>CM057154.1:16832274-16925822 GCA_029962745.1 Echinometra lucunter | reverse complement strand
AACAATCCTGGTGCCGCCACTGCTTTTGGAATAACATGGTCGTGAGAGATTGAGGAGTGAAGGGTGACATTTATGTCTTCTTGAGGTATGTGATCTGTCATGATGTGGCTATTGGCAAACTCTCAAAAGACAATCTCTCAATCTCTTGTTATATAATGCAATGGCTATGATAACATGTTGCAGATTGGTTTAGATGTACCATTTGAAGGCTTATACTCTGTCTCAAGGAGCATGCCGTCAATACCTCTATAATTATGATATCAAATTCCATCTCTTTACAATGGCAAAGTAGCCTCAACATTCTTTGGTTTTATATAGCATATGTAGAAACATAACCCTGGCTTGCAAGGTACTAGTAGACCTTTTTCGACCTTTGCAAAAATTCAGAAAATGGTAGGCCAGCTCTCGGGAACTTTGATTCATGCTACGCTATTATCCTCTCAATTGATTTCACTTATATATATATATATATATATATATATATATATATATGAGACGTTGAGAGAATAATAGCGTAGCATGAATTAAAGTTCCCCAGAGCTGTCCTACCATTTTGGAAATTTTGCAAAGGTTGAAAAAATATGGAGACCACGGAGACGTGCTAGTGGTTTCGGCGACTCCAAATTAGCTTAACCGACAGGCTGACAAATCTTCAAACCTCACTAATTAATTCCTTTGTTGGTGGCAGATGAGTTTCGAACAATGACCTGCCGCACACCTCGGCTGGATCTGAGCGAATGCTTTGGGATACATGTCGGAATAACATTTGTGATCAGGTAACATATACAACAGCTTTGGCAACTCTCATGGAAATAAATACATGTGAGACAATTCAGAGAATAATAGCGTAGCATGAATCAAAGTTCCCCAGAGCTGTCCTACCATTTTGGAAATTTTGCAAAGGTTGAATTTGGAGTCGCCGAAACCGTCTCCGTGGTCTAGTGGTTAAAGCATTGGCGTTCATAGCCAAAGGCCCGGGTTTTATTCCCGGCGGAGACATTTATTCAACCTTTGCAAAATTTCCAAAATGGTAGGACAGCTCTGGGGAACTTTGATTCATGCTACGCTATTATTCTCTGAATTGTCTCACATGTATTTATTTCCATGAGAGTTGCCAAGCTGTTGTATATGTTACCTGATCACAATTATATATATATATATATATATATATATATATATATTCATGTATGTATAATGACCCGAGGCGGGTAGAAAATTTTGTAAATAAAACTATGCAGTTGGAATTTTAAATGTGTACTTTCATTTCTTGCTTGTATATGCGCATATATATATGCGCATTAAATGAGATAAGTCAGGAATAGAAGGTTTACATTTGATGGCTTCGAAGAGCCATTTGACTTCATATCGTCCAGAGGGAAGGAGCATTTTCCTTCTGTACCTTTGTCGTAATGTCTTTGTGTTGTTCTTTCCCAGTGCGCCAATGCACCAAATGTCACATATGTCTTGTGGAGAGAAGGGGTAAGAGGGTCATTCCTATTCAAATGTAAGTGGCCATATAGAGAGGCTAAGTGTGCGTACATGATGGCATCCGTTGATGATGTCAACTCTTTACTTGGCGTGTATTTCCTGGTAACGTGTTATTATAAGAAATATGATAGTGTTATGAATATGTTCGTATGTCACAGTGAGCATATATCAACGGGAGGCAGGCTGGGTATAAATATACATATGTAGACCTATGTGAGTAATATTATTCAGTCAGATATTACAGACTCTGTAACATGCTGTTCTTCTTCTGACTGCATAAGATTGATTACGGTAATGAAAATTTGGAAGAGGATATATCGTGCTACTCTTTGGCTGCAGGACGGGAGCCAAGCACCCTTCCCTTCCCCCTTCATCCTTGATCATGTTGATGTTACCTTCACATCATTTACTTTATCCACCAAGGCAACCCTGTGTAAAAGGAATGAAGGAATATCTACCCATCCTTCCTCATCTCCCACGCCGTGGACTTGATACTTCGACCAGGGACATACATGTATCTCACTAACAATCCCGTCTTCGACCACTGCAAAACCCATCTCCAATCACCCGCATCCGACGAACGTAGGTGGAAAGGTCTAATTGCCATCTTATTATGATGATGATAATATAATAATAATAATAATAATAATAATATAATAATAATAATAATAATATAACCTCTTATGTACCCAGAGTAGCCACTTCAGCTTTATAAGCTGATCTTCCAACGGGCCCTGCATAACATAATATGTTATTACTACCCTTTCTTCATTCTTAAATGCCGAGCACCTGGCTAGAAGGCAGAAGGTCCCATTTTTGTAAGTCTTTGGTATGACTCGGCCGGGGGATCGAACCCACGACCTCCCGTTCATGAGGCGGACGCTCTATCAATTGAGCCAACATGCCCGGATTATTCGTAAGAGTTCTCACGAGATGTGAAAACATTTTGTCATCGTCCTTAGTATACGTTTTATAACATCACGAAAGCTTCCTTTAACCCTTTCGTGACAGGAATTATTTAAAGCCTAATTTGATCAGCTTTTATTCTTCAAATTGGCAACACCAACATTTTTCGTTTATTGCTACATTTTCCTTTAAAAACATCATGTATGTGAAATAAATATAAATTGACTAAATGTATGATGAGAAGTCATAAAGTTGCCAATTTGCTGGGGAAAATGGTAACTTTAACACTTTCATCGCATTGCCAATTTAAGGATTTTAATGCTTATTTTCCTTTTAAAAAATTTCAGCATCAAACAACAAATATTGATGCAACGAAAATGGGCACAGTAAGTGTAGAATTTTTTGCTCTTTCTGCTCATGTATTTGGTATGATTTTTAGGACTTTGCATCAAAAGTTATTAAACCAAACCACAAAATGTGGACCCTCTGTCATGAATGGGTTAATGAATGAGAACAAAAAAGTTCTGCCGTAGTTTCCTGGCTTACCCTTAACTTACAAAACCACTTGTTCAGTGAGGAGACAAAGTGTGCCGCACCTCCATCTCCAAACTTCCTGCACGCCGCGAAAATGCCGACTAGGTTCGCATGGTTCGACAAATGCAAATAGAACACTGCTATCACAGTTGTTCTTTTAAAAGTAATGCCCGTCTCAAGCTTCTACATTTTCTTCCTTTTTGTGTATTAATAGTGACCATACTTATATCTCAACAAGTAGTCAAGCTTGTTCAATTCATACAAAAGACTATTTACTCGTAATTCCCTTCCATGTTTTCTCTTCGTTAAACGGTACCGTCCTAATCTACCCAAGGCAATATTTGATCTGCTGTTGCTGCCAGTTAAGCTGCTTCAACTCCATTCCTTGTTTTTTGCAGTTCCTCAAGATCCTGAATGGAAAATGGTCCTCAACCTATTCGTTTTTCTCAACGTGAACATACCTAGGGCTATTTTGTTTTCAAAGTTGCATGGAAATGAGAAAAAACAACTTCGAACTCGTTCGTTCGATTAAACTTTCATATATTCCCCGTTCTGAAATCTTGCATCTGATTGGATGAGAGCAAATTTGTCAATCAATTCAATGGCAAGACACTTCATGAAACGCTCCCCCGCCCCCCCCCCCCCCAAAAAAAAGTAAAAATAGAAATAGAAAATAAAGATAAAAATGCTACATTTGAGTGAAGACTACTCATGCTGGATAGGTAAGTGCTGACGATCACATCTATGAAATCAAATATACCCCACCACTTATCATGCTTATCATGATATCTATCATTTTGAAATTGTTGGAGATGCCAGAGTTGACATTTAGGTGAAAGTCACTTTTCAACATTGAAATTCGATCGTAATTGTTTTGACGACATATTTTGCGCAAATGTTTAAGTGTGAGATATTTCTATTTCTTTACAGATAATGACATTATGTCTTTTTCAGCGTACGTTTGTGATCTTCAAAAGTTCCAAAACACAAACAAAAACTGACATAAAATAACATGACATATGGATCTAAATCATTTTTCTCATACAAGTTTTCTCATTTTATGTTTATAAGTATTTAATACAAAATCGTACGAATGTACTAGGGTGGACTTCCCCTTTAATGTAATGACATTTATTATGCTTAATTGCAGTGTTCTGGAATTACTGACATGGTCAATGTCAAGCTGTGACCGTGAGGACCACCCAACAGTTTATACTTCTATAAACTAACACCAGTTGAATGCTGCCTTTCTCTTAGAAACCACCATATCCAATTTGATTTAGGCGCATTTGTTCGAGCAACAATGAAATATACGAGCACGGTTCATTTATTTGAAGTTTAAGTCCATTAGGGTTTTTATTTCTAACAGTTAAGTGAAAGGTCAATGAAGTGTCTGCTCAAAATGGCGCCCCTTTGCAGGTTATGGTGGTGGACCAGGTGAATTTTCGTCATGAACTCACACACATGATGATGTACGGTATCTATCGCCTCATAACTGTCCTTGACAGGAGAGATTAAAAAAGGATCGTGCCATTAATATTAATTTAAAATGATTAGGAAACGTTTTAGCATATTCGTTCCCCCCCCCCCCAGAAAATAGGTTTTTAATGGGTGTACAGTTTTGTCTTGTGTTTGTGGGGTTTTTTTCTGTATAGTTTGAATGTTGTTGTTGTTGGTTTGTTTTATATTTGTTTATCGGTTTGTGTTTGTTTGTGTTTGGTATTGGCTGTTTTATAATGTGTTTTCGGTCCTGCTTTTTATGTTATTTGTCAAACCGACTGTGCCTGTGACGACAAAAATAATAATTTCAGCTTTTTAAAGCATTCTTCTGTACCGCATAACAATCGTGAGTTTGTGGGGGAGCGAGCTGGATATGCTATAAAATGTAAACACTCCTATCATATTTTTAACAGCGGGTTCTATTTAGAATTTAATCAGATAAACGGACTTGTTTTCACCAAGATTTCATTGAAAATAACCGCTTGAATCCCACATGACCCATCGGAATCTATAATAATTTTCCAAGACCTTGTTTTGAAAGGCACGTATAAATTTCTCTCTTTTTCTGTCTCCCTTGTCTCTTTTAGCTTACATCATCACAATGGATTGATTCTAGATTATAATCAAAGTTGATATTTTGTGGAATTTGTGATTAGTTGCCGATTGGAGGACCAGAGGAACTGAAACAGTGTCATAACGAGACTCCACTGCTTCTAAAGTTGGATTTTCAATGCAAACAGCCGTGACAAATAGGATTGTTGAAAGGTGACGAAGAGACTATGTCAGCACCAGCTTATTACTTTTAGAGCAGATCAAAAAGGTCCCCTCGTAGATACCTTCTTCGTCTGTTTGACGTGCGATTTGCGATTGATAAATGCAAGCTTAGTATCACGTATTCGCCCTTCAAGAAGGTATTTAAAATGCAGTGAATTGGGCATTTCGCGGTCGTAAATGCATTGTCAGTGTGATTTAATAACGTATTCACATGAAATGAATTAGATCGGTATACATACGTTTTAGGCTTTAGTAACATTTAAAACTAAAGCGTTTGTGTAGCAAAGAGTGATCAAGTATTTTATGCTGTGTAAGGAAAACGGCATCATACTACGTGTACTAGAAATTTTCAGGTAAAAAAAGTTATAGCCTTCTAAATAACAGAGACCCTGTAAACCTATACAAATTGTCACTAACAGGATGTAACAGGCAATATTAACAAATTTTTTTTAAAAAAAACCTAACTTTCATGCTGTTCTCTTATTCATGACTCTATTGGTCGACATAAAACAGGTTTAGGTAGAAAATCCCCCTGATGTACACCATCCAAATACTATTCAAGAGATTCATAAACTCATTAGATGTTGACAGGCATCTATGTTTAAACGACCTGTAAACAAAACAGAAGATAAGTGTCTTTTATCATATTTATTGCCAGTGTAATCGTCAAGATGATTCCACTATTAATTCGGGATTGTCGTGTAGAAGTATAAAGCAAATCGAATCTGTTTATTTTCAAGACATAATTACTACTTGTAACAATATGCGCTTGTTAAGGAGAGAGTGATCAAAATGTTATAATGGGATGTAAGAAAACTGGCGCCGTAGTATACACATTAGTAGGATAAAACATATCATTAAAATGCGTGCGTCGGAGTACACAGTTAAAATTTAGTCATGTACACCTATAAACTCTATACTGTTCTCTTAATCCTACTATTCAATAAACATAAAACAGTTTTAAGCAGATTTCCTTCTCATACATCGTGCAGATGCAATGCAAAACGTACACAAGCTCATAAGATGTTGACAGGCATGTATGTTTGGACGACCCGTAAACAAAACAGGAGATAAAATGCCTTTTATTGGCAGCTTTATCGTCGATTTCATTCCACTTTTAATTCGGGATACGTTTTCACACCACCTCGATGGCATGGTGAAGCATGTGAATGTTCAAATAGGAGAGGGAAAATGAAATACGATTTGGAGCATGAGTACTCGTGAATTTTCTTGACCTTAAATAATGCCACTCGTAAACTGAAAATGCATCTTATAATATTGTTTAGGGAAGGTTATTTTTGTTAATTTCTACTGATTTACTTAAAATTGTAGAAGTGACAAGATGTTCTTTTTTCTTCTTCTTACTTTTTGCAATGCCCAAAATAAAAACATATGTGAAAAGGGGAAACTTAACAAAAGGGCATTTTATTCTAATTTTAAGTTGCACTTCTTTTTCCGCCTTTTTCCACATCTCAAAACGCCTTGGTAGAAAGATGGGCATGATCCATCCACCACAGTTCCAACTGTCTTATATCTAACATACCCTCATTATCCAGACTTGACGTTTATCCCACTGAGAGTGATAATCGTGGAATTCAAGAAGAAACCTCGACAACAGCACTCGTGAAAAAATTGCCCCGTCTTTATCGGGTTGTTTTCGTTACATTCACACTCTCTGACTTTCTATTCCATTTATAAAAAGTATAGGTCACCTTAGGTTAAGATATCTTTGTCACTTGCCATCTTAACTTGAGCTTATACTTAAAAGTGACTTTCTAATTTCATGGAAAATTGTCTCCTGTCGTATAAGGTTATTTTTTTAATGTTCACGCTTTCTGACATTTATCCCATCTTTATGAAAAGAAGAACAGTAAGGTTTTGATTTCGTTCATAATAGTCGATGTTAAGGTATCATTCCGTTATTCTCGATTTCAGTTCAAAATACCCGTTAAAATACGTGTCAGTTCCTCATTGTTTCCATGTGGAATTGTTCATAGTTACCCTAAAATAGCGATTAATTTGATTTTTCAGCTATGGAAATTGTCTTGTAGATACATATATTCTTACTTTTGACATAAAGGTTGGTACTGCATTTTCATGAAAGAAATAGTTTGAGAGAAACTCATTTGGCAGAAGATCATTTACACTTCACTGAGAGCTATGAATTTATTTTCTGTCTGTGCATACCGTCGACTGAATAAAACTCCCGATAGCATACATTCTTATGTGCATCGTAATTCTTTGTTTAGTTTACGATGTATGAATGAGAAGTCCTGATATTACTCGCTTGTAGGAGATTTTTTTTGAGAAAAGAGCTGTTCTGGGAAAGGTAAAAAAAATAATTTGTGAGCTTTCTCATTCTTTTTATGTTAGTTAGGAAGATTATCATAGTAGAAATGTCCCCTGAAAACGATTGTTCTTCAAATGCCCCGACATTCAGACAATTTCTTTCACAATGCAATCTCACGACCAGAACTTGCCTTTATCTTTAAAAGCCTTACACGAAACTGGTGTCCACTTCCAAGAACTGTAGATCCATTCTCTGTTGTTCGCTTTCCCTAGCTAACAGACCTCATAAGAGTACTATATCTGTCACCAACATGGAGTGCTAGTGGGTGGACCAACGAACTCCAATTTGTCACGTTGTGGACCTGTTTTCACCTTCGAAGTGATAAGACACAGCAAAGTCCATTAAAGTTACATCAAGAAGGAAAAAACCCTTTTTTTATTTCATTTGTTGGATGTCAAAGGAGAAAGTGATCAAAATGAGAATTGTTTTGAGTGATCTCTTAGTATGACAGTGTGGTGATGATATTGGTTAAGAATCTGACAAGTGGCCGCGAAAAGATCTTATCTTTTGCCATGACACTTTGTTTTCACAGCATTTTCTATTTTGGCGGGAGTGTTGCTTTTCCTTACATAAAATAGTGAACTTATGATATGCGGTTGTTATATGAGACAATAAAAAATAGAACATTTATCTCTTCGACTCACCTACTTTTTCGCCCACAACCTGATCTACACATACCAAAAATGTGTGTGGATATGGGAGATCTATTTTTGTTTTGTTTTGTGTATTTTGTGGGTGGGCGTGGGTGCATGCGTGTGTGTGCGCGCTCGCGCTTTCGTATGTGAATATATACAGGGCATAGGTGTGCGTGTGGCTGTGTGGATGTGTGTTTTATCCGTGCCGTTAGCGCTTTCTTTGAGGTCCATCCTGGTTCCTTTGTTGATACTAAAAATATTTCAGCGCTTGGAAGTGTACTTTGGCGCAAGAGTAACTCTTTGTCTGTTGGTTTTCTGCTCTCTTTCTTCTCATAGGTACACCATCTTGTTTGTTGCTGTCGACGTGAGGTGATGCCACGACAAATCAAGGCGGGTTTTCGACAGGTGTACACCGGGGAAAGCTGGGGTTCTCTAAGCTCACATAATGGCTCTCTTAGGACCAGAGCGACCGCGCCTTTTTATAACAGCTTCATATCCCTTCTACCACAGAGATATATCGACATTGAAAAAAATATATAGTCCTGGACATAATTTATGTTTTTGTTTGTATTTCTACTTCAGACTGAAAGTCACTCGGTACAAGTTCGACTTCGGTTACAGTTTGTCCTTTCTTAAGCAGTAAGGACATTTATGTTAATATTTGTGAAGGACTAGGTGCATGGGCTTGACCCTCAATCTTTCTGAAATGTTACTGGACTTTAAATCAAATAAATTGTCACCTGTGCGAACCGGTTGATATTTTTTTATACTTCTTTGGGGTAAATTATTTTTTCAATGTTAGGGGAAATATGGGATTTTTTTAATATTAGATCTCTTCTACTTAATGTTTGTTATGGTTCTTGAATATAAAGTTTTGCACTTTGTTGTATGTTAATGAAACGCGAAATTGCTAAAGAAAAAAAACACAATGATAATGAGATAAGCAATGATATACTGGAAAGGAGGTTATCTAACAACCACAATTAACTCGTTGGTTACTGAGTTCTTATATTCCCATACAGAGGTCATCGGGCTCTAGTGACCAGTGGATTAAACGGTAGGACTTAGAAAAAAAGTAAAAAGTAAATTTGTATTTAAAAAATCTTTTATGTAGTTTTGGATGATGATTATAGTGAATTTAAAACTTTAAGAAGTAATGAATGTATTATAATTGTTTTAAACAAGAATCGTTGTTTCGAGATCTCTAAATGTAACGAGACAATCATCTGGACACTAAGCTTTATTGAAAAAGATACCTGTTGATGAGAAATGAGAGACTGTAAGATGAGAGGTGTGTGTGTTGTGTGTGTATGTATATATATATATATATATATATATATATATATATATATATATATATATATACATATTTATATATTATACCTGTCATCCCAAATTCCCATTAGCACTGTCGCTAGAAATATCACCGATATCTCGTCCATAAATATGTCGATGTCCCCTGTTGATTTCGCCTATTCCTTTGATGTATATATCAACAAAATGCCTTAAAACAGAATATGAAAAAGAATCCCATAAAATTCAAACAAATGAGACCATTGTCGGTGACCTGACCTTGGAGTGAAGCCCGATTTATCAATTCCAATAAATGTCTAATTTGGAACATTTTTGCGTCACCACTTTGGGCCATATGCTTGAGGAAGTTTTACGCCATCACCAAATTACGTCGTCTAGGCGTTCTTTGTTAGATTATAAAGAGGTGAAAGTTGTTGGTATAAATCATTACAGTGGAATCTGTTTTTAGATATTTTTCATATGAATGATATTCCTTATACATCGACGTAGTTTTAATACATATTGCATTTTTTTTTAAAGTTGGATAAGATGTAATGAAATGAGGTGAATGATACTGGTAAATCACTTCAATGCATCTCCCTCATTTCCTCTGGCTTTTAAATCTATTTTTTCTACTTAGCGATTGGATCTTGTTTGAATGTACATATAACTGAAATGTGTTTGTATTTATTCTATAGTGGTACTTACTCTGCATCTGTGACTAGTATATAGGATATAGCTTATTCCGTCGAGATACTCTTTGTGGAATAAATTTTATAGTGCATTAAGCCTACAAATTTATACACTTTGTTCGCAAAATGTAAGAAATTTAAAAAAAATATCAAACTACTTAGTCTATGATTTCTCTGTCTTGCTTTCCTGCATTTGATCAAAATAATATAGTTTTGAAATGCATAACATATTTATTGTCAAAGATGCTTCTTGAAACCTTGTTTCTGGGTCATCAACGAATATTTCTGTCACAGTTATGTGTATCTAGGAGCTTTTCCTTGAAATGAATGTGTGATAATTACCATGATACATGTACATGTATTATCATTAATGTACATGCACTGGGTCGCCATCATGCGTACATTAAAGATACCTCAATGATAGGAACACGTAATCTTCGTGTGGTATACACCATGGCCGAACACACAAATGTCGCCTCTTGTTTTCTTACGAATCTTGGAGGCAAGGTTAAGTGCCCATCAAAATGCCCTTTCTCACGCTAATAAAAACGAGTTGAAGCAGCTGTGTGTCTCACTGACCATTGCCCTTCATTCTTCACACTCAGAAGTCATCGACCTGTCATATCCCTTTCTTCATTTCCATTTGTATTATAAGATGTTATGGAAGTTTTTATTTTCCTCTACTCGAACAGTAGATAGTCCTACTTATCACCCAGTCTGTGTCTGTTTTCATTTCTCCTGTTCTTCTTCATATTCCTGTAGGTCTTCTTCATCATCTTGTCATGCTTGCTGTTCTTAATTCCCTTCTTCTTCTTCTTCTTCTTCTTCTTCTTCTTCTCCTCCTCCTCCTCCTCTTCCCCCTCACCTCCTCCTCTTCCCTTACTTTACTATCTCTATAGAGCACCGAAGCGATGACGTCACAAAAAACTTTTTGGGAATTTCGGATACCATGTCTCGATGGAGCATGATGAAAAAACATCCACAGCCCAAATTTTATGGGAATCGGCTCATGGGGACCCGATATGAGGCCACATGAATACTTACCTAGCCCCATGGAAATCAGTGTAAAATGGCCTGGTTCTAAACAGTTACGAACCAGGCCAATTTACACTGATTTCAGTGGGGATAATTAGGCATTCATGTGGCCATACCTTGGGCCACTGTGAACTGATTCACGTCAAATTTGGTGTGTGCAGGTCTTTCATCATGCTCTGCCGGAATATAGTCATGAAAATGCTCAAATGCAAAAAAAAAAAAAACCCAAATTTGATGACATCACACTTCAGTACTCTATTTCATGTGTCATATAAAAGTAACGGTATTACGGTACATTTTTCTAAAACCTCTATCACTCAGTAGTACCCTAACCTTACTCTCAGTACAGTTTCATCATGTTCATACTCAAGTCTTTAGTTCAATGTAAAATGTGCAAACGCTTTCCTTACTATATCCTTTCCCGTTTTTAGTTTCTGCATTTGGCAATCACTTGAACTAACATTATATGGTTCTGCCGATATTCTCCTTCGCTTTGCTTGCCTCTTTCCTTCTTTTCTTTTTTCTATATCATTTTAAAAATTTCATATTATATTGCGGGTACATGCACTAATATATTGGATATTAAATGATATGACAGTAATGAATATACTTATATTCATGTATATATATATATATATATATATATATATATATATATATATATATATATATATATACATACATACATGTATACATGTATAACTGTTACACATAATTCAAGATTCAGAAAAGATAATTATTATTTGCAATACTGTAACCAGGGACCAATCCGGTGGGTAGCGCGCCCCTACCCTCTTTTTCAATGGCCTAGCAGGCGCCACTAGGCTGCTTAATTGAATCCGCGCCCTTTCCTGAATTTGGCGCCATCTTCCCTAATATCGGCACATGTTAAAGGGATTCAGTAACTTTGTGGGGGCTTGATTTAATAACTTGTTTAATTTTGATGTCTGTGTTGTATAAAGATATTCAGAGGGATAAATAAATAGCCAAGAATATAAAGGTTTTGAAATATAAAATGTTATTTTCAAGATATCTCTACTGAATTCCGCCATTTGCAAAACCAACCCGGGTATACTTTTGTCTAACACTGCAGTCTATTTGCTTAAAAGGTCTGGCATTTCTGGTCACTTATATTTCCACTTTTTGTGAAGTACAGGATGCTGTTTAAGTGCATTTTTTGGGGTATCATGTTTACACAATACTTTGTACACATATAGCATGTAGGGTCATGCAGTTCAGATTTTTAAAAGTTACCTAATGGCTTTTAATGAATTGTTGAATTTGAAATCAATCATTCTGTTGATGCATCAGTACTATTTGCGACTTTCACAACTTACCTTACTGATACGCGAACTACCCTAGGCCCCCATGCCCCCATGACCTGACTATTTCAAAACCCTGAATCTAGTAGTGTTAACTATGGTGTTGTTTTTCGTAAATTTTTATTTGTTTTCACTGAACAGAATGTTATTTAGTAATAATAATAATAATAATAGAGAATACTTATTAAGCGCATAATAACTGGAATAGTTCTCTATGCGCTTTACAATTATTGATGCAAAAGTGCATAAAACAAAATATGAATATCATAGTAAATATGCAATATATGTCAAAAAGAGAGTAACAAGGACAGAAAATTATTAATGAATTATTATGCCATGTACTATAAACTTACATTCAAAGAAAAACGAGCATGTATGAGTTTGAAATACTGCATGACAACGCACTAAATTCTTGAAAACAAATAAGTTTTGAGGGCTCTCCCGAAACTGTCAGTGCTTCCAATCCCTCGGAGTTGGTCAGGAAGCTTATTCCACAAGACAGGTACTGCTGTTGAAAAGGCACGGGAGCCATACGTTTGGGTAGATGTAGTAGGAACAGTAAGGAAATTCTTAGTTGAAGAACGGAGATTTCTAACAGGTACATAATGCAGTATATTCTTCTTATTTTTACGGTGTTCCCATTTGTCTGTTTTTTTAGTACAATGGACTATTCGAAATCGTAAGTTTTACCAATGGCTATGACAGTTGTAAAGAAATTTGACGTAAGTGCATTTCTATCTACGTTTCTGGTGATTTTTTTCGTTGTTGTTTTTTATTTTTATTGCGTTTTTATTTGTGTGTGTGTGTGTGTGTGTATGTGTGTAAAGTCTAAGTGGATGTTTGTCTAACAGTTATTTCCTGTACATGTTTGTGGCATTCAAATATTCTTGCCCCATTTCTTATTTTCGAGATAGGCCCTCCTTGTCTTTTGAGGGTCTAAAAAGATATACGACTACTTTCTAAAACAACAGTATATTTATGCCTTCAAAACACTTATCAACCCTGACGGCAAATAAACACTTTCGTGCCTCAAAAATTCTCTCGACTTTTGGACATTTCGACCCGGGTCAACTTTTTTTTTTTCTGGTGACCCCCGGTTAGTCACGTGACCCAATCTGAGATATCAAGTCTGAACTCCATATGGCTCGTCGATAGCGGGCAGAATTGCATTTTCGTGGGTTCCATCGACAACGTGAAATTCACAGGAAACGATATCGTGACTACCCAAATGATGGCTTGAATTCTAGTTTCGTAAGGGACGGACAAATTGTGTGGGGAGTTGCGAAGTGACTGGTCCACTCAGCCATTATCAAACAATCTTCAAGCCAAATAGAGCGACCCGTTGGGAAAATCCCCCAATTCCATATTGCCAATAAGAATGGAGAAGGGTAATAGTAACACATTAAGTTATGCAGGGCCCACTGGAAGAGCAGCTGATAAAAGCTGAAGTGGCTACTCTGGGTAATTAAGACGTTATTATTATTATCATTATTATTATTATTATCATTATTATTATTATTATTATTATTATTATTATTATTATTATTATTATTATTATTATTATTATTATCATTATTATTATTATAAAGAAAAATCAAGATCATGTCAATTTTCCACCTCAGGAGATGCGCCCTTCCAATTTTTATACAGCATGGGTACTTTTTCATCTTTTGAGTGATACTAAATGATTTTGAAATTTCGGGGGGCGTAAGCCCCTGCAATCACTGGAAATCGGTACAGACACATCATGCACATGTTTTGTGAACATTTGTTGAATTTATATCTCGATCGCCTCCCTTATTTTTTTAAATTAAACTTTTCATTCTTTTCTTGTTTAGCATGTGATACTAACAGCACAAATGGATTTTTAATTACTGCCTTAGCGCATAGTTTGGTCAAAATTAGCCTTTGTTTTAGGGTTTCGGGTTTTTTTCTCTGGGACTCACTGTACTTCCTGAATAAATACATAGCATCACAATTAGGGCAGAATGCACCTTAGGGAGGGAGGGGGACAATCATATTTTGTCCGCCTGCAAGATAAGCCCCCACCCATAATTAGATCCATGCTACACTGAAAGTACACATGGAAGATTTCGTTTTATATCATGTTCCGCCATCATCCTTTTCTTTAAAAGAAGAGCATTCTAATTTTCTGCTTTGACGCCTGTACAAAAATACAAACCTGTAAGAAATAAAAATTGTGTCTAATAATAATATATCCTCCGTCGTGACAATTACAAGCACATTCCTTGATCCACACACATACACACACACACACAAGATGTTTTGCTTTTTTTTTTTCTCTCTCTCTCTCAACCTTACGATCAGAGCACCCGTTGTTTCCCTCGCCATCATCACCAGCACGTAACGCGTAAAGTTCATCCTCATTATCACCTTCGCACGCCCTGACCGGGGACATCTTTAGTTGAGATGTCAGTTGGTCCTGTGGAGCATCTGGGTCTAGTCCGGGCCCCGGAACGTCGCCGCTGTGGTCTCGTACTGAAAGGTGTGCCTTCATGGTTAGTGCATGTAGACCGATATACAGATCAGTGAAAGCGCGATGACAGGTGAAAATGCATGGCGCCGATCCTGATGGGCTGTATACAAAGACGACTCCTGTGAATGAACTAGATTTAGAAGAACAATATTGGATGGAAAAGAATTGCTATTGACAAGAATGAAACCAAAATAAACAAGCAGAATAAATAATCTTAGAAAATTCCTATAGGATTATGCCCTCTGAGTGGTGTGAAAAGCCTATTACTGGCTCTGATAATTTCAGGGTCTTCAAACATTCCAAGTGCATGTAGTCAGTTATCAGATTCAGATTCAGATTCAAAGATTTTATGTCATTTTCATATTGCAAAATCTAGATTATACAAACATAATTCAAATGTGATATCACAAAGAAAAGAAGGAAAAATAAAGGGATACAAAAATAACAAACAATGGTCCAATAAAAATTTTTAAAAATTAGTTATACGTTTCTGCTAAAACCTTCATATACCGACGCATGTTTAGTCTAGCTTATCAGGAAAGCCACCATCAGGACTGTTACCCCGGACAACAAATCCTGGAACAAGAACGGTTTGATGACAACTACCTCTAGAAAAATAATATTTGCCCCTATAGCAACCTACTCGGACAAGTGCCCTTAAAAACTCAATCCAAGTGGCATCGGCCAACTTTCTATGAAGTAGTCATTGAAAATTATACCCCAAAATAGTTGTCGGGGTTTACTGTCCTAGGGGGAAGTTATACTTGTGGTAATTGTTCCGGCTTTATAGTTCAAGTATTATAGCTGTTCTAGAGCAATATAGCATAGCCATTTCTTTTTTAAGGAAAGGTGTATTGAAAGCAATCTGACATTTGAATAGACTTAAAAAATATTTTCCTCTTTCCTTTTTTTGATTTGCATAATTTCCTTTTTCTCAAACTAATTATAATACAGAGTAAAAAACAAAAAGCACTCTGCAAAAAAAGAATTACACAATATTCATATTCAATAAAACTGTGCCAAATGTAGAACGCAATAAATTTCTTTTGGTATTCTTTACCTTAGAATGTATTTTATAACGTATCGGATTACAAATTAATCTACTTCAGTTCGTTAAAGTAGGCCTAAGGTTGCACTGAGCTCTAAATCTAAATCTGAACATATAAATCGTCGCGGGGATGTCACAATCGTGGCTAAATAGCTCATATATACCGCCGTACCTTAACGTACATGTATATCTATCAGCATTCCGGAAGGCACGAATTCCAGTCTTCGCGATGATCTACAATAACCAAGGCTTTCATTTGCAACCGACCGTGAATAGAACACCGCAAATCATTTTCAGATCCGTCTTTTTACAAAATGGACGCTCTGACTCTGTGACATTTTTATGAAATCGTTGAAAGGAGCTCTCTAGCAGAATCTATAAAGCAAACCCGTATAAATTACATTTTGCCGATGGTATATCAAACCGGACTTGACAAAATGTCGAGGTGTTATGGAATTTCATCTCGAATTAGTTTTCTCTACAGCCCTTCCTAAATATCAAATCTGCTGCGGGAAGGATGTAAGAAGTGGATTGATGCAGCAATTAAGTAAATGAATGATAAAGAAATGGAATAATATGATTTGATAGTTTTGAACGGGCGTAAGATTTTCATTTTTTAAAGAAAGAAAGTTATTCTTATTTTTACATTTCTTGCAATAACGTTCCAACATACACTAGACGTAAAATTAAGAGAGATTTCTTACCAGGTTTTAGATACCGTACGGAGTTTACTTCCGTTTATTACCTCTTACATTGTAATATCGTGGGGTTTTTTGTCTAACGCTCACAACCCGAATTTGCTGTTATTTTCATGAATTTTACACATTCTGCGATTTTTGCAAACACTTATAAAATATACTATATTTTTTGTATAGTTTTATAGTGAATTTCAAGTTACCGTTTAACACACTATATTATTACAAACAGACATAACATGACGAGATGTAGCATCAAGTGCAATGATATTGTCTTTTTAATTCTTTAATTAACTCTTTAAAATCTTATTCTTTTTGTACGTTAACAAGATTTTGTCCCACTTAACATGCTTAATATGCGATATCGTTTCATCCGTCCGTAAAACGTAAAACATACATGGCCAATTTGAAACATTTATCAAAATTATTGCGTGTAAATTATAAATCTTTGCAAAATGCTTCGTCCCTGTGATTTCTCGATCTCTTGGTGTTGCCCAGAACTTCCATTCGGTGTTTGATACGTGCAGTGATGGTAAGAAATATATTTATTATTTAATGCAATTTTACAGTCATTTGGATCAGCACTGAAGTCAAAATATGTATAAACTACCGCGCAGTGCACAGTGCAAGTTAAGCAAGGGGCTGAAGAATAGAACTGTGTTTGTACTGTTCGACTGTTGGTGAAGATTTCAGATGAGGAGGGAGCATGTTCCACAGTTTGCGTTTCACCGAAGTTACCTGGGTTAAAATTGAGAATTAGGTTAGTGGTCGATATTTTGTTGTTCAGTCGCGGGGAAGCTTTGTTGGTGAACAACACACGTTCACCCACATTCTTAGTACGCGCACTTCCTTGCCGCGATCACTTGTCCTTCATTGTGCGTGAATTTGAACGTGAGACGAGCCGCATCATCGCCCGACGCCTTGAACTCTCGGGCCAGAGTAATCCCGATAAACCCCCACCACCACTTCGAGCGACAATCTCCTTCAGATCTGCCGAAAAGGGAGAATCCTTAAGCCTTTTTAAAACGTGAAATTACTAAACCATATGGTGCCATTATTCCTCACTTTTCTGCATATCTGTTTGTCGTTGAGACGAGAGAAAAAAACATAGTGTACCAAAGTAAGAAATCTGAAAAATATATAGATATTCAAATGAGCGTTATCTTTCAATCATCCATCGGAGGGTTGGAAGCATTAAACCAAATTTGCGCATCCTATTAATTATTATTACTATAAATAATAATTCTAATCAAACCTAAATAAGTATAAAGGGAGCGTTCATTTTGGCCAAACATTTACTTTACCTGGAAAATGTAAAGGCCGGATAAAATTATTTCCCAGTTCCTCGCCCGGATATTTTCAAAATGAGGAGGGGATTTCATGTTATTTGATATTTTATATTTTTCCTGAACACAGAACAATTCTTGTAAATGGCATGGTTGGTCATCTTTGCACGACTATATAATATTTCAGTTAAATGCATGCATGTTTCTTCCGGCTGTCATACTTTAAGCTGTCCAAAAACCCCATTTTCATCTCTCGGATAAGAAAAAGGTCTGATTTTTTGTAAACGCCTCTGTTGTGCTTTAGTCAAGAGTAGGGCAGTATTAATAAACTTATTTGTTTTAATGAAACAGTGTGTCTATAGTGACTTACATAATGACTGATCTTTCTTATCTGCTGGTTTTACTTCATTCATTCTGTTCAAGATTTACACTACCATTTTTCCAATCCTCAAACAAAATCTCGAGTTTCCTGTCTACAAAATATATGACACCAATCCGAGCAAGAAACATGTATTTCAAACGCGCGGGAAATTTTGCTCCCTGTCTCCCGGGGAGCGTTTCATGAAGAGTTTTGTCGGTGATTTTCACTGACTAATTTGCTTTCAGCCAATCAGATGCGAGGATTTTCAGTAGCTTATAACATTTGTCGGTGATTTTCACCGACAAAACTCTTCATGAAACGCTCCCCTGATGTCGTCTGCTTGACGCCACTATGCGCTATACTGAAACTGTAAGGAAGCGAAGAATCTTGCTGGAGGGCTATTTTCATGTTTACATTTATCATCCCTCCCTGAGCCGGTACAATATGGACAAAATTCGATTCTTCGACATCCAGTATTCAGTACAAATTCTGTGTACATAAACAAATGAGGAGTCATCTCTCTCTCTCTCTCTCTCTCTCTCTCTCTCTCTCCATTCTTCCCCCCCCCCCTCCCGTGTTGAGCGGAGACGATGAAAACTTGAATTTAACGCCAAGTAGTGTTGATATTTCTTCTCCAGCGACTGTCAAATTTTAGGACAGGCATTACAGTGAAAACTTTTAGTGCCTTGCAGATGTTCATACGACATCAAATACCCATTTTATGTCATATTCCATATAATATTCTGAATAGTAAGCAATGCTCTATTACAATTTTTGTATACCGCATGTTTTATTTCATTTGATAAGTAACAAAGTATATAGACGAATGTAAAGAAATCCATCACAAGTCTATGGAAAACATTGACCTTTTCTACAGAAATCATTATGTGCAATAAATGGTAATGCACAATGATGCACAATAAGCCAACCGCACTATTGGTCTGCGATCCGACTATGGGAAAAATCGATATAGCACTGGATATGAATATCAAAACATGTAAAGTCTTAATGTTAAGAATTTTCAACAGTCATATGACATGTTATAATCCAGATATCTAAATTCCGAGCTGTTGCGAACCTCCTCAGTGAACCAAAGCGAAATCAGTTGCGAATCGTAGTGACGTCATATTAATCTTGCGACTGTCCACGATTTTAAGCCGATTTGGCCTTACGCAAACATGGCATAGTAAAAGGCTTGCAGTAAACCAAAATTTCGATTTTATAGTATTTCTATCATTATTCTGAATATCAATAAGGATAATTTCACGTTTTAAAGATCATAGTCGGTGGTCTTTGAGTGGCTTTCCTTCGCAAACGAAGATTTAAGAAAGTATTACTCACTTTCAGTTTTGACAGTTTCAGTTTTGACAATTTCAGTTTTGACAAGGTCGCTTGTGGCTGATGAGTGGCCTTTAGCAGTAATAGTAATACTTCATCAATTTTTCACCTTCAGACAAACGCATAAAAAGACACGTCTGCACACGTTAAAACAGTTCAGATCACGAAATACAACCTGACTTTTGAATATCTGTATGTTTTCATGCACAACTCACAGTTAATGAGATTAGTTCAACTTGAACCAAGATTCTTTGGTCCATTGAACTTTAGGCAGAGGTCACCGAGAGGGGGAGGCCTTGGTGTTTCAACATTGTCATGTCATAGGTGTAGAGTGACACGGTGTCATGTTACATCAAGGTAGAACGCACCAATGTTCGCCAGCAGAGAGGGGTTAGAAAATGTTCACGTGGTAAGGAATTTCTTTCTTTCTTTCTTCAACTTTTTAAAGCACATGCACGAACTTGGTTATTTTTTTAACCGTTCTAAATGAGGAAGATGACACTCTAAACACAAGCGTAAAAAGCCACCCTTAGGAAGAGTCGTATTGGGGAGTTGGGGACCACGTCATTTGGAAATGAAAATCCATGCTTAAGATGGTGGAATTTATTTCTTCAAAGAATAGTTAAATCTAATATACTGCAAAACAGACGTTTGAATTACTTAGAGAGTGGATTTTAATATTTCAAGAGTGAATTTCAGCTAAAAAAAAACGAAGTGATCCGAACTCAGTTTCACGGTGGATGCCAGGGGGAGGGCAGTCAAATTTATATTGCACACACAAGCCAGACCAAAACAAAACAAAAACAAAAACAAAAATGTAAAAAGGATGTTAATTGAGGGTTGAGTCATGTGATATTTACGCATGACGCATTCAGGGTGTCAAATAGGCCCCCCAAAAGGCAAAAGAATTTTAAGAAAGCGTATTTTTGTTACTGTTCTTAGATGTATACATGTGTTATATCAATATTGATGTGCTTATGACCAAAAAAAAAAAGATTAAAGTAATGCTGTCTTTGGATAACTGTTTGTAATTTCAGAGCAGGTTTTATGGAATATTGTGTTTTTTATGGAACGTGTGGTCATTATAGTAAGAGGGGTTTTCCGGCATTAAACGCAAATGAATGACTAACCATGCTAACAGAACATTTATGTTGAAATTGATATGATTTCTTTATTTAAAAAAAGATAAAATACAAATTTAGTTTTTAAAAGAACATGATTTCGATGTATTTCGGAATTTCCCCACACCGAATGCTTCAAAGAAACTTCTATGAACCAAACTGAATACACATATTTATTTTATTTTATTTTTTTTTTCGTTTCTCTCTGTATCAATAAAGTTTTAAAAAGCTCAGTTTAACACAACACAATAAATAACGGCTTCTGGTGATATCAATGTATTCGTGCATCGTTCGAAGGTTAAATATCAAGCTTATTTTGTTTAAGAAAATCATAACCATACGATCATGAAGTCTCTATCATCACTACAACGCCAACGAAGTAGAACAGTCATCCCGAGTTTGTGGTTACTTTGGGAAGAAAATCCCCTACTCCACGATAATTTAGCAGTTTCTTTTAGCAAAAAGAAAACCCCTGAAGAAAACTGGAGGGGATACATTCTGAAAGAAGACGGGATAAAAGTGCATATTCATTGAACTTCGTGTCTGGAGTCAGCGCTAGTTATGTCAACCATCATTAATGTAACATTAGTCCTATTTCATTTGATTTCCTGGCTCAAGTAAGGAGAGCATACTCCAGTTATTTTTAAAATTGTTATCATGAACTAACCACAGAATGTGTCAATCCTACGTGACTTCCTTTTCTATGATTTGGTTTGTCATTCATTAAGATTTTTATCATATTTTCCATGCATGTATTTGATATCGCAACGCTTAAATCATTTTGCGATGATTTGGTTAGATCTTTTAAAATCTGTTCTCTTTTCTTTTTTTTTTTTTCTCTTTTTTTTTTTTTTTTGGACATTTAGGAACGTCTGTTATTTTTTGTCATATAGGTCTTATTAATTCATTCGTTTGAATAAGGAATTTGTATGGTCCAGGGCCCCGTAACACAAAGCTCAGCGATTGATCGTACGATAAATTTTTGCGATTGATTGCACATAGTGGTCAATGCAATCAATCGCAAAGATCAATCGTACGATCAATTGCTAAGCTTTGTGTTACGGGGCCCAGGATGTTTATTCTCGGTTTATCCATTTTGGATCAATTTGAACACAATGTTTCAAAATTTCATTACAAAAAAATCGAAGTTGAAGGTTTCAGTCTTAATTTAATCTCTAAATATAAGGAGTGCGTGACTTCACTATGTTTACCGCTTTATCAAACAACAAAATCTTTGAGTAAAAACTTACACATTGTGGCACTTTGTAATTGAAGTAATGATGCATTCGGCAAGAAAATTTGCAGAACTTTGCATGATAAATTACGTGGTGTTTCACATGCGTTAATTTCCTCTCACTTTTTCTAAATGTTTCGTCTTGGAGCTAGTTATTTTTCTTCTTCTCTTTTCTTATAGTAGTAGCAGCAGCACCAGTAGCAGAAGGAAGAGTAAGGGCCATAGTGCAGTAGCAGTAGTAGTAGCAGCAGTATTATAGTAGTAGTGGCAGTAGTAGTAGTACTACTACTAGTAGTAGCTAGTAGTAGTAGTAGCAGTAGTAGTAGCAGCAGTAGTAGCAGCAGCAGTGGTAGCAGTAGCAATAGTAGTAGTAGCAGTAGTAGTAGTAGCAGTAGTAGTAGCAGCAGTGGCAGCAGCAGCAGTAGCAGCAGTAGCAGTAGCAGCAGTGGCAGCAGTAGTAGTAGCAGCAGTGGCAGCAGTAGTAGTAGCAATAGTAGTAGCAGCAGTAGTAGTAGCAGCAGTGGCAGCAGTAGTAGTAGCAGCAGTGGCAGCAGTAGCAGTAGCAGCAGTGGCAGCAGCAGCAGTAGCAGCAGTAGCAGTAGCAGCAGTGGCAGCAGTAGCAGTAGCAGCAGTAGCTGTAGCAGCAGTGGCAGCAGTAGTAGTAGCAGCAGTGGCAGTAGCAGCAGCAGCAGCAGTAGCAGCAGTAGCAGTAGCAGCAGTGGCAGCAGTAGCAGTAGCAGCAGTGGCAGTAGCAGTAGCAGCAGTATGTATAGTAGCAGCAATAAGTATTAGTAGTGGTAGAAGTAGTAGTGGTGGTCATGGTGGTTGTGGTGGTGGTGGTGGTGGTGGTGGTGGTGGTGGTGGAGTGATGATGTTGGTAGGGGTAGTGGTAGCAGCAGGAGGTTGAGGAGGGAGAGGAGGTTGTGAAAGGAGATGAAGAAGAAGAAGAAGAACAGAGAAGAAGAAAGAAGAAAAACAAGAAAATGATGATGAAAACGAAGAAGAAGAAGAAGAAGAAGAAGAAGAAGAAGAAGAAGAAGAAGAAAAGAAGAAGATAACGAAGAAAGTGCATACCTTAGAAGAAGTTGAGTCAGAGCGTATTCGTCTCTTCCGTTCTCGGCCATCTCCCCCGTTTCCCAGGATAACTCAGGGAGCTGCTCACCTAACGGTTGCAGGAAACGCAGCCCTTCGCCACCTTCTCGGCTTACGCTTCGGTCAAGGACCCGCTGCGCCGGAAAAACATGGGACAGCTCATCGCTGCCTGCTCCTCCTTGATGCAACTTTTGCTTCTGGGTGATCTCAGATGTTGTACCTGGTGCCCAAGAGGAAGAAGAAGGATGTCTTTGAAATGTGGACGAAAGGGTTAGAAGGAGAAAGGGGAAACAATCAATTAATGTTTTGTGGAGTACAATCACGAGCCGCCAAAGAACAGCACAAATAATTATGATTATACGTTGCTTGGAAAATGTCACGTTGAATCCTAACATGACGGGTGAACTATTACTTATCGTGAAACCTACTAGGTCGAAAAATAGGAAAAGGTATAAAGACACAAAAAGATAATGCAGGGATAAAAGTATTCTGACTAATGGCAATCCTTTATACATATTTTGCTTATTGTTGTATCATAAGCATTGTCATTACAACGGGTGACACATTCAGAACGTTTTTACAGTGTTTCAGAAAAATACCTTTCAAGCTCTGTTTATGACGACCTCTTTTTCTATGTATTTTTTTATGTGACTATTCATGTTGAAAACTTGTTAATTTATAAATGATGTAAATGGAAAGAAATGAACATCAAATAAAAGTAAAAATCAAATCAAAGTAAAATTTCGAATCTCTTGCCTATAAACTTTTTAAATTTCTAATAGAGATTCTCACCGAAATCAGAATGCATCAAAAACAGATAGAATTGACCACAGCATAAACGTCTATACTTTTCTCGAAATCACTTTAAGTCGGTCCTTTCCAAAGGTAACATGTTTTGTAATGACATATTGATCCTCCTGTAACTATCATTTATTAAAGAAAGTGTTAAGTGGTTAAGAATGGCCATAGCTTTATATGATTTTCATCTTGCATTTTACAAGTGACTAGTGCGTATAAAAAATAATTAATACAATTTTAAAGATTAAATAACAGACGGGAGAACGTTTTGGGTACTGAAAATATCACATATTCTAAACCGAAATAATTTACAGAAAGTTGGGTCTTTGTGGCCGAATAAACAGTAATGTAGAGCACAACTTTAGATCCGTGCAGTAACCGGAATAGAAAAAAAGAAGACATCGTAAGCACAAGCCTTCTGGCGGCAGTAGATTATTAGTAGAAATGATTTGGAAAGTAAACCCGAATTCGTATGCAGCGGTAGAGATATGACCGAGTTCGTTATCCTTGAGTTGAGATTTGTCACAACATGATGAGGTTTGACACCAAACACAAATTAATCATAATGAAATGTGACTTTATCCTAGTCAGGTTTTCTTTTTATTTTGTTTTTCGCCGCCGTTTTTAGATTGATTTGAGCATAAAGGAAAATGGCTTAAATTCAACAAAAAAATCGACGTTACGCGAAGTCTTCGCCGTCGTGGAACCTAACATCCATGTTGAACATAATGATAGAATTGTAGAACGGTATAAATAGGATATTTTCAGTACGTAAAACACTACAAAATGTACATACATGTACATCTATACTCATGGGTTGTGTTTGAATTTATATAGGAGTAAACGTAATTTAAAAGACATCTTTCTCACTTACACAAATTAGATAATTTCTCCAATGTCCTTTTCCCTGTTTTCTTTTCAAACCATATAAATTAAAACCAAAACATAAACTATTAATATTGAAAAATAATTAATTGTCTATTGTACACATTATTACGGTCAAATATCATACAATTCCAGACATTAAACTGAAATCTTAGTCTATTTGGTTCATCAGGTCATCGTTGAAGTCGAACAGTCGTTTGAAATCAGAATGTCCTTTTTATAAAATCCAGGAGATTCCAACTAGTCTCATCATTGGTTGTTCACAATGATTTAATAAATCTGAACAGATGAAACAAACTGATTATTCTTCAAATGAATACGAATTGACGAGAATTTCCACATCCCCGCCATGTTTTCTAGCGCATAGAAGCTGGACTAATAATCGTTACTAACATGACTAACTTAAGGTGAAAAGGAGATGGTTTTATTTATTTAAAAAAACAACAAAAAGGAAAACAAAACAAAAATAAATACAGCGGAAAACAGAGGATGGGCCTCTAGTGAGTGTTGGAGTAGGTGCTTGGTTGATGTTGTAGCAACATTACTTTGGGGGATCCCGATATCCCAAGTGTTGTTAATAACCTAAGAGGAGGCGCGATAGCTAAATTGGTAGAGCACTGGTCTCGTAATCCGGTGACCCGGGTTCGAAACCAAGTGGATGCGATGAACTAGTGCTTTTTATTAAGGTATTAATCCTCATTGCAAGTCCCTCAAAAAGGGCTTAAAGCCGTCGGTCCTCTGTTCGCTTACTTACAAGCATTCAAACATTCTTAGCAGTCAGTAAAACAAACCAATAACCAGTTGTTCCGGGGGAGGGGAAGGAGGAAAATGAATATACGATACACATGATACATACTTGAGCATGACTTCCGATCAAGTTCCGATTTCAACTCTAAATCTTGCATTGTACGAATGTACCAAATTCAAATTTGATTTTTTTTTCTTCCGACTCTGTGATTTTCTCTCCTTGAACTAAACGTTGCATATTTTTGTTTGTTAGTTTGTGTTTATTCATGTTTTTACTCTATTTGATGTCAGCGCCATTGAGGCTGTAATCTGAACTTAAATTTACATTTGTACTTCAAAACTATCACCCTAACCATAAATCTCTGGCGCTGCAAAGCTGTAGCCGGAGTGAGTTTAATAGCGTGTGTGTGGGGGGGGGGGCTGAAAGGGGCATCGCGACCAACCTGCTCTGTGTTACACTTTGGGGGATCCAATCTGAGACAGTGTGTCTGGGAATGGAATAACGGAGATTAACTCAGCACTTTACACAACATCAATACCACCACCAGAACGTAAACTATACCAAATTTTTCACATTTCCGAAAATAATATATTTTCATCCCACCGCGCATCCCTCCCTTTCTCCCCTACCCGATTCCGACTGTCTTAACTACATGTAGGTTATGCATCTAGGTGTTGAAATTTGGCGGCTTAAATTGGGTTTGGTGATGGAGGAGTTTATTTAGAGGGGCGGTGAGGAATGGTATAACAAGATGGTGAAGGCACCGGAGACTGGTGTCCATGTCAAGAAAGAACCATATCGAGGAAGGTGCGAAAGAGGGGCTTGTTCGACATGTTTACACCACACAGGGGCCTGACATCCAAAGAACCCTGTTCCCATCTAATCAAAGTTACCAAACTGTTGTCACTCCTGTTGAAAATCGAAAGTTTGGTTGAATAATAAAATGGAAGTTATGGTACTGTTGCACCTCCCCCCCCCCCCCCGTCCCCTTTCCACGCTTGTTATCTGTCAACTACAGCTTTTGCGTAATCATAATTCTACAATTTTCCTACGACTACAAATACTTTTTAATGCTACTTCTCTTTCTGTTTTATTTTACTACGTATAGCTTCTTTTACTTCTACTTCTACTTCAGATCTATACCTACTTCTTCTTATACTTGTAAGTTCTAATTCTACTTCTACTTCTATTTCTACCGTTGTTTTTTTCCTTCTGCCTCCACTTTGAATATTACTATCCTTTTCGACTACTATGTGCTACTTCTTATGATGAATCAAAAGAATGATAAATAGTGGTATTTTGTCGTATTATGTACCATTTCAATGTCTTTCCAGTTTAGTTTATTTCATTGGCAGTGGGGGAAAAAACGTAATAAAGTGGGCCCATTTTCCCCAACAACATTATGATAACCTCCATCTCGAGTTTGATATTTTCAGCGTACCATTTTGTTTCCAAAATACATTAGCCTATATCAGTATATCGGCTAACTACATTTGATATCGCTAACATCAAACCCTATCTCGAATTATATTTATAATGTGAAAGATGGCTTTATCTCCTTGTTATCCTGTCCGCATATTTAGGTCTGCTCTATGAACGCAGTATATACAAACAGTGTCCTATTTTTCTTTGAAAATATTTGTAATGAAAGAAATCGAAATATTGGCATTGTTCAGATGTCATACTTCACATTCCAATAAATAATTGGAATGGGGTAAAATAAACTACTCTTTATTGCAATACCGAAGAAAGCAAATTCTGTTAATTGTAAAATTCTGTTGATTGTAAAATGTTAATTTCCAATTTACATCCTTTCTGTGTACTTTGAAGTATATATATATGTGTATATTTTTCTATAATGACTGGTTCTTTTCTATTATGTTATTGAACGCAGAAATAAAATTCAAATATATATATATATATATATATATATATATATATATATATAGTAAAATGTTCAAAGGGCCCAAAGGGTCCGACGAGATGCAGGGTTAAAATATCAGAAAAATATAAAGAAGATTCACAACGATATATGGAATACACAGGGTAACCTGGTTTGTACTTCACAAGCGCTTTCGATTTAATTCTCTTCAGGTGAAGTGGTTGTTTTTACAATTTGACATGGTTTATATACAGGTACAAGATAAAGTATGGTTATGTACTTACAAGGAGGATACTGTTAGATTACAATAAAGACTAGGATTATCCGATTTCTATTCATTAGCATTCTATTTAAATCCAAGATTAAGTGTCACTTGTGCAGGTAGTTTGCTTTTATTCTAAGTGACTAATCCGTAATGTTTAACAAATTCTCATTGGTTATAATACAAAGGTTCTTCTTAAAGAATGTCCTAAGTTCGTGGGAACGACAATGAAATAAAGACAACTCACTTAGATCATGATATTTTTTTTTTTTTAAATAAATAGATAGATAAAGGGAGAAACGAACAAAGCGGGTGTTTCCTATCTTTTGGACAGAGGTACATGATGTCATGAATGGGGAGGGGGGGGAGAGAAAAGATATTGGAGTATGATGTTATTATGGTAATGGAAACAACTGAAAATGTCTACGGGAACACCGTTTATAAATATCACATTTTGTGTAAGGTCTTTATTAACCATATTGTGCATCCCCTTATTTTGATGAAATTTAGTATGAAATTGTATTATGAATTAATCATGTTAATTACCTACTTCGTCGTGTATAGATATATATATATAATTTTCTGTTTATAAATCAAACTTTTCTCTTGTAAGACAAACATTTAATTGAAAAAACACATATACATACCCCTCTCTCTCTCCCTCTCTCTCTCTCTCTCTCTTTGTCTCTCTCTCCCACTTCCCCCCCCCCCCAGCTTCATCCGTTCTCTCCCTTTTTTTTCTCTCCCTCTCCCTCTCTCTCTCTCTAAACATATCATCCACTTTTATGTTTACTACTCCTAACAAGATATTTCCAGTTGTTTCCATTACCATAATAACATCATACTCCAATATCTTTTCTCCCCCCCCCCCCCCCCATTCATGACATCATGTACCTCTGTCCAAAAGATAGGAAACACCCGCTTTGTTCGTTTCTCCCTTTATCTATCTATTTATTTAAAAAAAAAAAATTATCATGATCTAAGTGAGTTGTCTTTATTTCATTGACGTTCCCACGAACTTAGGACATTCTTTAAGAAGAACCTTTGTATTATAACCAATGAGAATTTGTTAAACATTACGGATTAGTCACTTAGAATAAAAGCAAACTACCTGCACAAGTGACACTTAATCTTGGATTTTAAATAGAATGCTAATGAATAGAAATCGGATAATCCTAGTCTTTTTTGTAATCTAACAGTATCCTCCTTGTAAGTACATAACCATACTTTATCTTGTACCTGTATATAAACCATGTCAAATTGTAAAAACAACCACTTCACCTGAAGAGAATTAAATCGAAAGCGCTTGTGAAGTACAAACCAGGTTACCCTGTGTATTCCATATATCGTTGTGAATCTTCTTTATATTTTTCTGATATATATATATATATATATATATATATATATATATATATATATATATATATGTTTCGTTTTCACTAATGAGTCGGTAACATCGATTTTTATAACAGTTTCTTAATCAATCTTTTTATATACTTTAAGGTACTACGATCATATTTTTAAAGAATTTATCGAATTGTTGTCATTCACCTATTCTAAAAATTCAAGCGAAACTTTCACATATTGCAAAAGAAGTTGGTGAAGATAATTGATAGGAAACTGAGAAGATATGAATCATGTTACTCAATGAACATGTTGATGATTAAATGTGAAAATTGTAACAAGAACTCTCGATGACCACCCACGTGGCGATACCAGTTTGAAGTTTGAGGAGCTGGCAGTCCCCCCCCCCCCCTTTCTTTAATCCGTTGGCTTCTGAATTTGTTCATTCCCATAGAGTTAATGCTGGGGCCATCCGGTTCTCGTATAGCCAGTGGGTTAAGTCAAATGAATCATTGACCATCAACGTCCAGGTAAAATCGCAGTGACAAGTTAAGAGAAAATAGCTGACAGTTGGGTCAAACCAAGTTCACATGGACATTTCGACACCCCCCTGGAACCCCCCCCCCCCCCCCTTCACCATCGAGTTTATTCATCTCATTGAGTTAAAGCAAATCTTTCATGTTCTAAAAATGACGCATCTCAATAACTCGTGAATGCATAACTACATTTTGTATCGCAGTGAATGATTTTATGAGATATCACATATTACACGCTTATCAAATTCACACTTTCAACTTGTCGAAAAAAGAAGAAGTTGCAGGGCCGTGATTGGTTGGCGCAACCACGTGACATGTATGCGGTTAGAATGTTACACACACTTGTTACAAAATTAATTCGATGCTTTGCCTACAGTAATAGGAAGACACATACTTATCTGGTCTGTGATTGGTTGATCTTACACACGTGACAGATGGAATGCGGTCAAGGTGGTCATAGTTTTTGTTGTTTTTTTACTTCTCTTATAGTTTAATTTGATTTGATGATCTCTATTTTGTGGCGGGAGACTCTGATTTTCTGGAATCTTGTGGTTCACCATAATCATCGTCATCAAAGCATGAAAAAGAACCATTTTAAATTGAACTAGTTCACCGGACGACTTGACGAAGTATGAGTGTAAAACCACACAGACACCATCACCGTACGTTGCTTGTTATGCTTCAAAATACAGTTATGTGGAGATTCAAGGACAAAAACCGGTCTTTCTCATTTCAGCCCCACGAATTACTGGTTTCATCATTACCATGGTAATGAAAATTTTTGACAAGACTGAGATATAGAGCCAAACTCTATGACTGTTCTGTGGAACTAGAAATAAAACCAAATTTGAGCCTCATCAAATATGGGGCAAGCCGAACCCCGTTACTCGGGTCAAATCTCCTATGAGGCTAAATTAATTAAATCTGGCTTATTTTTTACATTATGGAGGCAGGGATGGACGATGGAAAAAATATATCTATATTGAAAGGAAATACCTTGGACTTGCCTCATGTTCATTCATTATTATACGTGTATATTCTTAGATTTGAACAGAGAAGTAGTATAGCCAGCGGAGTGCATAAAGTTTTGAAATTTTACCTGCGAACATGGACCAGAAATATGGGTAATCGTTACGGTGCATGGTAAGGATGATGTTGATGATGACGATGATGACGATGATGACGATGACGATGACGATGATGAGAATGATTTTGATGACGATGATGTAATGGTGACGCAGATAGTGGTGTTGATAATGATTACTACGAGTTACTCCTTTGAAGCATCCCCATCCCCCTCTAGGACAACTCTCCCAGGAAAGCTGTACCCGACATCACCAGGATTGTGAGGATAACCCATTATGAAAATGACCAGGAGGTGTTTCATAAAGCTGTTCATAAAGTTACGCATGGCTTTACGAACGACTTGAATATGAATATATGGGATATATGGGATACCCAGTTTTTTCTGACGTTTTAACAAAGTGTGACTGCATTTCCCATAATTGATATACTTGCCAATAAAATGTTTATTGACGATAGTAATGCTAATCTACTTCTGCATATTTTACCATTAGATGATGCGATTTATTATGACTTAGAATCCCATTTGACTTCTCATTCAAGTCGTTCGTATAGATTTTCGTTACTTTACGAACAGCTGTATGAAACACGCCCCCCAATACAATCCCCTCATGTGATAACACCTTTGTCGTTGTCTGAGGATAATTGTAAATTGTTAATAATAATATACAGTTCTTGTATAGCGCATATCACATTATGATATAACGTCTCTATGCGCTTCCAAAGGACTTGGATATTATTACCCCAGCTTTAGCCCGGTAACCTTTTACAGCGGGCAAGCATTTCAAGGAATGAATTCTTGCCAGGTACCCATTCACCTCACCTGGGTTGAGTGCAGCACGATGTGGATGAATTTCTTGCTGAAGGAAATTAACGCCATGGCTGGGATTCGAACCCACGACCCTCTGATTGAAAGACGATTAAGTGTACTTGCGTTGAAATAATCATGCGCGGGTAATTGTCCAGAGATCTTCCTGCATGCTGTGGATGTAGATATTGGTGGGGGGGGGGGGGGGGGTTCTGGTCATAAGAGTTAAAGGATAGGAATTATGATGATGTGTACCTATAGCTCCTTATACATTCCAGTTCAACATCAAAGTTTCATGTTGCAAGGCTTATTCCGCCGAGTGGTACCTCTCCCCCAGAATCGTATGTATGAAGAAAACGCCCCCTTTTATATTTTCGCACGGTTTGTCAGATGCTGCCAACATCATGCATGAGAAATGGAAATTATTTTTTAAATGATCTCTCTGCTAAAACAACAGTGTTAAGATTTCAAGAACATCTGTTGTTTGGAGACAAATGTCTGATTCCTGACCCTATTCGATTTATCATTTTTGAAAGAATAGACTATTTTTAGGATAATGGAGATATCAGAAATATACTCTGTGCGATCGATTTACACGAACTTGTTTACAAAGTTTCGTCGCACACAACATATATAGACTTACCACGCAGTCAAATGCATTGAGAAAATGATTGTTTCTTGTTTCAACTTCCGTTATTACCCTCCCCTATGTTTAAGCAGGGACGACATTCAAAGACGCCACACGTTTGCTTGTTTGTTTGTCTTGTTTTTGCCTGTTTGCTTGCTTGCTTGTTTGTTTTTATTTGTTTGTTTATTTTTATTTGCCTGGTTTTTTTTTTTTTTCTTTCTTTTTTTTGAAATTGTTTATGTATGCTCTTGGCCTTTTTAAGAAAGCCTCGAATGGTAGTCCAAATACAGTTTCTCTGAACGAGGATGGTCCATAAAAATCACAAATAATTGAGATAAACAAATCATTAAAATTCTGCAGCTATTCCTCTGCCAATTCACCATGTTAGCAGCTGAGGATTTGTTTGATAAATTTCATCACCGTTTCATTTTCATTAATTTTCCTGCTTAGGTAGTCAGTCGTGGTCCAAGGTAACACAATGAAAAGCGAATGGGAATCCCGTACCTTCAAAAAATTATATTTGCGTACTTGTCTACCATCTGTGATTTGTTATGATTGATCATTCCTCCTCTTGATTTTCTTCGTCTTCGTCATCCTTTACTCTATCTTTTTTCCATTTTTCCTGTTTGTATGTTTTCTTGTTTGTTTCCAACTATTTCTTTCAAATTCTGAAGTCATTCCCGTTTTTATTTTTGCTCTTACTTTGTTTGCCATCCTGAATTTTTTTGTGTGTGTTTGTTTTTTTTGTGTATGTTTTTATTTTTTGTTTTGTTTTGTTTTGTTTCGTTTGTTTGTTTGTTTGTTTCGATTTGTTCCTTCAGCAAAGCTCTGAGATATAGGGCGTAGCCAGAGCAGTTCAGAGTGTGGGGAAAATTTGGCCATATTTAGCAGAAATTTAGCTGAAAACCTGCCGGCAGTCCCAAAAACTGGTCATCAGATGTTCAAGTTTCCATACTGAGATAAAAACTGGACGTCAGGCTTTGAAATTCCGTTAAAATTGTAACAAAACTTTGAAGTCAAAGAAATATGATGTTCGTAAGAAAAAGAAAATCTGAAGGAGGGGCTTTCCAACCGCTGCGACCCCCCCCCCCCCCCCCCCCCCCCCCCCCCCGTCCCCGAGACAGTGATCGTTTGCTTCTATACCTGTGACGCTTTCGGTGCGGGATACTGGAGGATACTCGGTGGATCAGAGTCACAGCTATCGGGTAACATAGGTGCTCTCTGTTTGTCGAGAAGTTGACGGTCACTTCAAAGGCATATCTCAAAGTCAAACTCAAGACGTCTCTACCTGAGCTTCAAGATCTGACGTTGATGGGATGAGCTGGTGACAAGAGGATAGGAGTAAGTTTCAAAATATGAGACATAACTTTAAGCCGCTGGGCTGAGCGAAAAACGGGAATATCAGAAATCTCAATTGAGAAAGAAGGATAGGAAAGAAGGATATCAGTCGTAGGGAAAAGTAAGAATGAGGGGGTGGTCTTCGGTCTCTTCAACTTTGCTCTTCATCAGTCCATGGCCTCTCTCTCTCTCTCTCTCTCTCTCTCTCTCTCTCTCTATTTCTTGCAATCAATCACATTTTTTTGTCTCTTCATGCATGTGTTTTGCTCTGTATTCTACGTCTAACCGTCTCCACCCACCACCCTGCCCGTCACACACGGCCATCCTCCCGATGTGTGACTGGTGTGATGACGTGGGCGTGGTCGCCTGTCGTTCGGGATACCATGGTGGGGAGGATGATGAGTGCTTCTCAAGGTCGCCACGGCGATCAGCATGATGATGATGATGATGATGAGCAGGAGGAGGAAGGCTAAGTAGAGATGACAAGGGTTCACCTCCAGACTCCCCGCGTTCAAGGTGCGTGCGGTGCCAATGCACTTACAATATTCACGTATCCAATCCAAGAATGGGTATCGAGTATCAGATGAAGAGCCTTCTTTCAAAAGGCGCTAAATCCGTTTTGGTAACTTAAGCGAAAAATGCATTTTCTTGTACACGGAATTCGTACTCGTGTCAATGGAAACTTGAAATTAAAAAGTAAACTATCCCTTTTATTTTTCTTGATAACTTTGCTTCAAAATTTCATTACTTGCAAAATACTCCAGCTAAATAATGGGATGATGTTTATAACTCAACTTAGACAAAAACTGGATATACCACCTTTCGGAAGCAAGCTCTTCAAAATTCAGTCTTAGGGGTGAACGAACAAGAGAAAATCGGGGTAGCTGGGAGGTGGTTGAATGATTTTTGAAAAATTTAAGAAAAAGCGATGAATCTCAGAAAGATGCTGATTATTATCATGATGACGTGATGACAATGAAGTTTTTTGGATCTTCGCTTCAAACTCTCTATGCTGAGGAATAGGATTTGCATATTTTTAATTTCATTTTCATTTTCAAACAGAGATGCATCTGAGCAAATGGCGTGTACGCACTTTTTCTATCTGCTAGAAAAAAGAATATGAAATTGATTGTTATGTTTCTATTCCGAATGAATAAATAAATATCTGCCTTGGTGAACCTTATCAGACAAAAGGAAGTGTCACCCTCCGTAAATATAACAAGAAGTCACAGGAATTGAATTTTTGGAAAATTCACCTCAAGTCGAAATTTTAATCAAGGGATACCACCTTGTCCCTGAAGATTTGTCTCTCTTTCATTGTTAAAACATGATGAAAATGAATATCCAGTTCCAGTTCAAAGCCTTGCATTACATAGTCGTATTACCATGAAGGGAATAGGAGCCGAGCTACCCTGGCCTTTACCCCTCCCCTCCCCTCCCCCAACCAACCCCACCCTACCCCTATGTGACTCTATTTCCAGCACGTACGCACAAATTATTATTCAATTCTCAGTTATTACAACTTTTCAAGTCCAGACGGAGTGATTATGGTTAACAGCAAACGTCAATCAAGCGTGAAAGATCACGCCAATCAGAGGAGCGTGGCAAGGGGAAGGGGGTAAGAAGAAAGACCCTTTCCTCACGTTTTCACGTACGAGGAGATGAACAAGGTTATTCATAATGCGCATCCGTCCCTCCAACTTTTTGATGAGTTGCCCAGATATTTGCACTTTCGTTCCAACTCCAAGCGTCGAGACACGTTCAAAGTTTCGACACGTCTCCACCATCCACATTTCACTCCTTCTCTCCCTCTTTTTCTTTTCCTTCTTTTTTTTTTTCTTCTTTTTCTGTCACCTGTACTTTTTATGTCGTACATATTGACGTATAATGTTTATTTTCTCCACTTTGCTGCTCCCTGCTTCCATTGATCAGTTGATTCCCAACGATAAGCCATTTTCGCATCACTCACGTTTTGTTCAGTGTTCATCCTTCTCATACCTCCAGCCTCTTCGACGCATGTTTTCTAACCCTCCCTTTTCCCTCCCAGACCATGAATGATGATGACGACAATGATGATGGTCATGGTGGCGAGATTAATGAAGGCCATGACTGTGTCGATTATGAGGTAATAGCGGTTTCAGTGGTGACTTTGAGAATCATGGTGACGGTGAAATCGATGATGGTAATGAAGATGATGAGGACGATGATGATGATGGATGATGATGATGATGATGATGATGATGATGATGATGATGATGCTGATGATGATGATGATGATTAGGATGATGAAACTGAAGTCCAAAGTAAACATAACACTGGGAGGATGTTAAGGATTGCAAATACTGCCATGATGAAAACGAGGGCGAAGATGATGATTGTTCCTTATAACGGGCGAAAATTGTCGTAATGCTCCAAAGTAGGAGTCTGGTGGCCATGGTGGCAGTGTTGCTTGCCCTTATTGTATCGGCACCCTCCACTGATGTGGTTTGCTTGATGTTGGTGATGATGAGGATTATGGTTGACGACATGTTTGAACGCTGTGATCTTTCAAAATATTTCTTGCCTATTTTAGTCTTTATTTTAAATTGATTTTATCAAACATTCGTTGGGTTATGTCCTTGGTAGTTAGGAGGCTAATTAGCTATGGTGATCATAGAAATGCTTTGATTTTCACCCCCCTCCTCTCTCTCTCTCTCTCTCTCTCTCTCACTTGCTCCCATGCATTTCTCTGGTTTCATAGAGCCTTCGATTTTAGACAAGTTATGCATTCATCAAAAATTCCTATTTACGGAAGTCTGACGATCTATGTCACTAATCCTCAACAAGCAGACTTGATTAAAGTAAATGCACCATCTAATTCAAAACTTCAAACATGTTAAAGACGGTTTGAAATGACACTGTTCAGACCTCTTCCCAACATTCCTATAGAATCCAGTATGGTGATTTGGACTCTTCTACTTGATAGATTTGCATGGAGTCATAAAATCTTCATCGGTAATTGAAACTTGGCTTATTGGATGAAACATAATTCAATAATCACTGACTCGATTAGTTCTGGTGAGCCGGAGAGTAAGGAGGAAAAAAAAAAGCATAAAAAATTCAAAAGGTGTACCAGGCCCCGACGCGATCAAATGAATTTGATATACATGGAATTGCGATGGCGAAATCTACAGTGATTGGGGTTAGTGAACCTAATAAAGTTGACCGTGAAAGCTAGTGAAGGTAATATAGCGGCTGTGTAATGAAGCGGGAGGGAGGTGGTGAGAGGTGGGAGTACCTTGTGTCAAGGTCTGCCGAGTTGAAGCTCAACCAAACCCGACATGATAAATTATGTGTGGGACTGGGGGAATTCAGACAGATGGCCATTTATTCATCTAATAATATGTGCCTTTCTTGTAAGATCGTTTAATACTTTTTCCTCTCTTTTTTCTCTCTCTGTCTCTTTCTTTGCAAAAAGTATAGGCCGTTGATTGGTTTATTGATAGAATACGCGTAATTATTTCACGCAATTGGATTTATGACGAGTTAGAAATGTGGAGATGATTTCCCATCGGAGGATATCTAAAAGTAGTCACTTATTTGTGGATAATAGAAATGTTTCGATTGTGGGGTTTTCCTGTTTCAATCGGAAAATTTACCTGCCTACCTCAGCGAAATGTCTATTCTTTGGAGATTTTCAATAAATTATATATATATATATATATATATATATATATATATATATATATATATATATATATATATATATATACATATATATATATATACACACACACACATGTATATATCCGTCGCGTCTTCACGTTCTCTCTCTCTCACTCTTTCTCTCTCTTTCTCTCTTTCTCTCTCTCTCTATCTATCTTTCACTCTGCTTTTACATTTCAAATGATATAAAGCTAAAGTGCTCTTTCTTTTACTTAAGTATCTTCTTATTTCTTCCCCCCCCCCCCAAAAAAAAAAGAGCTTAAAACATGAAAAGGGCAATAACTACCAAACTTCTCAGAAAACGAAAAACTGGAAAAAGGTCAGCACAAGAGAATGAAAGAGAAAATCAGATGCCAAACGACCAGTTTCCCCCTTCATTCATAATAGGTACCAGATTCGATGACCTCTTTAAAAACGCATTAAAGTGGCGCCTCGGCACGTATCTTGTGGTCACACCCCGAAGGCTACTCCGTCCGCCCCTGCATGCATTGAAGTGTGTGTGTGCGTTGCGTTCATCCTATGTGTGTATTCCCCTATGGTATTCCCCCTCAATATGAAAATTGCAGTGTCGCATCGGGTGGACTTTTACAATAATCACCCTGATGAGAACACACTCTCAACAAAAAAAAAACGGGATTCTTTGAGATTCAAGTTTTTGAAGAATCGATGAAAGCGGTTAAGTTTAAATAATCTCATTGACGGTAGAAAAATCTGAGAGAAGTTTCCCTAAAATGTGGAATTATTTTTTTAATGTTGGCCAGAAATTACTGGAAAAGAAAGAAGGAACTCAAGGAAGGCGTATTGCAGTAATAAACTATGTTAGTATGTGCAGGCCTTCATGTAGGCACATAATGTTGTTTGCCTGAAAATGCATATGTATACGAAGACTTCGGGGAAATGTAATTATTTAGTGTGATAAATGAGAATAGGTGCCGTCATTACAAAATTATTTGTATAAAATATGATATAGTCTACCACCTTGAAATCATTTTTTGATTGTTTACGTATTGTTAAGTGTATAGGCCTATGTTATGCATTATTATGTGTCGTTTTGTCTTTATGTTTTGATCATGTACGTATTTTACCTTTTGCACGCTGCATGTAAACAAAACAAATATCTATATGTGGACGATAAAACGATAAATGTATGAATATATTTTTTTACATTAAACATAACATTTCCATTTCTTGCTGATGTTGAATAACGAGAATTACATTGTGAAGAGTTGTGGGACGGGATCGTCGGTATTATCATTTTAACTAAAGCCAATTAGAGAGGATTTTCATAACCACAATGGGTGGGGGTTGGAGCATGTTCCTTCTTCAGCGGCTCGACAAGTTCAAAAAGGGAAACCACGTTGTCAATATTTGGTTGCTCTCGTGCGTGTGTTTGGAGCAGGAATAATTTCCAATCGGTGTTTGGTCGGATGAGTAAGGTTTGTCTAAAACCTGCCCAACTGTCTCCTGTACAGCCCTCTTGTTACTCAACGACCGTTCATCAGCCGCCGGCAATCTCTACTCCTCGGCCTCCCTTCTCCTGAAGATCTCGTCTCGCCTTGGGCATGCCGGGGCACAGGCGTGGAGAACAAGAGTTCCAGAGGTCTGCTAAACCAAACAGGAGGGAGCTGATGAGTTGTTGGGGTTTCCTGCTGCTTCAACATCTCAAGAGCGCTGTTAACACTAAGTTTTTAGTATTGTATGGTTTTTTTCTCGAAGATATCTCTCGAAACTGCTTTTCTGTTCGCTAGAAATGAAAAATAGAAACATCATTTTAAGTCTAGAATTTTAGAAAAGGGATCGCAATGGCAAGACAAGATTTGCCACTGTCGACCAAGCTGAAGTACATGTGTGTCCGATGGAAGAAACTCTAAAAACTATTGGGCCTTGTGATGGAAGGTCAGCTAACATTGCTAAAGTCGGGTTGATACAAGTATTCATCTTATATGCATCTTAAGGGAAAGGGTGCTCTATGATTAACATGATTGATATCACTCTTATCCCATCAACAGATTAGGACGAGGCAGTAGATCCTTCCCATTTCATGTAGAGATGTTGTGGATCAGTGGATAAGTCCCCGGAATGTGAACCACGAGGTCCGGGGTTCGAATCCCACTGCGGCACTCATGTCCTGTGGCAAGACTTTAATCTAAATTTGACACTCTCCACCCAGGTGTAAATGGGTACCGACAGGAAGGAATTCCTTGCATGCTGTGAGCACTGAAATTGGTAGTCTATAGCTGAGCCGGGGTAATATTGGAGCGCCTTGAGCACCTTGTTTGGTGGATACGTGCGCTATATTAATATCCAATATTATTGTCATTATTATTATTATTATTATTATTATTATTATTATTATTATTATTATTATTATTATTATTATTATTCCCCATTCTTTGGTGAAGATTTCGCCAGGCATATGCGCAGTCTTTTTCAGAACATTTATGTCGAGAACATAATGTTCTTGGATGTAGCCTGAGCAGTTAGTGTGGACGCTGCTGTCGGGATTCAAACCCCCGTGAAGATTCTTTACCGCCAGCCGTTCCGCATGGAAGCCACGGCTTGCAGGAGGACCCAAGCCATGAAGCCGGATCTCACGGGGAGAGGAAGGGAAGAGAGCGAAGCTTCCTCATCTCAATACCACCATACCGGCACAGGGGTGACGAAAGCTCCAGCTCACTCGCGAGCTTTTTTCAAAGATGGAAAACGAACTCTATAATACGCCTCTCCTAAGACTGCTAGGAGTGTCCCTAGACCTCTTTGAATAAAGGGTAGTAGGGTTCACATTTGTCGATAAGGTGGCCTTTTTTCAGCCCCCCCCCCCCCCCTCCAGCCCTAAAAGAATGAATAAAAGAAAAAAACTGTGATTTTGGAGTTTGGGAGTTTTGTGCGATGGTTCTGATAGGCATGATAGGCCACAAGTTGGATAATGTGGGATCAAATTTGAAACAAACATATTAGTCGTGCATTGATGAGTACTCCTCTCCCCCCCCCCCCCCCAAAAAAAATATATTTTGTCGAGAAGACAAGAGCAAATCCAACGTTGGTGATATTAATTTTGAAGAAAGTTAAAGATCTGGTAACAGCAACTGAACGGGGTGTCTCGCCCTTACCCCCTCCCCTTACCTTCTGCAGGGGCGCCCTTGCTCCTTTTTGGTGCCTTAATGCAAACATTTCATCGGCTTTCAAAGCCCAGCCCATCGACACGGACTATGCCGTGTTTGTCCGCATCCCAGCACCTTGACTTTGTCTCCTTAAGTCTTTGAATACCATGAGATTAGGGGTATAGCCGCCCAGTGAGTCGACCATGGTCCAGGGGCTGTAAAGTGCAGGCAGCCGGACCCACGGGGGGCTTTACCGACATATCGTCACGGGCGCCCCACGTGTTAAAATCTTCATCATCGTCACCATGCATTAATAACAAGAAAGTCAGTCTTATGTAGCCCATGAAGACGCAGCATGAGGGCTGCAACACAGTCATGGCCGTTATCGTTTGGGGAGGCAGATAGCCACAGAAGGAAAGCAGATTTACAATTTCGAATAAATTCTCAAGCAAATAGGGCTACATAGCATATCCTACAACTTCATTAACATGGAGGAAAAGTTGCAAACTTGAGCGCCTTTGTCACACAAAATATATGCAAGTAAGCCTATACCCAAACAAACTTCAGGGTTTTCATGATTCCTCTACTTCTTTCTCCTTCAAGAAAATAATCATTACTACCTTTGCATACATCCTTTAATGTTTTGAAGTAAAGAAATGCAAATAAATGTTGAAGATGGATAGATCGCAGCCTAGCTCTGAAAACATACCAGTAAGAAATCATCAAACCCTTAAAAAAACACGTAGTTGTAACCCCCTCTTTAATTACCCCCCCCCCCCTTTCCCTTTCACAGCACAATCACAACAGATTTATGTGAAGATATGGATTATGTCCAAGAGAGTCCTACTTTCCCCCCTCTATTTCCACCCATTCTAGCTCAACCCTGAAATGCCTCAGTATAGCCTGCATCAGAATCAATGTTCCTATATAGAATGGAACTTGAAACTTTCTTTATTTTTTTTTTCTCCGGATGGAGAGTGAGAAATTCTTGATGCGATCCGCTGCTCTTCTTTCGAAGAGTGATGGCAGCGTCTCGGAGGCGACTTGGCGGCGGCCAGCCCGGACTGGACAGATACTATAGGGTGTCATCTTCGCGAGTTCGGAATTACTCCAATCTTGATGTTTATATTGGTGAATATAAGATCTCGCCCTTGGCTACTCTGACCGTGCACGCAGATGTGAAATTCTGGCTGTATATAATGAATGTTTATACCAAAGAAATTGGATATAAAAAAGCTTAGTGATGCTTTATTTTGAATTAAAAACGGTCTGCAGGGGCTCGAGTTCACTGATTTCTGTAATTTTGCGAAGGTTCAAACCTTAAAATACGCGGTGAGTTGCTGTCATCCGCCTTACAGTCTTTACAACAAACGTGTACATGATGTATTCAAGGTAGCTTGCCAAAGTAAAGAAAAGCTTGAAATATATCAGCCGTTTAAATGATATATAACCACCATTAGAAATATCAGTTGGCGAAGCAAGGATGACTTTCCTACATTATTTCTCATATATCAAACATCATCCCTGACATGAACAGTACTGTAGTGGTTTATGTGAAGACAATATCAAAAAGTAGGAACCTATATGCTTGGGATATTCTACTCGTATATCTTAAAGATTATGCTATTCCAATAATTTAACATAGTTTTCATGAGCAAAAAAGAAGAGAGCATATTACCTGGATCTATTTCAGCCAAAATCCGAAGTATATAATAACTTTTATCTCTATGTGTGTTTTTCATTTATTGAATATTTATTTTTCTTTGATTTTTTTTCTGCTGTTGTAATTCATCATTTTCAGTGACCCTGAAGCGGAACAGTATCAAAGGACATATCTATTCTTTACTAATTTGAAATAAATTCCAAAGAGCATTAGCAAGATTACAGTCCATTTTTGTTATTAAAAGGCATCCTCTCTTATATCACTCTCTTTCTTTATCCACCTCCCACCCTTTTCCTCTCTTTGTTGTCTTTTAAAAATCTATTTTAGATTTGTATGACCTCAATTGTTTTGATTATGCTATTAATTTGTATCTTCTACTTTGTATTGCTTTAGTATTCGCTTATGACCTTATGTACGATATAACTAAGTTTCAGGGGCTTGCATCTCACAAGCATTGCTTTTTATAGCTTGCCCCTCCGTTTTGCTATATCATTTTCTCAGTCTGGTCAGTATTATTTATAAGTATCTCAGTATAGTTCCATTCTTTATTTTATGTCATTTCCATTACTTTTGTCTTAATGAGATTGTATTCATAATTTTGTTTGTATATATTGTGAAACGGAAAAATAAATCAAATCAAAATCAAATCAAATCAAATCAAATGAGGTCTCAGTGACAACGAGGAAATGACCTCTCACCTACTGATTTGTAACACGTAAGATGAAATTGCCTTTGCGGTGAGAAGTCAACCAAGGAGATGCACCCTTATTATTTTGATCGAATTTTTTTAAAGAAACTATGGGGACAAACCTGCATACGATTACATTTCAGGCCATCATGGTCATGATGGTAGTACTATGTTGTTTGTAATGTTTACCTCGTAACACACTTTCTTGTTTATTTTTATTTTCGTGTTTTTTTTTTCACGATTAGTTTAGAGATCGTGCCTTTCTTTATGAAGATTTTACTCTAACCTTTAATATATAGTATAAACCGTGTAATTGGGTGCAGTAGAAAATGGATGAAAAAGTTTGTGGTGTAAGAACGAAGAAAAGTGTCGATGATTTTATACCTATAGTTGTTTCAGTATAACGGAATATGGAAATAGAGAGAGAATGGAATTCAAACATGTCAAACGCAAGTGCGTGCATAGATTAAACAGACAGTAAACTATTCGGCAGAGTAAAATGAAGAAAATGGGATATATAGACATGATATAAAGAAAGATAGAGTGCGAATTATTTGAATAATATACTGATGTCACAGAAAAATATTTTGATTGAGAAAAGAGACGTACAAGGACTTGAGACAAGAAAAAAAAAACAATTGCGAGCAATTTGGGAGAGGAGTTGGTGCAACATGTAGAAAAGGGGGAAATAGATAATGTCAGATAAGATGAATTCGGGTAACAAAACAAGAAAGGGAGAGAGAAAGAGATAGGAAGAAGGACAAAGAAAGAAAGAAGGAAAGACGAAATAAAGAAAGAAAGAAAGAAAGAAAGAAAGAAGAAAATAAGAAAGAAAGCTAGAAAGAAAGATAGAAAGAAAGAAAGAAAGAAAGAAAGAAGAGAGAAAGGGAGAAATAGAAATGGAGCGAGAAAAGGAGAGGAAAAAATGCGTACAGAGAGAAGGGATATGAAGAGAAAGAGATAGAGAGACAGACAGACAGACAGACTGACTGACAGAGACAGAGTTAGAGGGAGAAAGGGAGGGAGAAAGAAAAAGAACGAGAAGACAGAGCCCAAAAGGAAAGAAATAAAGATAAAGGGAGAAAGAGTAGAGATAGAACGAGAATGGACACATTGTGAGTGGTAATTATACTAGCTACCGTCGGTGTTGAAAATGAATCTGTCATGTTTAGCAAGCACCTGGCCGAGTCAAGAAGGTGTGGCGTTACAGATGAAAGATGGCGGCTAATGATAAGAAATCCTTTCTATTCTCTTTTTTTTCTGTCACGGATGTTATTTTCTTTGATGATCGATGATGTGATAGTATGTCACAATATGCTATGTGTTCCTCCACACGAAAGTGATACTAGTTATCGTTTAATTACGATTAATTACAGTTCAATTATACTTGAATACGTGTTGTCTATATACCTGATATAATTCCATGTGAATCAAAGACAGGATTCAACTGATTCAAGTCAATTGAAATCATTTAGATTGAATTTTGTAAAAGGTAAACTATTTTGTACGACAACGGAGATCTTAGCTTTCAAACAGGTTTCACTGGTGACTACAGCGTGAATTTACATGTTTGTATCTGTAAACAACGCCCTGATGTTGTCATCACTTGATAGACAGTCCTATTAGAAAAGGCTAGGCCTACAATGTAATACAACAATAATTTTGTAGCATACTTGTCTTTTCTGAAGACATTTTCGCTGAACCCATCAGAACAACTAGATAAGTACGCAAATATGTCATTAAATATCAACATGGTGGTTGCTTTGATCTTGAGTTAACGATGTAACGTGTTTGTTGTCACGTCATCAACATCGTTCTCGAGTTCGGATCACGACCTTGAAACTTACACACCTGATGTCGGCTTGATGACCGCGGCTATCGTATTTTAGGGGAAGACGGGGATTAAAACTTTCATCGGCTTCTTCACTCAGCCATCGGAAACTAGGAAATACCAATTATGAGCGTGTTCCCATGGCAACGCAGGTAGGGATTAAGTTGCATCAGGGCTGCTCGACGATTGCAATATTCTAGTTCAAGTTTTGCGTCGTTGCTGCTGTTGTTGTTGATATTTTTCTGTATAATATGTGTGGGGAAACATGGGAAAGGGAGTCGAAGTCCGAACGAATATCTCGGGGCATGCCTCAGTTTAATAGCTTAAAATTTTAAGTGGAGCAAGTATAGTTTGAATGGTTATTCTAGATTACGGTCATTCTCTATTAGCAATTGATGTTTGATTAAAAACCCTTCATTCCAAGATTACAAAGATAATGCTTATTCTCTCAGAAAAGAACAATTTAAACGTACATATTTTACACTTTTTATCAGCTTTCTTAAGTTTATTACTGTTTCACTCACAATAATTTGTAGGCCACTCCGTAATGTGATTTTGCTGAAGTAATGTCTTTACATTATGCTAGAATTTACATTGTTGTTCTTTAATATCTGTCTTTCTGAATATGTTCAGTGCTTAGTGAATGTTTTTACCATCAGTGGCGCATTGGTTGGTACTCCCCGAAACGTGACTGAGCTAGGCTCGAGGTATTTTTTTTCCAGCCCCCACCCACACTCACTTTCCACAACCAAGCTGATAATTCTATCTTTTGGCATATACCTTTCCTGTATTCGTTTTGGAGCTCAAACACGTTTATTTACCCAGGATCCAGACGGCTTACCAACTTAAACATCTCCTAAAAAGCCTCTCTCTTTTAACATTTTATCTGAAAGTTTGGTCATGCATGACTGCAAGCGGGCGCAGAAGGTTGCAGACGAAACGTGTACATGCAGTCCCAGACATAAACTTCGGAGGTGTGTTACTGCCGAAGCGAAACGGCGGCGGCGCCACTTTTCATTTAAGCGGGACCCCTCCATTGCAGGTCGGTGTGCCGCGTTTTGGTTCTTTCTCTTCGTAATTCTCCAGCCGCTTAGACGTCGAGAGGGGGATAGGAGCGGCATGCTTTCAAGTTCAACTGGGACTAAAGCCTAGATCTGAAAGGAGAGAAGGGGCAAAACTGGAGCAGGGAACTTATGCCCTGCAATGGGGGTCGAGCCCGTGTGAAGGTTATAGGCGCAAATGTTATTTGTGACGAGGAAAGTGGAGAACTTGCTGACAGACGCCAAATTAAGACTGGGATGACAGGCGCGCGTCCTACAAGGACCAAGAAAGACGGCAGATCAAACCGCCCTCATCCCAACTATTTATCTCTTTACCATCTCTCTCTCTCTCTCTCTCTCTCTCTCTCTCTCTCTCTCTCTCTCTATCACTTTCCCCTTTGATCTCAATTTTTCTCTTTCTTTACAATGTTTTATATTTCGTTGTAAATTTTACTTCTTACTTTCATCTTATTTCCGATATTTCTGTCCATTTGTTTTTGTCTTTACCCCCCTCTCACTCTCTCTCTCTCTCTCTCTCTCTCTCTCAATTTCTCTTCTTCCATCACCTTCTCTTTGCAATCCCTGACACTACTGTCATAATAGCCTTGCCTTATGAGCGCGTTAGTTATCGTTGGAGAAAGGAGACGTCTCTTGTCCGACTATAGATTCTTTTGTGGCTAATTTATGCGCGACATTAACGGATGTGCCAAAATATGCCACATTCGTTGTCGGAATATACTTGATAAGACATAAAACATACGAAAATAGAACCTTAATGCCCGTATAATGACGTTTTAAAGTATTTACAAAATCAAAATCATTAGGGGAAAGGGCTACAGCCCCTAGCGCCCCATCCTTCCACGCCTATACACTCCACTGTCTCTTTAAAAAAAAAAAGTCCTCCCCATTTTTATCCCCCCCTCTATCTCTTTACCAGTTTCTTTAGCTCCCTCTATTTCTTCTTCTTCTTCTTCTTCTTCTTCTTCTTCTTCTTCTCTCTCTCTCTCTCTCTCTCTCTCTCCCTCCCTCCCTCTTTCTCCCTCTTCCATTCATCCGTGCCAACACTCCTCTGGGGCGGACCCGTGTGACGTTCATACAACAAATTACGACAGAAGGAAAACAAACCATAATGTGTGTTTACTGCCATAGCTAAAACATATTTGCAAATTTGAAAACCTGCAGTCAGTATCGTCTGACATCAAATGAAAGATGTGGTCAGAGCGAGGAAGTTTTCTTGAAAACCATCAAGAGCTAGACATAAGCTTTCCTTTTTCTTTTTCTTTCTCTTTTCTTGTCAAAGCCTTACTTCATTTCTTTCACATGCGTCGACAGCAAAGGTATAATCATGATTATTCAGAAATGGTAAGGCATATTTAAAACATGAGAACGAAAAGTGAAATACATTTTCTCCATAAATTTCTCCATAAAAAAAAAGAGTTTGACAATTTTTCGAGTTGTTCCCAGAAACTAATGCAGATGCTAGATTTTTAGAAGTGGTACCTTTTAGACAAATTAGAAAAGAAGAAAAAGACGGTCATCCTTTGAGAAATGGCTTGCATGGACATCACGAACTTGAATAGAAGTAAACTTTTAACCTATTGGCTAGTGGCACTGGATGACCATGTATTAAACCTATAGGAAGATAAGAATTCAATAGTCAACGGGTTGATCATCTCCATGCTAAATACCTGTCACTACTTCAGGGCAAGTCACTTTTTCGTCATATCTTACATGGACGAATGAATTTCTTGAATTCTGAATTTGGCTCTTTCTGAAAAAAAAAACATAGAGCAAAGAGAAAAGGTGCAATACACTCTAATTTCTGCGGAGTCCAATTTGACTCGGAATGGCATCAGCTGGGAGTCAACTCTGTTCCGAGTTAAATTGACTCAGATTCCGAATCAATGTGACTCGGAATGGAGTTACTTTGACTCGAATTTAGTCGATTCTCAGTTGACGCCACACCATTCCGAGTCCAATTGATTCGAAATCTGAGTCACTTTAATTCGGAATAGAGTTGACTCCAAGCTGACGCCATTCCGAGTCAAATTTTACTCCGCAGAAATTGAAGTGTACAGTTGATGTTTTTATACTATTTTTTATCATTTACTTATATTCAAAGTTTACTTCTCTTTGTCGTAACAACTCTTTGAAAATAGATAAATAGATATACAGACCAAACAATGCGTAGTCTTCATGCCATTTAATTTCATTGGTCAGATCAACTGCAGATATGCTTGTAATCAATGACTGATTGACAATTCCCCTCAAGAATCAAGTATCAGAATGCAGATTCTTCTCCCTGCCCCCCCCCCCCCCGCCCCTGCCCCCTCCCCTCCCCCCCCCCCCAAAAAAAAATGTCGGTGATTGTGGTCATATTCATCGCTAACAACCACTGAACAATATATAATTACATTCACTTGACGTTGGAAAAGGGATACTTGTCGGCGAATTATCAACCGAGAGATGATTTGAATGAGATGGTCCCTATAGAAATGAAATAATCCCGGAGAATGTCGGAAAGGGGCACGGTCCTTAGCCCGCTACGATCCCGGGGATAAGGTTGATGCGAGTGGTATGTTCCCGTCGATCCACTGCCCCAATGATTCGCCGACATTTCTCGTCCAACGTCTGGTAAAAGGGGCTGTCGTGGACGAAATTGGGTTTCGAGTATGGATTTCGGCTCTCTCTGGTTTTCATTTGGAGGATTGTGAGAACTAAGCGATTGGTTTCTGGTCTTAGATTGTGAGAAAGAGGTGCCTGGATTTATGTTGCAAGCGATCATGAAGTTCTGGAGATTGGGTTGATGAACTGGTAATATCCTTAAAATCTCTAGATCCAGTAGGAATAACTTTGCTATTTCATTTGATATTACGGTGTAATACGTTATATTTTCGACGAACTTGAACGTTGATCTTTAACAAACTTGAAACTTGAACGATTCACATAAATATAAAAAATTTAAAAAAAAATTGAACGATAAGAAAACTTTACATTTATATATAGGACAGAAATTCGTTTTCTTCATGGTTTCACATTATTATAGGTGATCGTGTTTTTTTGTTTTGTTTTGTTTGGTTTGGTTTGGTTTGGTTTGGTTTTTTTTTTTTTTTTTTTTTGGGGGGGGGGGGTGTTACAGTCTATATAGAGGATCTTCAAAAATAGCTTAAATTCGGCTGATATCTTTTTGGAAATTAGACGTCGAAATAACTTGAAGAGCAGAAACAGACTTAAAAAAAACGGTGACAAATAACATCTTCCGTCAGTCATGATTGCTTCTCAACCCTTCTGTGCTTTTTTGTTACGTTTTAATGTAAAATGTAATATTTTTCTACAGAGGATTACTATACACGTTGTTTTCTTCGTCACCCTGACGCTGCTTATTTCATTTCACAATTTGAAAAAAAAAAAGAAATCGGATCTAATTAACACATTCGTTTTTCCATTTTGAATATTTAAAATAAGATGCAAGGATTTGAAAACGTTAGAGCCTATTGTCTTGACAGGCATATACACCAAACTTTCATGGCTATCATTTCTCCTAAGGTACAATAAGAATCTCACCTAACGATTAGATAAAATTATTCTAGACCGCAATATTTTCCATTAAAATCACCAGATATTCTTCAACAAAGTTAGTTCCTGTAATTATTTGTCACCATCATCTCTGCATTGAAATGACACCATTGTTTCCAAATCAGTAAAGTAGGCCTATATTTCGAAAGCATGTACATCGATAATCATGTTACGATATATGCTATTTACTACTGTTTGGTCTTATTGACTGTTTATTTTCAAATGCATGGACACATTTAAATGAAATTTAGCTCCATAATCAAAGACAAAAAGAGCTTTTCATCCACACTGCCAAGCCCTGCCAAGATGACAGTATCGTATGCGGCCTTCACCATCGCTCTCGACAGGCAGTCTGACCTGCCCAAATTCTAAATGCCTGCCTCGTCACCCCCGTGACCGCTGCTCACCCAGACGCAACCCGGTCACAGTTCCAACTAATTTATTTAAAACAATTACTTCCCTTCGAGTTGGGCAGATGTTATCGCCGCTTACGTTAATGAACTGACAATTATCCGCCTGATAGTCCCATACGCAATAAACGCTGTGGTGCGGAAGAGTTCGCTTGTTCCAATTACCGCGCTCACATCCGCTTCATCATAATTGTAATACCATGATGACCCTCGAGAGATGGAGAACACAAGACAAAAAGAGGACATAATGATTGCGAATTAGGACCCTGATCACATTAATTTTTCATAAGGGAAAAGTGTTGGAGTTCGTCTGAGTCCCTCATAACTTTTATCGGTTTTCATAAGTGAAAATGTTGAGGATGTCAGTACAAACTTCAAAAGTTCTTCAAAATTTTGATAAAGATAAAAGAAATACAGTTACTGCTTAGGCAGTCAGACTTACCTACGTATCTTTGGCAAACAGACGGACCTGCTAAGGCTTTAAAGTAAATTGATAATATTTACAAAGATATTAATTATTTTGGACCTTTACTTTTTAATACAGTAAACTATATCAACAATGATCAAGCGCCTTCAAACGAAAATATAACACCCCCCCCCCCCAAAAAAAAAAAAAAACACCAGAAACATAATAAAGAAAAAAGGGAACCCAAAGCAAAGATATACACAAAAACTTTGAAGGAATACCATTTCATAATTTCAAAACTAACAAATGGGTCTCCTCAAGTCAGAGATTTAGTTGTTGTTGATTATGTTTTGTTGTTGTTTTTTATTGATTGATTTATCTTCACATATTCCATATATATATACACACACACAAAAGACAAACAATAAAACAAAATAGAGGATAATACAACTGGAAAATAATTTTTTTACAAAACATGATCAGCAGTTTGTTACATTATTGACAATTGAACAAATACAACAGTTTGAACATTATTGAAAGCATAAACTAAGTGAAAGTGAAAGTGTTTAATTTTTCGATGAGACGATGAGTATCAAATATTTAAAAAAAAAACCTTTAAATGAGTAAATTTCGTCACTCATTTTAATGTTTTATTCCGACTTTTTTCCATGATTCCCTTTCTAACTCTGAAAAAAGATATGTCTCATATTAAAGTTTGACGTAAATAACAAAATAAGAGATTCCAAATGAATGAATAAGGTAGACAAACCTTAGAGAAAATTGCTACAATCAAATCTTTAGCAAATTTTTCAGAATCGATATTGACGAGACACTGTCATAAGACGAGACACTGACGAGACACTGTCAAATTTGCAACAATTTTATTTTCTGAGGGTTCCACAAACTACAAGCAATTGCTTTTTAGTGGATCCCTCCATTTCCACAGAAATCAGTAATTTATGATGATTTAATCTAATTTTTTTATTGATATGTTAACTCATGAAAGGAAAAAAATATGTATATATCTTAATTTCATATTGTTTGTATAATTATATCCATGCAATGTCATTGTATTTTCTGTTGGAAATGAATAAATACGAATTTGAATTTGAATTTGAATTTGAATAAGGCTATGGTTTAATATATTTCTGTGGAAGCTATGAAATAAAATCCCCAATACATACATGTATTTTAATAGCATGGAGTATCAGTTTGTTGTAAGTGTGACGAAAGTCATTAGCGCGGCAATGACTCAAAAGACCTGTAAAAAGAAAAGAGAGCTTTACAAAATTAAGGGTCATGTTATATTAAATATTTGATTACAAACATGAATGAAATATTAGACGCATATATAATCTACATTTTCGTCAATAATGTTCATTTCATTATTCATTACTCGCTTTGACTGAATAACGATAATCTTCTCGATCAAGAAAAAAAATTATATGAATTTGAAATGTTATGTAATTACTGTCATGTAAACACTTTTTATCACTTTGATAGCAAAGCAGCATATTTCCCAACGTAAATGAATATTGAATTTGGCATGCAACCTACAATGAAACATTCTATAATTCAAATTCAAATTCAAATTCAAATTTATTTTCCACATTTCCATAAAAACGACAACAGAACATAACATAACAAGCAAATACATCCAAAAGGTCATACAAATTTCTAAAGTAAATAACAACGTTAAAAAAAGAGCGAAGAAAACGAAACAATCGAAGACAGTGATGTGAAAATGAAAGATGAGCATGTTCCAAGGAAGGCATTATTTTGTCCATCGGAGCAAAGAATCTCCAAAGACTCTGGCCAAAACAACGAGCTTAGAATTCAGCGCAGCATGCAGTGGAATAATCATGATAATAGATCGCCATTTACCGCGTCGCCGCTTAGCTCTCCAGGGAAGATGAATATATATTTTTAAATTTATACCAATCAATTTCCATATTTTTTGTCTTTATTACGTTCATGCCTTTTTTTTAATCTCCAGCATTTTCTTATCAATTTTATTTAGCTTCTCTTCTGGTTGCTTTGTACTGAGCAGTTCTAAGAGAGAGAGAGAGAGAGAGTGGCGCACTTTCGATTTCAGAGTAGCATATAAATTCAATTGAGTTATTTCAATTTACTAACTCTAATGGAAACAATACAATCATTCATCAAGGTACGAATACATATATATGATTTTAGGCTTCGTCGTTTGTAAATTCACACAGTTCACATCAAAGCAAAGCAATTTTATTGATGCACATGAATCATATTGCTTTTTGCTCATTATTTATTTGGCGTCACCTGTGCTTGGGAGGCAAAAAGCGAAATGAATCACTGTAACCTCGCGGGTTTCTCCTCCCGGAGAATATTATGGAATAGATCTACTCATCACATGAATAAATGAAAAATAATCAGGCTTTGAAACTGAAATCTGACATTTATTTCCTTCTGAAACAATGACGATGTGTTTATTATGTACGCAAATGCACATGTTACAAAAAAGAGGCCAAGACCCGAAAAGGAGGCTTGTGTTGGGGAAGCCGAACTTGCATCATGAAAAAAAAAAAAAAAAACAAACATATCTATATGAAAACATTTTGTCATGGACGTTTGATATTTAGCATTATCAAATGGAGTTTGGAGTATTACATAGAATGATTACAGAGTAGGGTGTTATTTGCATTGTTAAATGTTACCGAATAAAAAATCGTCGTAATTATATCGTTGTCTTGAAATCGTAGTGCCGATATATCTTCTTTGCCAACAAAAGCGTGTTTCGGGGAATAACCTTTGCCGTCTTACTTTCACCTCCATCTCACCTAGCGGTCGGATGGCCAAGCCCCAGTCGGACGGAGACGGCGGCAAGCGATGCGAGTTATCTGGTGAGGATCGCCGGGCCTACATGGTCTCATCATTCAAGCGCGTGCGAGGTGAGAGAGAAAAGGAGACGAGAGAGAGCAAAACGAGAGGGGCAGATAAGATTTATAAAGAAGAGAAGGAGGAGGGAACCCCTACTTGGAGCCACATGCAAGCTTGGGATGGAAAGGTATCCGTATAGAAAACGACGCCGCTTTCTGTTTGCAGAGGCATACATTTCTTCCTAGCTGAATGAGTACGGTAGGCCTATCAATAAAATAATTCCAACGAATTTTCATCATTGACAACTGTATCATTTGGAAGTCCTATATTTCCAAATCGTTTGGGGGCATTCACAAACAAGGGAAAAGGTTGAATGAAAAAATGAATTTTCTAATCGCGATCAGAATGATTTGAACTCGTATTTTCAGGAATTTCTTTTTTAGCAGGCGAAATACTTGAAAGTCAAGAGAAAACAGAAATTATCAATCAGTTTTTTATTATCAGGAACTGAATGAGAGACGCAAATTGAAGTATAGTGGAACATTTTAGTATCCTGGAGTATTACAACAACAAAAATTGACGTGATCGACGAATGAATTAGAATCTCGGTCGCTTTTTCTTGTTCGATGTGGACAGCAATCTTTAGGAGAGGGAAGCATGAAGAGAAAGTGAAAGTGGAAGAGAGAGAGAGAGAGACAAAGGAAAAGATACAGACAGACAGATAGACAGAAACAGATGGAGAGACAGCGTGTGTATGAGAGGGGAGGGAAAGAGAGAGAGAGAGAGAGAGAGAAAGAAAGGGAGAGAGCAAGTGATTGATAAAATGAAACTTTGATAGTATTATAAAACATTGTAGAGCTGAAGATGCTCTAGGGGCAATAATGATTGGAATGCTTGATGAAGCGACACTGCACAAAACTGTGGCACACGATAAACTGAACACAGTTGAATATAACAACATCTACATGCAAGTGGTAGGGACTACTGGCATTAAGTATTTATTTTGTAAATACTACCAACCATCAATCATATCAGTGGTCTCAATTTAAAAAGTGCAAATGCATCATCGGTTTTGTTTAAAAAAAATAAAATCTCACGTTCGAACAATTCCTTTCTACTCCGTTTATCAGCAAATAATCTGCAGGATTTTGACTTCCCCCCTGGACAACATTATCATTCCCCACACGATGACGAATCGGATGTTTAATTGTTCCACCTGTATGACGTCATGGAGAAATTAAGCACAGAACATCTCCAACATGATCATGAACATGAAGGACTAATTTAGCACAGATGAGTGCCCCTTCGGTTCCTTTCTGTTCTCGTTTCCTCCCCATCAATCAAATGTATCTTTTTGGAGGATTTGCTTTCTGTGTGTCGCTTGTCTATTCCCGTCCCAGCAGAACTCCCTCGTCTCCTCCTTCTCACCAGCCCCCCCCCCCCCCCCCCCATTTGTATATGACTTGCATTTGTTTCTTTCGAATTGGATTTTCCCGTTTTCTTTTTTTCTATTTTTCGTTTTTCCCATTCTTTCGATATTTTGTCTATTTCCTTCCTATATTTTGTCTATTTCCTTCCTATTCCTTCCTATCAGTTATTGTTCACTTAAATTTCTTTATCACCCTCTCTCTCTCTTTCTCTCTCTCTCTCTCTCTCTCTCTTTCTCTCTCTCTCTCTCTCTCTACACGAGTATCTTTCTATCTCTATATTATTATATACAGTAAACAAACAAACCAACAAAAGTCAATGAGAAGAGTTGACTCAATAATGCATTGTTAATTGCCAATGAGAATTTATTTAATCCGAATTTTCGGGGGCCTCCCCCTTCCTCAGGGATAAAGACGATGATGCAATATGTACAAAATATACAGTATATATTTCTATCTCTATATTTTCTATCTCTTCATCTAAAGAATCATCTTGTAATCTTTCTCCCCATATTTATTTCGTCTTCAAAAATTTTTCGTCACTTATTTCGATATACTTGTCACGACCTTTTGTCAATATTTGGGGCATCTCAATGACAGCCCAGTAGGCCCCTGTTCGGCTACAAAACCAGGTTTTTTAATTTGTTCCAAGATCCCACGTAAGGCAGACAATAAAACAGAAGAGAAAACAAAAACAAAAACAAAACAAAGGGAAAAAATGATACGAGATGAGAAGAGGAGGTAGAAATTTCCGGTCGTCTTTCGGCAGTGGAACTTCGCTCAATTAGAGCTGCTTTGACGACTGTGCGGAAGACGAAGCGAATCCCTGCCGGAGATGTCGGCTGAGAAGGGGACGGCGGATCTCGAATAATATTCGTGTGGTATGCATAATCTAAAACAGAGGAAAGTGATAAATTATGGAATCGTAAGATGAGTACAGGATTATTTTTTAATCTTTAGCAGTGAAAACTGTAATGTGGCTGGACACAACAACCATGTAGGCCTACAACGCCATTTGCATCTATAATGTCGTCAACTACTGTCACTGACATAGTTGGCAACGTTTTCAACTATACCGGTAATTGGTACAGAATGCATAAAATTATGAAATCAGTATCAGATATTTGATAGACCTATCTGTTATAGTCTGTAATCTTACTCAGTCTTACTCAATTCCATTTTCCAGAAGGGGTGAAATCACCGGCGTAAATCCACTTTGAGGAGGTGGGGGGAGGGGGGGATGATCGACTTTTTTGCCGATTTTTTTTTTCTGTCGAACTCACACTTAAGTATAAACACACGCCCTCACCCACCTGCACAGACCCCCTCTACAGACACATTTTAATTCTTATCTTGCGAGCGAGCGAAGCGAGCGAGCCAAAAATAACCACTTTTCTGGTTTTCAATCGCATTTTCAAACAGAAATTCTATAATATGATGAGCGAGCTAAGCGAGCGAGCCAAAAATAACCACTTTTCAAGTTTTTAATCGCATTTTCAAATAGAAATTCTATTTAACGATTGTTTACGACAGATTAATAAAAATTATATTTAAGGATTAATTGAAATATCATTTCTTCCTTAAAAAGTGTGGGGGATATTTGTACACGCCATCCCCCCTCTAAAAAAAAGTGGGGGGGATATATCCCCCACCCCCCCCCCCCATCCCCCACCTGCACAGACCCCCTTTACACACATTTTAATTCTTATCTTGCGAGCGAGCGAAGCGAGCGAGCCAAAAATAACCACTTTTCAAGTTTTCAATCGCATTTTCAAATAGAAATTCTATTTAACGATTGTTTACGACAGATTAATAAAAAATTATATTTAAGGATTAATTAAAATATCATTTCTTCCTTAAAAAGTGTGGGGGATATTTGTACACGCCATCCCCCCTCTAAAAAAAGTGGGGGGTATATCCCCCCCCCCCATCCCCCCGGGTTTTACGCCAATGGGTGAAATTGTGCATGTTGACGACACTTACGGCATCATAAGGCATATATTACGTATAGACGTAAAAACGAAGAAAAAACCATTCCTTATGAAAAATGGGTATGCATTTATGCATTTTATTGCCTTGTACAGCACTCTTTCGTATAACGATTACACAATACTAAACCAATATCTTTATCAAAAAAAGAAACGTTTCCTATATTACTGAAATGTGGATTGCCATTTGAAAATGACATTAAAGATTTATTGATCCAAGTATATGCCAGTAAGGTTTTCCTTTCTTTCTTTCTGTTCATGCCAGTAAATATTTTAGAGATAGCATTGCATGGAAAATGAATAATATCCAAAGATAGCGATAATAATCAGACAAGGTTGTGCACCTGAAATGTTGAGTAAGACCGGATATGGGAGGGGTGTAGGGAGTAGAGATTCCCGCGAGCTTTAGGCGAGAAAATTGCATCGGAAATGTGACGAAATCATCGCCCGAGGGCTAGCAAGAATATGATATGATATGAGATATCAAATAACAGAGGGCATCCAAGGGTCTCTGCTAAACCTGAAAATGTTTTTTCTTCTCTTTTCTCTTTTTGTTGATATCGTCTTGACACGATCTTTAAAGGGGTTTACATTTTGTATGGGTATAAGTCGACGTCTTTCATTATTTGGACATGCAGAACACGTCAGTATTTTTATTTCATTACGTAGCCACAAATAATAAGCAAACAACGCAGTATTCGAAATCAGTCTGTTCTACAACATATTTATTGGAATAACTAAGAAATAAATGTCAGAAATGACAAATTACAGAGGAATTTGGAGATATTTGGGTATATAAGAACGAGAAGAAAAAGAGGAAGAAGAAGAAGAAGAGGAGGAGGAGGAGGAAGAAGAAGAAGAAGAAGACGGGGAGCAGAGAACGAAAATCAAAATAAATGTCAGGAATCCCTTTTCCTATTTTACCGTTGCATTTAAAGAAAAGTTTTGTGCACGGTGCACCACTGTACGTTCTTTCAAACTAAACTATACCCCCCCCCCCAACTTTCACTCTGACGAAGTGCAATGAACTCTGCCGAACTCGGAGAACGTGACACGGGTAAATTGCATTAATGACTCCGTCCAGTTATGATTCGCAGTATACATAGATTTGTTTCCTCAAATCATATTTGTCAATCACACTTCAGCTCTCCGGCCTTCAAACTCAGTTACTATTTACGGTCTCGCACCTGACGAAACGCCACGCTGTGTTAGCGTTAATTCGATAAACTCCCTTTTCAAACCCTTTCTAAACCTCTTCTACGCTTTAATGACCAAGTCGGGGCAGGAAATATTCCATCAGTTTAACAGATTGCCAGACTTTCTTTTGATTGGAGGTTTATGAGCATCAAGGGAGCAATATTCAGTTTATTTCTTTGTATTAGTATGACAATTATTAAACATATAGGCAAATTGATTTCAGTCGGAACCGGGCGAAATTGCAGATGGGAAATTCATCGCCGTATGCACTGGCAGATACAGATCTGGGCATGACTGGCTGGCTATTCGTTGTTGGAATGACCAATATGCTAGCAAACTATAGCCAAGAGTGTCAAATAAAGGTTTACGAGCATTTTTTCTTACTTGGAGCTGTTTTTAAGCTTTTATATAGTGACATTACGAATAATACTTGACGCATCTGAAATCCACTAGATTTGTATATTCATCATAACTTTTGCCATTCTCTCCAACTTTGCATGCCATTAATATCTCCTTTCTCCCCCCCCCCCCTTCCGCAGCAACATGGGTCCAAAATGCAGGGGCTAACCAGGCTATAGAATGCAGGGCCTACATCCACAAGAAAATGATATCAAACCTTGAAAAACTTTAAGTTAGACTCCAGGCCCGCTGTCGAGGTATTTTGATTCAGGAAGATTATAACACTCTTATTTCACAATGAAACAAATGGCTTTCTGGAGTATGGGGAGTTCATTTGAAGGTTATTTAAAGACGAAATCTCACAAATTATAAATGATCAAGTTTTATTCATATAGGCCTAATATAAGAAGTAACTTGCTTTTGTTTTCAATTCATTTACCATGATTGGATGAATGTCTAGAATCGAGTTTTTCATTTGTTACGAAATATAAAGTTACTGTATAGGCCTAAGTTTAAAGTGACAGAATATTTGAAAATGTGGTGCGGTTCACTGTTGAATGGAATCCCTATTCTCTGTACATCTCTCCTGCCCACCCCGGGTGCCCACCCTACTGGATTCGTATAACCGACTCTACTACCAGTTTGGAATGTTGATTCAATTAACACATGAAACGTGCTAATAATCAGGCTTGTAAAGGAAATTGTTTATAACCCAGCAGAAAAGTCTGCACATTTCAAAGGTACCCCTGAAGTAAATTTTAGTTTCTCGCTCCTAGCTCCTCCTTCCTCTTTTCGGCCCGTTTCATTTTCTAAAATTCTGTTTTAAACTAAAATAAATGTTAATCTGAGTACATCTGAACAATGAGGTGACCAAAAAATATTATTAATACCATTTTAAGATGTTTTTAGCCTATCAAATGTATATAAATGAAAATTTCAAACAAGAAAGATTTGTGTTAAAACTGACCGAATGAAAATTTCAAACAAGAAAGATTTGTGTTAAAACTGACCGAATAGCATTTTATGTACAGGAAAAATATGAAATACCAAATGACATGGAAACCCCTCGAGTCATCGATTAAAAAAAAAATCCTGAAAAGAAACTAGGAATCAATTTTATTTGGCCTCGTGATACTTGCATTTTGGCAATTCCACGATAAGGGTGTAATTCCGTTACCAACATTTTTAGACTTTCTGTGCCTCGTTTGTACCCTGCCTCCCTTCTCACCATTTAATACTCTGTAAATATGCCTATTCTTTCATGTGAGCCCAGTCATTCCAACAATTTTATTCTTACGTTCATGATATTGTGGTATAACATCTCGGTAACGGAATTACCAGAAAAAAACGCCCAAATCAAACATGCATTATACCAACACAGACTAAGATTGTGGGATTCTTTATTGTTTCAGCTTTTTTTTATTCAAAGATTTGGCTATTCAGAGCTATCAAAGTGATTGTTTTTTTACTATAAATGTGAAGTAAGGTGACTGTTTTTCCGATGCGGAATTGCCCATTTATAATAACCTAGAAAAGTGATCTTATTATCTCGCTTAATAGACAGTTTCGTTTTCCTATATTTCAAATTCAAAGACACATGAGCCTTAACAATCTTATTACTATGGGCAGAAATTTCATGAAATTCTTGTACTCGAACTTACTATTTCGTTATATGATATCCAATGGGGAATGAACAATCTGCGCTCGGCTTTTGGTTCTTAGAATTTTTTCACTATTATTATCAACAGGAGCTACTTTTGGCGTGTAGGTTTATTTATGCAAATTGAATTGCATATATCTTAATGAAATAGCTTCAAAGATAAGTAATGTTTGTAAAATCACCAAACACCACGTTCTCGAATAAGGCTAAGAACAATCAGTTTATAAGTAATGGCGTGTCCTTAAGCCAAGGTCAATGAGGTCATAACACCAGGGGTCAACGCCCTCCTCTACCTTTAAACCGGAGAAGAATTCTGTGAAAGAGTTCATGGGTACGTGACGACAAACGAGGGGGGCTTAGAGAGACCCCATCAATCAGAGAGAGAGAGAGAGAGAGAGAGAGAGAGAGAGAGAGGATTACTTTACATCGTAGTATTCACGTTGGGAAACACTGATAATTATTTGTAACCTAATTACATCGGTGCGCGAGGTTCAGGTTCGTTAAAAGTGAAGAGGAAAAATTGCGAGGGCCATCGTAAGAAAGTTTGTTGGTAAACGCTTGATGACGAAGCGACATCGTTTCAGGCGCTTCTATCTTTCAAGTTACAATGGCTTGAAGATAATAGAGACCCCTCTTGGTGATTGACGATAATCTAGAATCATATCTGCTCGTTTCGAGAAAGTGTTGATGAAAAGAGTTCGATGCAGCTTTTCGAGGGTGCTTTCAATGGAGTAAAATTGCATTGATCTTGCATTTGTCCAATTGTCGAGACACGACTGTTTTTCAATATTGGGGCTAGACGCGAATGCAAAGCGTCTCTGATCCTGGAATAAAGTAGATGTTTTAAAATGGAATAAACTCACGACCATCGGATTCATTTTGAATTCTTAGGGAAGGTCCAATCAGCATTAATTTTCATGAATATTCACAGGTGTAAGCATTTAATCTTCTAAAATACAGACATACAGACTAGCCTTCGACAAGAGTGCAAAATCTGACGGCAATGAGTGGCGAACCGAAAGAGGGCGGCAATCTATAGATGTGAACGGGCAAATGTTCATGGGTCCACCCACTGAACTCCCGTAGTGTGGAGTTCAGTGGGGCCCACCACACAGCCCGCAGAATTATGAGATGTCTTATAGTTCTGTGGTCCACCAGTCAGGTATGTAGTTGATTAATGTCTGACCTGAGCGTTCTGAACAGGGGGAAAAAAAGCTTAAAAACAGGATGAGGAGGAAGAGAGTGAGGGCGAATGCACGAAAAAAGAAAAGGAAAGATAATCTCTGTAGGGTCTTACTCCATGTAGCTTTCTCTTTCTCCTTATAAACCCCTCTTATATACCATTTTTACTTTTCTCTCTCTCTATCTCTCTCTCTCTCTCTTTCTGTGCAATATACTGCATATGCACACACACAGTATTTTACCTTCCCCCTTCCCCTTTCTCCTCAGAACCCTTCCCCCCCCCCCCCCCCCCTCTCTCTCTCTCTCTCTCTCTTTCTCTTTCTCTTTGGACTTACCCTTCCCCACTCTTCATCTCTCTATGATTCCTCTCTTTTCCTGTTTCCCCACTCTATCTCTCTAAGCCTTATTCACTTTATATATTCACTTTTTTGCTTCTTTTGTTTTCCTTTCCTTATTCTTACACACATGTCCATCCCGATTACTTTCGGGTGTTTTAAAACAATTTATACAATTAAAATTAAAATTAAAAACTACATTATCTGCAAGTATCAATCATATTAATGAATATATTCTCATTTGCAATAAATCCGTCAAAAATATACAATTATATACATAATTATAAAAGCGTATCTTGTGAATACGAAATCAAGGTGTAATTGAGTGATGGAAATTCCTGAAATTAATATCTCATCTCCCAAAGCACATGTGTACAGCAAGTTTGAGTTTCCCTCACCATAAGAAACAAGTTAATAATCGGATGGACTCCCCTTGTTCCCATTCAGAGTTCAGATATTATAGTATTTACTAACAGGTACATGCCCTTCATATGTTTTATTGCTTCTGCAAAGTCGTTACTGAGTGCCATACATGTATTTGACAGTGATTTATGCAATTATATGGATACTTCAATGCAGATGCCATGCACTGATTCAAAATTAAAACTTCACATCCTAACTCTTGCAAGAAAAAAGAAAATAGATGTCAAAAATGAGAAAAGTTTTGTATCAAAAGGAGAACTCAAAATATCGATTTGCATAAATGAACCAGAAATGAAAGACGTCTGTTTGGAAAAAGGGTATTCAAGAAGAATTGCAATGCTGCATCTCACTTTCAAGGCAACAATTTCAGGCACATATATGTACAAGGCAAAATATCTCATTTAAATGTACACTATGTGTATTCCCATAGCAATTTTTTTCTGAATCGATTCTTGCAAAGACTGAATTTACAGAAGAATTCATATCTAATATTGATACTTTCTTGCAAGTCCCCTTCATCTTATGGAGGAATGGGGACAAATACAGACTGAAACAATGTATCTTTAACATGTAAGCTGTCGTCACCAACATTTTCAGTGAGTTTGCATTTTAAAGCCTTCAAGATGATGTTCACTCTATCTTGTACTTCTTTACACTATCACTGCTACACCATATTACCATACTAGGCCCCCAGAAAATTTTTGGGTTTTTCTTTTTTAATTCCACATGGAATGAAAAAGGCCTGTCTGCATGGTGAAATAAATACAGAGAGATAAATTGCTAAATGGATATGAATTAAGAGCTCAAGAGCAAGTTAGTTGTGTTGAAAATATAATCATTTCAATTTCAACATGCTTTCAATTCTATAAAATAAGTTAGAAACGAGTCTAATTTCCTGATGAACCAAACCTGATGCATCAAGATTGAAGAAGCAAAGTAGGTGGAAGTCACGGTTAATTATATTTAACGTTTCTTTCCCTTCTTTCCTTTCTTGCCTTTTTTTCCCTTCTTTCCCTTGTTCTTCAGTGCCTTCCTGCATTTGTAGGACCTCCAGAATGCCTGGATGATAGTTGAAGCCTTGATCATCATGGCTAGCTCTCTCTCTTCCCGTTCTTTCTTCTCTCGAGCAATGCGTCTCTCTTCAACTATCCTCTTGTATTCCTCCTCCAGAGTCTTGAATCTCTCCTCTAGTTCATTGAGTTGGGCCTTCTCCTCTGTGTAGATGGCATCAAGGTCTTCAAACTCAGCCTAGAAATGAAACATATGGGACATGCATAATTAAATACTTGAATAATGAAATAAAAACAGTTTCAATTACATCATTTTTGCCAATCTTTCGATCAACATACTACACTTTAATTCGAAGTTGGAATATTTTGGAGTAATAATGATTGGAGCAACTCTATCGAAGAAAAAAACCCCCCACTTTTTGTTCAGATTCTGGATATAAGGGAACTGCCACAAACAACTAATCAGAATCATTTAGAAATGGGAAGTAACAACTGTTTGGTAGAAGCTTGCTCAGATATGATGTGACAACCCCCCTGCATTTTTTGTAGTGTTCAGATATGGCTCAACAAACCCCTGCGTTTTTTGTAGTGTTCAGATATGACTAGACAAACCATGCCACTTATGGTAATGAATGCACATTAATGCATCAGCGCTCAAACAAAGAGATGTCTGCTAAAAGTTGTGCAGGCAAACTCGTGATATCATATTTTGCGCTAACTTTTAAGAATTTGATTGGTCAACACCTTTTTTGCTGTCGGTAGGTAAAAAATATACCTCTTACCTCAGCATTTTTTTTTTTTCTTGCTGCCTCATATCCCATTCACTTACTACACAAAAAACGGAGGGGGTTTGCCGCGTCATATTTGAACAAGCCTGAAGGAATATTGCAGAGACATTTCAATCAAGCTGGACTTTCATGTCAGTACATACATTCCTATTACTAAAAATCTAACAAGTAGACGACACAAAGGAAACCAAATAAGGCTGTAGAAGTTATAGGATGCAAAGAGAAGGCTTTGTGTCACAAGAATTGTAAATTAAACTATTGTTCAGAGAAGATCAAAATCATGCAGAGATCTTGCAGCTAGTTTACAAAAGAATGAAAAACTATTAATTTCTACAGCATCACACCTCTGAAGAACGTGTCTAAACCACAGATATCAAAACTGACATTTCTAACTACCTTTTTTTTTTTCTTCTTTTTTATTTCAGATAATTCAAACCAAGTATCAAAAATGAATATGATAATGTTCTTCATTCTGTTCATCAAGAATGAAGAACACTGTAGCCAGTGGTGGCACCAAGGGGGGGGGGGGCATGGGGGGCATTTGCCCCCCCCCCCCCCACTCAGAAGCTTTGCCCCCCCAGTTGCCCCCTCCAGAAATTTTGAGGACTGAAAAGAAAAATTATACTGTAATTTGTAAATAAGTAGATGTTGTCATAAGCATCATATTCAAGCTGTGAAGTGCTCTAAAATACCATTTTCCGCTCTTCAAAACTTCGATTGAAAACAAAAAAAGTGGTTATTTTTGGCTCGCTCGCTTCGCTCACTCATCATATTTTTAAATTTCTTTTCCAAAATGCGATTAAAAACAAGAAAAGTAGCCATTTTTGGCTCGCTCGTTCACAAAATTGATATTAGAATGTGTGTAAGAGGACGCAAAGAAAAAAATTGACAGCCCGGCCCTGCCCCCCCCCCCCACCATTTTCCCTCCATTTGCCCCCCCCCCCACTCTAACAATCCTGGTGCCGCCACTGACTGTAGCTTACCTGTCTCTCTCCCATATCCTGATCATACTTCTGAATCCAGTTTTCTACTTCAGTTTCAATCATGTATTTTCTCTGCAAACAAAAATTCAAAATTGAATCACTTGGTTGAGCAACACAGCACATTGAAAATTATATCCTAATGTAAATCCTTCAGAGCTAAAAATCTTTTTCGTTTTTGTTTTCTTTTTTTTTTGGGGTCTAAATCTCATAAAACAATGCTTTCACTCCGTGAAGCAACATGTTACTGCATGAAAAACATTAGTTTAAGTGTTGCTTATTGGAATCACTTGCTACGTCTTCACCATTGTTTTTGGATTGTAAATCTTAAAACGTAATAAAATACAAAAACATTTTTTTTTGTAAGTCTATAACAAATGAAAATTGTCCTCACCTTTCTCAAAGCCAACTCACTCTCCCTATGCTCAGATGTCTGGTTGGTAAGTTGGGTTCGCAATGCCTGGAGATCAGTATGTAACTTGGTCTGTTTGACCTCTGAGTTCTTGAAGTCTGCTTGTTGCTGCTTCTCAGCTTCAGACTTGGTTCTCCTGATGTGCTCTTCAGAAAACTTCTCTAACTGATGGAGGTCTCCCTTCAGCCGACGGATCTCGTCATTTTGCTTGGAGATCTGTAGTTATCGATAAAAGAATCATACCAAAAATTAGAACAAAGAATTTATGTGAATATTCATGTTTCTCATATAAGAATGCAACATTAATTTTTCACTGATTGAAAAAGCGAATGAAAACAAAGAGTGGGTCTAAACAAAATGGTCAAAGTAAAGAACATATAATCTATGTAAAATTACAAATACATGTAGGTAATTGAGATATCCATTGAAATAACAATAATAGGTCTAGTGCATAAATGTTGATTTCTTTTCTTTTTTTAATCTCGAAAACAAGGAAATATAATTTTTAAAATATCTTACTAACAAGTTAGGCTAAATACTATCTTTTTTTTTTGCTCTGTATCAGAGGCTCAAAGAGTGACATATTTATTCTTAGTTCTTTTAGGATATTTTATTGACAGAATTTTAAAAATGTAATTGTAGTCCATTTCTTTTGATCAAAATATACCTTCATGTCTTTATCTTCAATTGCCTCTTGCAATTCTGAGGACAGTTTCTTGATGACTTCTGAATTCTTCTGCTCCCTGATGGTGATCTCCCTCAGATAATCTGTTTTCTCTTTTTCTTCTAAAGGTGTGGTTAGTAGTCTCTCCAAAATAAATGACCTAAGATCCCTCATGTATCCAATCATGGAACTAGCCTCTTGGTCACGTTCTTTACTCTCTGCTCGGAGGGCGTTGACTGCTGCTGGATTTATGCTCAACAACCGAAGGATGTTTCTGCATGAGAACTTCAGCTGCTGGGCTTGAACATTCACCATTTTGGAAAGCTGTTCCTCTTCCTCATCAAGAAGAGTCATTGATTCAACCTTATCTTCTAACTTATCAGATGGTGTTTGCCTAATGCTCTCAATCATCTGAACTTCATCATAATTATCCTCATGATCATCAACATCAACATGGAGCTCAGTTACTGGGGAGGATTTTCTTGAGAGTTTGTCTGTGTTTTGGTAGTCACTGAGTTTCTTGGCAGCATCCTTAAATGCACTTTGTATCTTTTCATGTTCTTGTATGGCAACAACAGTCTCAACTCCCAGAACAACACTAAAACGATTGACATTTTCGCAAGCATATGGTAGCAAACTGACGACCTCTGCATTCTTGATGCTTTCATCCAAAACTGCCAAAATTCTCTGCGATTCAACAGTTGTCAGCTTCTTCCTTCCTGGATCTAGGATACGAAGAGGGTCATTTCTCTGGCTCTTTGGTTCCTTTGGCTTTGACGGTTTATGTGGTTTTACCTGCGGAAAATCTATGTTTGGCCTTTCTGGACGTTCTTTGGGACCTTCAGCTCGCACCTTGTCGAGAAGACGGAACGTCTCCATCACTGCCATGTCGGCGAAAGACATCTTGGAAGTTGGAATGCGTTCTCTTTTTCGTACAGAAACTTGAATCTAATCAAAATACAGTATTTAGAAGACAGTCGATGAATATATTCAACCGCTCGTGAAAATTCTGGATAAATCTAATGTTGTTTTCATAAACAAGCACCTGTTCAGCTCTTCCTCGTTAGTTACACAGGCGATACACGTAAATGGAGTAACCGCACTACAAATTCATTGGGCAGAGCTCCCTGCGCACGAACAAATATAAGCCTCAACTCAAAAACATCTTTTTCAGTATGATTCTCATTTCTTTGGAATTCAGTCATATATTATAGATATTTGATACAATTCGTACTAAAATAATAATAAAATGAATGGATATGCAAGGTAATGGGGTTAAAACAATATTCATCCGCAAGTGGGTATTTGTGTGATACGGTTTCGTTGCTTGGTGATTTCTGAGAAAAGGTCGATCGGGGTCAACTGGTGGAGCAAATTCTCGCAAAATCACACCGCGGAAAACGAGATTATCAGCTGGTGGATGTAAACATGGCGGAATTGGAGGATGACCTAAATCGCATTTCTGTAGAACTCGAAAGCCCGTTATTAGCTGAAGCGCAACCAGTTCAGAGCTTTAGAACGGTTATAAATGGTGAGGAAAAGCGTTATTAGATACATCTATGTTTTTAAAACTATATTGCAGTCATGAGCTAGGTGTTTTTGTGCTGAATAGTAACGATAATCGAGTGATCGGCGTCTGCTTGGGAGTGCAGTGCGCGTATGAATGGAAGCTGTGTAAGAGTGTATTGGCGCTATAATGTTTAGCTATATAGACTCTAGGAGCTATTCGTGATTTTATTCCGTGTTACACAAATAGCTATAGTTTGCTGCCATAGGCCCCTGTGTAGACCGATGTCAGCTTGAAATATTATGCCTCCAAATCACACTTTCTCATGCCCGGTTAACCCTGCAAACTACCTTCTAGTTCTAGGCCTACATATGTTCTAACTGAATCCAAGTTCGCCAGTGGATCAGTCGTCTGTGATATTAACTGTTAGAACCCAAAATTTATTTTTCAAACTCAAAATATCGACTTTTGATTGATACGAGATCCTACCCTTCTTGTTGATTTCACCGCTTGATTAATTTCCATTTCAATAGCACGACCTCCGACATCGTGAGTTCACCTACAGCTACACCCGCTGGTCTCGGCCAAAGGCGCTATGCGAAGAGCGGTATGCAGCGTTGCACTCTCGCACGCACTCTGCGTTCGCCGACACATGCGAGAGTGCAACGCTGCTTCGCCTAGCGTCTGTGGCCGAGACCAGTGGGTGTAGGTGAACTCACGATGTTGGAGGTCGCGCTATTGAAATGGAAATTAATCAAGCGGCGAAATCAACAAGAAGGTAGGATCTCGTATCAATCAAAAGTCGATATTTTGAGTTTGAAAAATAAATTTTAGGTTCTAATATCACAGTTTGATCGACTGGTCCACTAGCAAACTTGGAAGGTAGTTTGCAGGGTTAACCGAGCATGAGAAAGTGTGATTTGGAGGCATAATATTTCAAGCTGACATCGATCTACATAGGGGCCTATGGCAGCAAACTATAGCTATTCGTGTAATATCAGAATAAAATCATGAATAGCTCCTATAGCTAATAATGTTATGACATGATGACTTAGTTTTGTTGTTATTTGCTGTGCCTGTGTGGTGTGTGTCTGTATAGTGACTGATGTCGCACTCTACAGATTAACTTACAAGTGACAAAAGTTGGCAGAGTACAGCAAGCCTGCATTAGTCAGTTAGTTAGATCTAGTAGTGGGCATTAATTATCGTGAAATCTGTCACCGGTCCATTCACTTCCCGTTTATTTCGTCAGTGCTGGTGACAGCATTCTACTCCAATAGACTTTGTACACAATGCGAGCGCACATGCAGGAAGATTGGTGACTGATTTCACGATCATGACAATTAGGCCAATTAGTGCATATGCCTACTATACCAGGGAAAAAAATAATTTTTTTTTTTCTAGGGCTACTTTTTGAGCCCACCAGCCCAAATTTTCTACATTGTATTATAGTTAACATTGGACCCTATGGGAATTTCAGGGGCTCTTTTTTAGTTTTCCAGGGCATTTCGGGGGCGAATTTGCCCTCAGCCCCCGTGTATTTTTTCCCCTCTACTATACTAACTTCAACTAAGTTACCTAGACAAAACGATTATCCTACAGATTTTAGTTAGTCTGTAGTGACAGTGCGCCATATGATGGTGTTAATGTTATGACAGTTTCATCCCTAAAACTTCAAGTTTCACCATATTGAAAGACCAAGGGCCCGTAACACAAAGGTTTGCGATCAATTGCAAATTTAAAACAACCATTCTGATTGGTCCAGGGTCACCCTTTTGAACGAGATGCGCGTGAAACATTGGACTTGATTGGCTGTTATAACTTTGTGATTGATTGCAGATATTTGTGTTACGGGGCCCAGGGGGGCGTTTCTTCAACATTTGTTGTCTGACAAGTTGTCAGATCTGACATCTTGCCTTGATTTTGATTGGCTGAGAAGCATCGTTACTCTGGCAACTGTCGGATAAAACAGACTTTGTCGGATAAAACATCCGACAAGTCCTTTCATGAAACGCTCCCCTGGAAGAGAAAATAGCACAACTTTGCACGTAGGTCGGATGAGTGCTCTCCACCAAAGACTTTTTACACAACTTTATCTTTAGCACCTTGAAGTAGCACTCGCTCAGAAGAAGTGCGCAAGTGCAAATGAATGAGGCTAAACCACAATATGACCGTACTAGAGGCTGTTGACTCTAGATAATGCAAAAGCCATATTCCCATAGAAAATCAAATTGTATTTTCATTGGTATATAATTTTTTCCAGTTTATCCTCCATTTCTATTTTTCTGCCCTCTATTTTTTTTTAGAATATAAACTTAACTTCTGAAAGCCCTTGAGAAATGAAATGGTAAATCATGTCAAAGACCTGCAGCATATTTTGTTCTGTTTTGTTTTATTCCTTACCTGTGTATTAGAAGATACAGGAATGTGAAATGCAGTAAGCTTTAAAAACCCATGGTTTTTTCTATTACATGTACCAGTAAGCGGTTTGCTACTTAATATGTGAACAAGCCCTTTAAGATGCTGTTGAATAAAGAATATCATGATATCTAGATAACAAAAATATATATTCATAAATATTTTAAAATTTTGACTTGTTTGGAGTGCTGCACTGGATGAGCAAATTAAATATTGTTTAGAATACTGACTAGTGGAATTTTACACACACCCACAGTAGAATTTTCTCTGCATAATTGCATTGGAAAAGTGGACTATTAAATAAATATGGAACCTACTGCAATTTATAGTACAGGTATTGATGCCCATGGATGCTTTCTTATTACTCTTGCAGACTATCTCAACAATGACTCGGTTGCCACCAGCCCTGGGTTCATGTCCCGGCAGACTTCCTCCCTCTCGGTCCCTGCCGTGGGCTCCTCCCAAGACTGGGAGCTGAACTACAGGGAGGCAGCCATCTACCTACAAGAAGGAGAGAACAATGATCGCTTTGATACCCATCCAAGGAACCAAGATGCCCTTCCAGCCTATGTCATGGTTCACAACTTCTACTTCTACATCATGGACCTAGCGGCAGCCATGCTGGTGCTGCTACTGGCGCTGGTCGAAGAGCCGGCTGTTGATGCACTTCAGCTTCAGCCAATTGTGAGTATCCTGTATTCACTTTACATCTAGGACTAGGAGGGAGGTAGGGATACGCTTTGTCATCATCATCATGATCATCACCATCATCATCATCATCATCACCATCATCATTATTATCATCATCATCATCATCATCACCATCACCATCATACCATCATAGCCATCATCATCATTATTATCATCATCATCATCATCATCATCATCATCATCATCACCATCACTTTCATCATGTAATCATCATCATCATCATCATCATCATCATCATCATCATCATCAATAGTGCCATCATCATCTGCCAGAGGACAGCTTTAATGACCCAGTCAGTTCCTACAGTGCGCTGTTCCTCAAGGTGCTATCATCTTGAGCCTTCCATTTCATATCTCCATTTATATAACACCTCAGTAGATCCCTGTCATTTGATTGGTTATTTGATATTGATCATTTGTCCCATTGCACTGTGACATCATCATTCGTGCAATTGTGGCTCCATTTACCGTGCAATCTTGGATCCATACGATTTGCTCCATTGCACGAACGCCAAGAGCCCGGCACACAAAGTACGTACATTTTTGCGTTTGCAGTGTGCACCACGAACAGCGCGGTAGCGCATAGCGCTATTGATTTATTGCGATTTGATCTATTTTTAGGTGTCATATAAAACAAATAGTGAATGTTTTTTTATTCGAGCAGTAGATGATGGATGAAATTATGGATCCATTCAACTCGGCTGCGCCTCATTGAATAGATCAACTTTCACCTCATGAAATATTCTGTCCATTGCACTCATAAACATTCATTATTTGTATAATGACACATAACACACTGAGTACTGATTACCCATTGGGAAGTTTAGAAAAAATGCAAAATGAAATTCTCTCTGGTGGACAAAGATCATAATTAGATATTTTCAGTATGGATAATTGCTTTGGTCCTGCTCCGTCAAAACAGGCACTCTGGGATTGTGCAAGCCCTAATTTCTTGTGTTGCAGAACAAGAGTACAGAAATTCTGCTGAAAAGCTTATGTGTGAGAAGTGACATATCTGTAGTGCATGTGAATTTGTAATGGTATAATCCTTCTTCCATAGCACCTTGATAATGCAGAAAATAACTACACCAACAGAGGTGGCATACATGAGAAATAGAAAAGAAGTCCATAGCATATGCTGCAGAACAGTGAAGGAACAGTATCTAAATGCAGTGGATGTGTGGTACAGCTATAGGAATATGCAGTGACCTATCCAGATATTAGATTTTATTTGGTATCCTCAGAATCGGCCCTTTTCCTTCTAGACTTCAGAAAAAACCTAAAAATTGAAGAATAAATGATATGCAGCCCAAGGGGGAAGAAGGATGAAGGAGAGGGATGGGAATGAGATTTTAGAAAAGAGTATATTGATCATATCAGTCTGGATCATACATGTAAGTGATAATTTGATATTGTTCAAGGGAGCATGAAATAAAAAAAAAAAGAAATAGGAAATATCTTTGCAACAAATAGTGTCTGAGCTTTTCAAGTCATAATATACTCCCGGAGTGGTACAAGTTCATGTACATTATACATGTGAATCGTCATCACATATCATGTGATTGCTTGCCTGTCCTAATCCACGACTTCGTATGTTATTTCTCCCAGGAAGTATACATTTCCTTCTTTTGCTTCATGCAATGTTTACATAAATTTAGGCCAGGATAGTAACTAACTTCCAAGGTATAGCTGTACATGTACACATTAAAATTACAAATGATGTTCCACTTGTCTTTTTTTTTGTTCTTTTTTTTTTTTTTTTTTGTTTTTTTTTTTGTTTCTGTTTTTGTTTTGGGGGAGTGTTTTTATTGTTTGTTATTTTGTTTCTCTGTTTATTTGTTGCCTTTTTGTCTGTTTTTGGTTTGTTTTTGCTTTTATTGATAATAAAATAAAGTCTGGTACATGTAGCTCTGAATACAAACTTCTTCAAACTAAAAACTCGGATCTTCCTTTTTATGCCTTTGTGGGTGGAGGTTGTTATGTTGATTAAAAATGGGAAAATTTACAATGCTGAATCCCCTCTTCCAACAGCTTACAATCAGGGTTCTCACTAGAAAAAAATCGACACACGGTTCCCACTCTGCGCAAAGCGTGGAAGTTTCGAAAGTTTTATAGAATAACACCTAAAGTTAGGTGTGGCGGCAGTATATGCTATAGTAAAAGGATGAAAAATACTTCTTGGTAAGCTAATTGTTTTCCTCCTCTAGATAGGCCCGCATGAGTGAGCCCTTTGTTGAAGTTTGGAAATGTTGTCAAGATTACTAAATATTCCGTTGTGGATGGGGATACTTACATGCAGGGATTGTAGTAAAGGAGGGTTGTTTGTTCTAGAATCTAGGGCAACATTACCAGTGTAGCTCTTTATGTTTTAGCAAACCTTTATCTAGGTCTTATTAATCTACTATTGTGCTGTATATTTTCAGTTAATATGTAAACTAAGCACTAAAAGGATGAAAATAGAGGTTTTCAGTGAGGGAAGGAGAAAAAACCCAATAATGTGTTATGTGAAATACTATCATGCCATACATATAGGCGTTAAATGAGGGAAGGAGAAAAACCAAACACTATTGAGTTGTGTGAAGTACTATCACATCATACATTTTTTAAAGGCATTGGTTAACATTGTTATGATTTTAAAAAATCTTGTTTTGTTACTTGAAAATGGGATAAACATAAGGGTTATAGTGTAAAAATACCAGTCTGAAAGTTTCAAAGTATAATATCCGCAGGAAGTATTTTAAATATAAAAAATGTGAACCAATGTTTGAAAAATATACGCGGGTCGGTTGCACAGAATAGACATAAGGAGTGCGCATGCACGTATGACTCACCTTACCGTACTGTGTGTATTGGCATATCACGCGGCGGGAGGCACATAACGGCATTTTCAAATTCAAGCAAAGTAGTCCTCTTAGTGATTGTCTCGTGAGACGAAGGATAATAAAATTGCCGTTTGCGTCTAACTTACACTTTTTCATTCCAAATTATGGTTGGTTTCAGGGTTTTTGAGTACAAATACAAGTACTCATATACATGTTTCATCTTAGTTTGAGAATTTTTTAAATCAGCTACTCACAAAGTTAGCCAATGCCTTTAAACATGATGTGACATGACATAAAGCATCATTGTGATTCAGACACCAAAGTGAGGCAAAAGATCTCCTCACGGTAGAAATAAAAACATGAAAATAGAGATCTACATGTATGTGAAATGAGGGGAGGAGAAAAACAGACACTGTTTATGAGATTTGTATCATGTCATACTTCTACTTGTGTCAGACATGAGTTGTGTATGACATGGCATTATAGAGCTCCATAATTGTGATCATGGTATGAAAGTGAGACAGCCCCAAGGCCACACTTGTATGAGTGCATACATGCGTATCTCCATACTCTTTATAATTGAAACAGGTACTTTTTTTTTTCAAAGGGGTGTGTGGTTTGAGGTTTGTTTTCTCTTTGGGTTTCTCTATGTGTGTGTGTTTGTGTGTTTGTTTGTTGTTGTTTTTTTCACTCCCTCGAGTAAAAGGCCACATTGGGGTCATCACTCTTTTGTTGTCTTTCAGCTTTTGTTCCCTTTTACCAAATGCAAGCAATCATGTGAAATGAATGTGCTGTTAAGTTCCAGGTTTGCGGTAGCACCATGTAGGAGTTGGTCCTAAAAAGGACTGTTTTGTATAGATCTTTCATGAAGTGAATTTCATGTACAGTGTAGTTCTTGAAAGAACTAGTAATTCAAAATGAGATTCTTTCGGATTAGTTCTGAAAAGAAATCTCATCAAAGAAAGAATTGATCAGTATGCTCTGGTCATCATCAGGAGTCAGAAGCGATCATTATGCACTACTACTGCTACTACCACCACTACTACTACTACTACTACTACTACTACTACTACTAACTACTACTACTACCACGCTACTAAATCTACTACCACTACTACTACTACTACTACTAACTACTACTACTAATACCACTACCACTACCACGACCACTACCACTACCACTACCACTACCACTACCACTACCACTACCAATACTACTACTACTACTACTACTACTACTACTCCTACTACTACTACGACTACTGCTACTACTACCACCACCACCACCACTACTACTACTACTACTACTACTACTACTACTACTACTACTACCACTACTGCTACTACATGTACTACTACTTCTACTACTACTACTACTACTGCTACTGCTACTACTCCTGCTACTACTCCTACAACTGCTGCTACTACTACTACTGCTAATTATAATGATAATATACAAATAATGCACAGATGTAAGTGTGTTAGTGGCGATGCAGCGCACTCGAGAGTATTTACAATGTGCGACTACCACGAGGCGCTTGCGCCGAGTGCTTTTGCATAATATTGTAAATACCGGAGATGCCTGCATCACCACTAACATCACGAATTTAAATCTGTGCATTATTTGTTTTATAAAACGGGTAGGCAGTATGACTTTGTAGTGGAAAATTTGTTAAAACCGCTCCAAATTTCCTCAGATTGCACAGACAAGGAGGTAACATCTGCTTTCTCTTATGACCTCACAAGCATAGTCAGTGTGATGCGCCCCGGGTGTGCCCCTGAGTAAGCGCATCAAAATCCTTGTGATAACTAGAAAGACCGCATATTTAATGGCACGGGTGTCAGTTTTTACATGCTAGAGGTAAAGTGATGCATCCAAAATGCACAGTGCTGCACAAAAAAATGCACGGCTGGAAAGTTGCGTAGAATTAAAGCATGAACATGTGACATGCATACGTACTCGCTATTGGCTACATCCTTGAACCCGTTTTATAAAACTGATTATATTACAGGGGCACTGAATCACCTCCACTTTCAAAAACACTCTGTGGCTCCTGTATTAATTAATTGATAATAATAATGATGATAATGAGAAGTAGAGGAAGAAGAAGAAGAGGAAGAAGAAAAAAAGAAGAAGAAATGAACAAGGAAGAGGAATTTTATACTTGCATTGCACACAAATCTCCTTATAGATGCACCCTTGGTGTGCAATAATATGCATATGACATATATGACACAATATTAGCTTTTTTGCATCTCTTTTGCATGGTTTCTTATTTAGGATTTTTGGTTGGTTGCTGGTGATTATTATTGTTCCATTCAGAAGTTCACTTTTTCTCCCTGGAACAATTCACTCGAAAGGAAACTAGGTCTCACTGGCAAATAGTACTAAGCACTTCTTTCAAGCCTCCCCTCCCTAATGGAAAATTAAAATTCAGTGAACAATTGGCCCAAATCCACGAATCGATTGGAGCCTCATCCTTAACGTGCTGTCATCAAATGTTCATTTCTAATGACGGTGCTACTGCGATAATCCACGGTGGAGTAACACTTAGCTGTTCCTACAAGAGTGTTGCGTTAAAAGACATTTTCACGTGGCACTCCATAGTTAAGTAGCAGGTGTACAGAGTAATCTGAATAGGATTTGGCCTTGAATTTGCTTGTTTACAAAAGTTGTATGGATCCTTCCATACATTTCCCTCTCCCCAGATTCTTTTTGCCTTCCTTTTTCTTTCTTTACTTTGTTGGTGTGGTGTATATTGGAACCCTGCATGTCCGACATAGAAACCTAATTTCTGGAGCCCTATCTAGTTGTCCACCATTTATTCAAGCATTACTGCGCACAACTGTTTAGAAGCTTTGCCTGTTCCTATGCTGGAATTGCTTCCCCCACCCTCTCCCCTTGTGTGTGTGTGTGTGTGTGTGTGTCTCTCTCTCTCTCTCTTTCTCTTTTAATTCTCTCTCTCTCTGATATTCTGTCATAGATTTGGATGGGGTCAGGATATATGCACCTTAATATTTAAAGTTTATTGTAAAAATACTTGTGAAAATCGATATGACTGAAATATAGAATTTTTTACATTAAGAGAAATAAAGAATATTCTCAAACTGATTTACATGTATGGTATGTGTAGTCAGTGTTCATGTAGATTAAATATAAAGCTCCAATAAGTTATCCATTCTTTATACTGAATAAATTATAGTCGAACTATACTTTGACACTGGGTATAAATATTTATGATTTCATCTCTTGAGCATTTGTTTGATTAGCAAATGCTGTGCCAGGCACTTATCTATTTTTATGTCCCCACAAACGGATTAATGTCCTAATGATATTTGATATGGTGGAGGATTGTTAGATAACAGGCTGTTTGCATAATATCTGGTTTATGTGTTTGAGTGTTTTAATTCGAAATAAAGGTCAGTTATGACTCATGAACATTGTAATGTATTTCTAAGCGTAGATGCACGTATATTTGGGAATTGTCCCATATACATGTACAAAATTAAGTGCTGAGCAACAAAAGGCATTATGCAATCGGATAATTATTTTTCTCTGTCTTGTTTACCTCTCTGTCTGTCTTTCTCCTTCCTCCCCTTCCATCTTTTCCATTTTTCTTTCTCCCCTCTCCCTCTCTCTTCCTATCTCACTTAAGTGTCTCCTTCTCTTTCTATCTCTTCCCCCTCTTTCTCATTCTCTATCTTTCTGTATTTGTCTATCTCACTCTGTCTGTTTCTCTCTCTTCCTATCTCTCCCTATCTACCTATCTCTCTCTCCTCCCCTCTCTTTCTCTCTCTCTCTCTCTCTCTCTCTCTCTCTCTCTCTCTCTCTCTCTTTGCTCCTTCTTTCTTTTCATGCCTTCGTCCCAGGCGAGACCAAGGTTTGTCAAAATACGAGCTCGTGTTTATCCCATTCTATCACAACTCTATCACAACACCTTCTCCATCAACAGTCCCAACTGTTCACACATACCCACACTCGCAGTCTCGCACCTCCAACCCGCACCCACCAGCTTTGTACGCCTGAGTATTGTTTTTTCTAATTATCTTATTTCGAGGCGTCGGCAGCCATGGCGGCGAGTGCCCTCTCTCAAAGTCTCTGACCGAACCGGAGGCTTAGCAGCAAGATCAACATGCCGGGAGCCTACTTGGTCTCCCATCTCATACTTGGCTTACATGAGCCATATTTGTCTTTCATTGCCTGGAGTAGCAGTTGTAGAAATTGAGAAGTGCTAATAGCTATGTTTGCACTTTTGTTGTCTTTATCTTTTCTTTTCTTTTCCTTTTTTTTTTGGGGGGGGGAGTGGGTAAATGAAGATGGAAAATGGAGTTTTTCTTGAAGTAGTGCTTGCGTAGGTTGGATATTTGGGTTATGATACTTTGAAGTGTATCAACCAGCTGAAAATTAATTTGTGTACAGCTAGTATGTATGAAACAACCCCCCTCCCCTCCCCTCCCCCCAAAAACAACAGCAACAAATAAACTTTACTTGTCATTCTGCAGGTTGACACTTAAGAAGTTTGAAGAAAGTGAGGTGAAACACTGCCTGATAGACTTACAAATCTGAAATGTCTTACCTCCCTTTCTCTTTCTCTCTCTCTCTCTCTCTCGCTCTCTTAACTACCCTTTTATTTTCTTTATGCTCTCTCTCTTATTGTAGATCCATGCATCTTTAGAGCTGTTTGGTCTGACCGTGATAGCTCTTGGTCTTGGTCTGAAAATGAGATGGATGGGACCAAAGTCCTTTGTCAAACATAAAAGAACATTGCTCAAGGTAAGACCAATATACTTAACACAAGTATACAACTTTATATTGTAACTGCAATGGTCATTAATGGATTTCAACAGGGCAGACAGATTAGTAATTATGTCGGGGTTCAACAATAATATCCAACCTGTACACAAGTTGTGTGTTGTTTTGGTTTTGTTTTGTTTGTATGTGGTTTGTTTTTTATTTTCATTTATACTGTGGAATTCCCAAGTAGGCCCTTATATGCAATTACCTAAGAATTTCCGATCTGGGGGATGTTTCATTAAGCTCTTCGTAAAGTTACAAATGACTTTACAAACGACTTGAATGTGAAGTGCCAAATGGGATGCCTAAAGTTTTTCTTGACATTTTATCAAAGTGTGACTGCATTTCCCATAATCACAATTAAATTGTGGCAAAAAATTTACTTCAAGATTAAAAATGCTCTTAAACAAAAGTAATGTTGATCTACGTCTGCATATTTCATCTTTAGCTGATGCCATTTATAATGACTGAGAATTCCATATGGCTTACCATATTCGAATTGTTCATTAAGTCATTCGTAACTTTACGAACAGCTTTATGAAACACCCCCTGGACTGATTTTGTACTCAGGCATTGCACTTTCAGAAAAGTTGTCAAAAGGTTCATGGATACTACAATTGTGAGTTTTGTGGACTGCAGCCATTTGAAAAAAAAAAAAAGTCAGATGTATTTGTGTTTAATTTCATCATGTTTTGCATGTAAATTATGCTGAATTTTGTAATATATGCCAAAATAAGGCTTTTTCTATATTTACCTTCAGGCTATATTTCTCTTAGTGATGTATAGTGAAGCGTTGGTTGTGATAGTTAGACAGCAGTCTCACTTCAGGGTAACAAGAGCATTAAGACCAATCTTTCTAATAGACTGCCACTACTGTGGAGGAGTGAGAAGGTAGGAAACATTCATATGATTCTGATTTTAGTCTGATTTTGTTTTGCTGCTATGGATTTATTTTTGTATTAAAATTCTTTATTAGGTTATGTACATGTTGAAGATTTGATTGTAATTCATTCCTCTAAATGTATATATTTACATTTGCACTTTGACTCTGCACTCTCTAACTATATTTCAATGTCTACAGAGCACGAAAAATAATTTTATTTTATTATTATTTATTTTTATTCTTCATTGTTTGTTTATTTGCAAATTTCAGTAGGGTGCAGTTGAATTAATCATTATAATAGTATAATGTTTTCATATAGTGCAATTCAATGCAGAAGGGGTTCTCAATGCACTTTACATTGACATCCACATTTTGACAATAAGAAATGACAAAATGATGACATCAGTAATGTACAATTCAACAATAATTAGCAAATTATGACACCAAACTTAAGAAAATGAAACGCAGTAAATGGTTATGCATTTTTTTTACTTGAATATTGCTTTCAGTGCAGTCCATATAAACCTCATGTTTTTTTCTCTTGATCTTTGTGACCCACAGAGTACTGCGTCAAATTATCCAGTCCTTGCCTCCAATCATCGAAATGTTTTTCCTTCTAGCTTACTTCATGTTGATCTTCTCAATATTAGGTATGTTTAAGTGGGTTTTAGGGCAAATGCCCATGAAACTGTGACCCAACATTTACCATCTGAATAAATACCCAAGGACAGCCATGTGTACTCTGAATTGAATTACTCCTTTTAAGCGGTCTCATACTAATGTCCTGTAGCAAGACATTTATTTACATTTGCATCCCTACATCCAGGTGTGGAGGAGTACTTGATAAGCTTGAGCGCTAAATTTTGAATGCATAGCTTGGACCAGGATAATGATACTAGACTACCAGGAACGTTAAAGTTTATTCAAACGTGTGTGTTTTTTGAGAAGTCATTAAGTACTATTCTCAATGGGTTTATAGCCACTTGGTCTAATACTCGATGGTCTAACTCCAAGATCGTCTGACACCACTATGGCTAAACCCATTTAGTCTACTATCAGTTTGGTCTAATTGTCATTTGGTCCAATCCTCACTTGGTCTATTACCCACTTTGGCTAATTGTCATTTTGCCTGATGATCAAATGGTCTAATCAGATGGTGTTAGACCAAGTGGATATTAGATGAAATGAGCATAGCTCAATTGGAAATTAGGCGAAATGGTAAGTGGGCTGAGTGGTAATTAGACCAAATAGTTATTAAACGAACTGGTTGTAGACACAATGGGATTAGACCATAAGGGATGAGACCAAATGGGTATTAGACCAAGTGGGATTAGACCAAGTGGCAATTCACCTTCTTAATGTAGTTCAACATCTACTGAAGATCACAGAAGCTTTTTCTTTGTAAATTTAGTGACAGTATTATTAGTTATTCTTTAAGCTGATTATGCTTTCTCCCTTTTTCCTCCAAGGTTTCTACATATTTGTCAATGTTGAGGATGACATTTATTTCAGAACCCTGCAGGATAGCTTTGTGAATCTCTTTGTTCTCATGACTACTGCAAAGTGAGTATGAAAATGCTCTGTTCATATAACACAGGAAACTGCCTGGAAAAAAAAGTTGCTGCAAGGGTTGCATTACATGTATGTCATTTCCTTTCGTATTATTATTATACCGTACTGAATCTGTGTAATATGAATAGTCTTTAGATATACCAGTTTTCAATCTGAATGTTGTTTTTCAGCTTTTATCTTTAAAAAATCTGATTACCTTGTTTTATTGTTGTAATGATGTAATAATTTTTACGATGCACCATTTCAGTGTTATTTTATGTTCCCAGCAATTCAGTCATTTGTCTGCTACTGTGAATGTTTTCAAGATGCCGTTGTTTTTTAAATCGAAATAAACCGTTCAATTCAATTCAATTCAAAATGAATGGTGAAAGGCAATGTGTTTAGTATGAAAATACTTAGTTGTGTGCAAGAAAATCCTTGATATGTTAAAAGGGAATATTTAAAGTTTGAAAATAAACACACTCCTTTTTTTCATGACATAGCCCACTGATCACAATTTGATTTTGGTAGAACAGACATTTTTCATAGACCCTAGCCCACGTTATCTCAGACATAGTATTCAACAAAACCCCATAGGCTAGCACAGGGAAAAAATTAATTAATTTTTTCCAGGGCTACTTTTTGAGCCGACCTGTCTGAATTTTCTACATTGTATTACAGTTTACATTGGACCCTATGAGAATTTCAGGGGCTTTTTTTTTAGTTTTCCAGGGCTCTTTTTGGCATTTCGGGGGCGAATTCGCCCCGAGCCCTTGTGTATTTTTTTCCCTGGGCTAGCATTGTGTGGATCGGTTGAGATTAATCATAACTATTTTTTCCCACTTATACATGTATGACATGTAATTATAATCTACACGTGAAACATTTTCAGGGAAAATATTTACAAGGGATCCATGTGTAATAGTGTATCTACTTTTATCAAAACATTGGAGAATGAATTAAATTGCTTCTAAAAGCTTGATTACAGTGGCCACTAGTTTTTGGAAGTCTTACTCTTTAAATTGTTAAAAAGAGCTGTATTAAAGAGTCTAAAATGTGTAATCAAATTCATGTGTTTTTGTTGTGCAAACTTGTTTGATGTTTATTTCAATTTCTCTTCTCTATTTTTTTTTTTTACATTTTCTTCAGCTTTCCAGATGTGATGATGCCTGCCTATAACCACAACCCTTGGTCTGCAATCTTCTTCATTGTCTTTCTTGTACTCGAACTCTATTTCTTAATCAATCTGGTAAGTTTTTACTTTTTAGTCATCATTATCATTCTGTTACCTGTGCTATTTTAAGAATTGTTCAAACTTACAGAGGATAAGCATGGTATAATGTGAAAAAGGTGGAGATGTATTCCCTTGTAGTTGATTATTCTTTTTGTAATGTTGCGAGATGTCCTTCAAGGAACTTGATGATGCTGTTCAGATTCCTTTCATGGAACCTAATCCCAGTATACTGTAGCTTTATACACATGCATATGTCAGGTCTGTCAATCAGATCATATTTAAGTATGGCCCTTCAAATTCAAGCCATAGCTTTACAAATTTATACCGTGTTTACACAGTGACTCGGCTTGGGGGTTCAACACGTGACCCGTGCTCAACACGGCAATTTTATGTCATGTAAACAGGATCAGTGTGACCCGCGAGCCGTGTTGAACACCGCTTTTTTGATCCACCAGAATGGCAGGTTTCGATCCGCGAGCCGAGTCAGACTCGCCAATTTTTTCGTGTGTAAACAGAAAGCCGTGTTGAACCCACTGACCTAGGTCATTGGGCAAACTAGGCAAGTCATCACAATTCTACTTCCGTTTGTGATACGCGGGCCGCGTTGAACTTGCCCTTTTTGTTTCCATATAAATACGATCACAGTTGCCCTCATTTCAGTGTTCGATCCTGCTTGAGGATTTAACGCTCGAGCCGAGTCACTGTGTAAACACGGTATTACTGATGTGAATCCTGTATGTCATTGACCTATCACATTTTTACTCGAGGATCTAAGATAAAATAGTCATATTTCAAAAGTGTTCTGACCATGAATACAGTTTGAAAGTATAAATACATTCTCCATTGACCGCCATATCAAGTTATTTTGGACACTGTTGGTCGCTGGGTTAAATTATCAACTTCAGTATCATGGGATTATTGCTGTCAAAACTTTTCCTCTTTTGCCTAAATCTGGAATCAAAATGAGGTGGAAGATTTAAAAAAAAAAAAAAAAAAAAAATTAGAGACAGATAATGCACCTTCCAATGACTTTTATGATAGTCATTTTGTCAGTTTCAATTGATCACTTGCTTTAACAAAGATTTTTTTTTTTTTTTTCTAGAGGTGGATGCCAAAGTGGTCTGTTTCAAATATGGGCTTAAATTCATTAAATGATCTCACATGACAATGAGTATGATAGAATGTCACAAAGGATTTTCATTTTCCTCCTTTGCTGAAGTTGATACGAGAGTATATGGAAGGTAGATTTAAGAATTAGGAAGAAGATGCAAAAGGATCCATCTGCCAAAGACCGTCATTTTAGTCATGTTGTCGGTTTCGATTGTCTGCGAGAGGAACGCATGGAAAGAGTACACAAATTGGATAGGTCTGGCGCAAAATTATTCCAGCACTGCCCTCCGGTTATTCTTTGGCAATCTCCCTGCTAACAATGAACAATGACAAATTGGTTGTATCCTACGGGATACAGACCTGTTCTCCTGTGCTATTCCCGGTTCTCTGTCAAGTAGTCTTGCGAAGGAGACCAGTTAGCCTGAGTTTGAACAATTATTCATAAATGTTAGCATGAATATGCTGGCATTTACCTCTTTGATTAAATGGATAGGAGTGACCAAGGAAAGTGGCAAATCATCGAGAGAGAGATGGCTATACTTGCACAGGACAGAGTAGTCTGGAGGAAGTCACAAGGAGTCAGGGACGGCACCCCAAAACAAAAACCTCTTTGATCACAATAGATAGTTGGGTTGCCATGTGGTTCGTAAAAGTTCCAGGTAGTAGAAGTTTTGAATGGTAGAAGTGAGCGTTTTGATGGTGATTAGAAGTTTGGGATAGTGGAAATGTTAGAATGTATTTTTACTTCCCTGTCAAATCAAGAACATAAAGCATCGTCCCTTGGCATTCAGAGAAGAATAACTTTAAAATGAGTTCCTGTGAAAACCGTCTGTTTTACTTTTATTCACTTCTTTGAATTCAAATAGATAGGATTAAGAACACATTCACTCTATCTACTGTGCACATGGAGTATTAGGCGTGATTGTTGTAAATTGCGTGAATTAAATTCTATTTTTGGCCCTTTCAGTACTGAATCTTTCATTCCCATGGGCTTAGTACATGAACCATCCGGCTCCCGTAGGCTGTGGTGAAAAAAAAGAAACAGTAGTCAGAGATGCCAACCGTTCCTTTTTTGCAGTATTTTTATACTGTTTTTTTTTTATAATAAAAAAATACTGCCGGTTTCATGGAAAATACTTTTTTTTTCCAAAAGTTGTATTACTACTCATGTCTATTGCAGAAAAGGTGAAAATACTGTTTTCCACCTAAAATACCTCTTTTTTTCATCCCTCAAAATATTGCAATGCTTTTTTACATGGTTGGCATCCCTGAGTAATGGTCTTATCTCTTTTTAAATTGTCGATTTGTATTTTCATGGTGTGTCTGTGATTTACAGTTTCTACAAAGTCTTTCTTGTCTGCAAACAAAGACTGCCAGATAGTCTAGAGTTTGGAGGAGGGGGGCAGGGCAGGGGGGCTGGGTTGTATACACAAGGGTATTGGGAAAGGGGCTGTCTGAAGCAATTAACGATGATTGTTTTATTGGCATTATTGTAACAGGAAGTGCACTGCAGAGGTACAATATTTCTAGCATATGTTTTCTGAAGTGTCGGTTTCCCCTCATGTCCGCAGGGAGTTGTATTGCAGATGTCATTCACTTCATTTTGACATTTGATATCATGAAATAAACATTGCATTAGATTCAGCTTAATTTTTCTTCTATCCTGTAGCTAATTTTCTTCTTTTATTAGACAGTGAGAGTGACGGAGAGAAACAGACAGACAGGCAAACAGACGGGGAGGGAGAGAAATGAGTGTGCAGCTATGGACAGTTGAAATACCGAGTACTCCTGTAAAGTTCATTGCCCCTTAAGAAGCAAAGTAAAGTGATTCTAATCTGCATACATTTGATTTAAAAACTTTACATGGCAGCACATTGGATTACATGAAATAATGTTGGAAGTACATGCTCTTGTAATTGGGATTAGTTTTTTTTACTAACTGAATTGCAATTGATCCAAACTGCAGCTAAATCTCAGATTAGTACATTATCAATTGCTAATCCTGACATGAGAAATTGTAATTAATAACTGTCTTTGCTTGATTTTGAATAATTAATATAGATCCGATCATCTGATGCGGAATGCCCTTTATAAGGTGAAGATTATAAAAACAGGTCAATTTAGTCACCTCTAGTCTCTTGAGCAGTAATAAATTAATGGATGCATTCCTATTGTGTACTTTACAAGTGTGATGAAAGACTTTGAAATATACATGCATGATGGTATTTCCTGTGCAGAGAAGGGATTGTTGATTTCATCCTGTAATTTACAAACACATTATGCCAGTTATGAGTGTAGATTTGTGTCATTGACATCACCTTGAGAGTAGGAGCAGGTGATGAGGGGTGACTGCAATGTGGTCAGACGTGCAGATGAAAATTTACAAGGACAACGGACATATATGCAAATATATGCAGATGAGTGTTTCTGCCTTCAGAAAAAAAGGATACAGATATAGTGTATCAATGCATATGCATCCAAACAAGAGTGTAGTGACCGTGAGTCAAATGCTTATGTGCAGTGTAGAACAGAACACTTCACATACTGGGATGTTCTCATATACATGTATTGTATGTGCTTCAACAAAAATTTATGTGAACAAACTTTATGCAGGCGCATGTACAGTTTTATACAAAAAAAAAAAGGTGACTTCATGCTAAAGCAACTTTAACGTTAGGGGGAGGAAGGGGTGGTATATAATTCTCTGTGGGTTTCTCTCTCTCTCTCTCTCTCTCTCTCTCTCTCTCTCTCTCTCTCTCTCTCTCTCTCTCTCTCTCTCTCTCATTTGTAAATCTGGTAGTGTCAGATTATAGTGTCAACATATTTCTTTGTTCCAAATCTACATTTATTTTTCACCATGCAAGTACTGCTGTGAGAACAGATTTTTGTATTTATAAACTCTAAAACTGCAGATTAATAATGATCTAGATTATACTAGTAGCATATGGATGGGATGAAATGATATGGTTAGATGTTAAATAGGGCTGGATACAAAAAAAATGACATTGAAAGTGGGCAGTTGTGTCTTTCTACAGATCATTTATTTTCATTTATTTTTCCATGAGGAAGGGAATGGCTCAGTGTGTTATTGATTATGTTAGTGGTGAGATAGATGGACTGGGCAATAGAGATGGACTAACAGATTTATTCTTTGAATGTGGAAAACAATAAGAGATATATATGTCCTGTTTTTGGTTTTTTTGTTTGTTTGTTTGTTTGTTTTGTTTTGTTTTTTTTTGGGGGGGGGGGGGTCCTATATATGGAGGGGAGAGGGACTTCTATCAAGTGGGCTGCACATACATGTACAGTACCTGCAAAGGGAGATATGGGAAGGACATGGGATGAGCTTGGTACAGGGGTAGGACTGGCAAAATAAGTTTATCTCTGTACAAGTTTGTCTCTCCTAGTATGCTATTTGGTGTTTTTAGGAGGCCTTGTAAAAGGGTACCATGGGTACGATGGTAATTTGGCAAAATTACCATCAAATCCTGGTAATGTACATGGTACATGGTAATTTCATGGTTTTGATGGTAATTTCATCAAATACCATGGTACCCATGGTACTTTTTCTGCAGGGGGAGATGTTTAAAGTTTGTGGGTGGTGAAATAATTTAAGAATATGGATGGGCTGGACACTACAGTAAGAGCACCATAATCAGTCTGTCCATGTTTATGATCTGTCTTTTCATGTGCTAATTCTTACTTTCATTCGGAAGGGAGGGTTTATAGCTCAGTCGACTGTACTGCCTCTAACAGGTGAAATGGGAGGACTTGGGCGGGGCTTGGCTCTGGGGTAGGACTAACAGAATCAGCCTGTGTGGTGAGTGACATGGTCTGTCTCGCAGGTGTTAGAGGAAGCACCACTCCCTGGGGGAGATACCCTCTGACTCACATCTCTCCTTTGTCACAGATATAATGAGTCATTTCACTTTCCATGGTTCCGAGTTTCTTCATATTCGGTTGGGTTTGTTATACTTCTGTTGTTGTCACAAGCTAAGTGACCTTCATTTGACTCCGTGAGTTACAAGAAGTGTTTCCGTCATGCGTTGTACTGTTTCTCCACAGGGAGAATGTGCACATATTCAAATAAAACGTCCTCATGTTTGTCCATTTTTCCTCTCTCAATCTTTGTAATTGTACTTGCTATTATACTATGAGTATTTGATGTAACTTTCTAAATTTAAATTACTCCTGGGGTAACTTTGATGCAGCATGAATTTTTCATAGTTATTCACTTTTAGTTATTTAGATCTTATCCTATTTTGGTCTTCTATCATTCCTTTATGTTTTTTAAATGTCTGGAATGCATTTTTTCTACGATTGGTCAAGTTATTGAAAGTAGATTCATGAATTTGTTTACAGGTCCACAGCTGCTATATTTTATGATTGGTTTGTGAGTTGAAATCAACTGACTGATTGACTTATAGATAGATTGATTGGGTTTTATTTATTTATATACATTTATGGTCATGCGTCATGAGGTCGCTTCCTTTTGCGTTACATGGTGATTCTACCTTTGGTAGTGTACTTCTGACTTTGAAAACTGCTATCTCCTAAAGTATTAACCCCATGGTAGCAAAAGTATATATTTTATGAAAGGAAATTACAAGATGGATCGAAATATGCACTACAAAATGTCTCATTGTGCAAGACAAAAGAATTGTGTGACCATAAATACAGAAATTCTAATAATTCTTATTATGTCATTGTTTTCAGCATAATTTTTTCTGTGGCATTCCTAGGGCTATTCTAATGTTATATTCTTGTAGGAGACATGCAGACCTTTACAAGGTATAATTGTCTGGGGTTGATAATCATGTATTAACTTTAAAAATCACATTTCTTTTTGGTCCAAAAATATCAATTTTTTATGAGCCACCATATATAATATTCTATTATATTTCTATGACAGCCATGCTTATTTTCGAGTCATAAGATAGTAAATCTGAGTATGATAGCTTTAATTTGGAACAAAAATGTAGATATATGTCGCAAGTTGTGACCAAACTATTGACATTTTCCCCAACTATTTCAAAAATATAAGTTCCATATTGACTTTGTACAGGCAATGCCAATTTTGACCTAAAATTCCAAGAATATCATTTTTTAATGAAACCATTGCTCAGGCAAAGTCACTTTTCATCATAAAACATGAAGTGGAGTGTATTAGCTTTGATTTGGTACAAAATATGAAGTCATATGCCAATTTTTGACAAAGATGCTACCATTTTTTCAAAATAATGCACTAAAAATGTAATTTCCCCATTCATTTTGTACACATGACGCCGCGTCCGCCACCACCCCTGGCCTTCTAAATTCAAAATGTTGTAACTCTAGTTATATGTTACTTATACATATGAAACTTTGCAGGCTATTAGCATACTTATACAGCTTTGATACGATACCAAACTTCTTATGGTAGCCTGTATGGTTCTGATCGAAATCAAGAAATACTTCAGTTTGAACACATAAAATGTAACAAAACCACCCTTTTTAGGGGGCAAGTTTATGACACATTACCTTATTTATTTATTTAGTTGCTTATTTTATTTATATATTCATTTATTTATTTATTTGTTTATATATATATATTTATTCATTTATTCATTCATTCGTTCATTCATTCTTTTTTATGGAAGGATGAATGCCATTGGATGGATGAATGGATAGATGAATAGATGGGCCATTTGACTGACAGTTGAAATGAACCCTTAGTTTTATTGGACTTTGAGAAGAAGTTAAATAAACTGTACTTTGGGGGTAAATTTTTCTGTAATTGACTGATATTTGAATGTGATGTAATTGTCAAACTTTGTCAATCCCATTTTGTTTTTTTTATCCAGCTCCTAGCTGTAGTGTATGATACTTTCACTGGCATTGAAAAGAAGAAATTCAAGAAACTCACACTACACAAGCGGATAGCTACCAGCAAGGCTTTCAGGTTATTGTGCAGTAGAAGAGTAAGTGTACAATTCTATTGCCTATAAATTTGCCTTGTACACGTATACACAAGTTAATTCATTTCTTATGCGTACTGATGCTTTTGTAAGAGCCATTTTATTTACATGCCTAAGGAAATGGATAGCATTATGCCAAGATAAGATCTGCTCCCACATCATTGCATTTTATGAAAATTAAAGGTTTGGGAACCTTTCTGGATAATACATTCAGTTAATGCAATCATGGAGATGATGTATAGACAACGAAAGGAAGGGGGGAAAAGGGAGCTCACTGTAATGTTCCATATTGATAATGAGAAAGCTACCCTTGTGTACATTTTCCTAATTCAGTTATACACTTGTACAAGATGTCAGGTCTTATTTTGTTGTAAACAGCAATGTTGACTTTTGTATGTCGGCTTTACTAGATTACTAAAAGCATTTAGCGAGCCCTTTCTTATGGGAAAAGACTTCATCCTTTTCCAGTTCAATGTTTTTCACCATTTCCAAGAAAGTTGTGTGAACTTTAAATTTTACTTCATTCAACAAGTTTCAGGCCCTTGATAGGCATGAAGATATATGAAAATATTAATTTGTATTTTCTGATGTACCTAAAATAGCAATGCAAAGGTCACTGACTTTGTGTACCTACAAACAGACATGAATCACAATAAACTTGTAGGTCCAAGAACTTTCCAGCAGTTGATCTGCATTACATCACCTTCAAAACCTTTTGTGAAAAAAAATAAATAAATAAATTCAGTCAAATTTTTCTATGAGAGAGACACGAGTCTTCACAGCAAATGGAATTCAAACCTGTTTCACCTTGCATACGAAGCATTCATTTTTAAGCAAAAGAAGTATTATCTTTCTTCCTTTTGCCACTTTGCTTCCGGTGAGCCATCTCACCGTTAATAATTGTAGAGTTTCTTGCTTGCGTCATTCACACCCGATACTTAACGATTAAAAATCTTCGCTGTAGAACCCTGTTGATAAGAAGTTACCTTACCGTAACCAATATGAAATTAAGCAATCAATACCTTGGAAAAAGCGAAGGCATCTCTCTGCGTACCATCCTTGGTAACGCACATGTCTTCCTATGTACATCGTCAGATGTAATTGCATTAAGACGAGGCCCTCTCTTGTTACCCCGTCTCATTTCCTAAGTTGAGCTCTTCCCCTTTATCCTGTGTAGACTGAAGGAGATTTCGGTAGAGTGATGGGTAAAGTCTCTCTCAGGGAATGATTACGTGATGTGGAAGAGTGCTGATTCGGCTAATTTAAGATTATTTCGCTCCAATTTTCGCAGTGTTTAAGCTTTTAAGTGCTAATTTTTACAGATTTCAAAGTAATGATGATTGCAAATTTCTGTATGAATGCAATGCGATATCTGAAGTACCTGTAGGCCTCTTATACAAGATTCCCTGAAATAAGCAGTGTGCTTAAGCAGGGAGGTGCGGAATTCCAAACCAAGGTCATTGTACTTATTCAATTCAATTTCAATTCAATTCAATTTCAATTCAATTTCATTTATTTCCATCAACATGGCACACATATATACAAATAAAAGATGGAAAATAAAAACAGCAAATATCATTGAAATCAAGCATAAAATACAAAGAAATATATTAAAGTTGAATAAATTATTACATGGAAAAATCATGTGGTACATGGGGTGCATTTATTACCTTTTTAAGAGTGATTCTAGCAAAAAAAAATCCGAAGATTAGTGTTTTAAAGGAAATGTTATTGATTCAGTGACATTTTTGTCAACAGAGCTCTTTCAGATTTTCAATTTTTTCACAGTCCTCTGGACCAGTCACTGACAGATAGGAGTTAGTTGATAGGCTATGCATCCTGCGTTAATCTCTATTCCTTCATCTATTCCCAAATATTCACTGATTCACCAACGTGAGGATGGGATGCTTCTGGAAAGTTTGATGACAGGAACATGGGAAGAAAGGATTAGAGAGAGAGAAAGGGAAGAAGAGATAAGAGAGGAAAAAAGGATGAAAGCATGTCATCAGGAGACGCTTGACTCTTGAACATCCCAGCGACATATCTCACTCGACATGAACCATTAAGAGCTTAATGCCATGATATGCCGTGTGTTCTCCCTTGCGTTCGAGGTTTTAATACCTGTCTATATACAGGTGTGATCGATGAGGAAGTCATGTGCCAAGCAGAAAGATGCAGAGACATTTTTACCAATTTTTTGAAACTGTTACATTTTTTCTTAAAGAATTAAGGATTAATATCATCACTAAGTATGAAGGCAATGCATTGAATGAAATGTATTGTACCAGTATGTACCGATAGATGACATTAGAGATCAGTCAATACCTTGGAATGAGTTTTTCTCAAGTAGTAAATGTTACGTCCTTGCAGCCTTTTGGGCCCTTCTGGCAGGCGCACAACTTTACAAGTGCATCGATCCCCCCATTAGACGATTTCCACTGTCTAAACAGATGACCATCAGCAAGTGTAAATGATTCTTCATACATGTTTGAGCTTTTACCTGTATTAAAAGCCATAACATTTGCTGGAAAGTGATCCCTTCATTAGGTAGAGGTGTTCACTGTCTAAACATGCATTCATTGACCTAAGTGTAGAAAGTGCAGTCCTGCTGTTTACATGCAAATCTTCATGCTCTTTAAAAGCTGCATAGTACTATCAAAAATTTCAGATATGATGTTGACATGTATATCCCTGTGCACATTCAGAAAGAAGAAGAAAAGTACCTCATGACAATATTGTTTGTTTATTCATTTTAATCATAATAATGTGTCTAAGCAGTTGAATTTTTGTGGATTTTTGCTAATACATGTATTAAAAAGCCTAATTTCTCTCATTTCTGGCTAACAACCTAAGTTTTGTACAAGATCATGTAAATCTTATTCACATGTGTTGAAACATAAATGTGGCATTCTGATCACTCACAAATTTACATTTTTCTTTTGATTTCTTCTGTTGTACATTTTGCCAGCATCCTGGTAAGGTAACCTTCGCTCACTTTGAAGGATTACTCAAGTACTACGCTCCAAACAAGAGCAAGAGAGATGTCCTTCTCACGTTCAAGACTCTTAATACAAGTGGATCTGGCAAGCTGGATTTACAGGTGAGTTCATACATTACATGCAGGTGAAGCAGTCCTGGGGGTGTAACATAAAGAGATACAATCAATCTTGCAATTAATTGTAACTCTTTAGTACATGGTTTGCCATAGACTTACGATTGATATCAATCGTAAGATTGATTGTATTTTTTATGTTACACCCCCCTGAAATTATAAGTAAAGTACCAATAAATCATCATTGATTACAGTTCAAAGGAATGTTTAACAATAATTTGAACATGATTTTCCAAGTAAGAGCATGTAAGAAGGGTTTTTCTGACTTTCAAGACTCTTACATGTAGCTCGAGTGGGTCAGGTACATGGGACTTACAGGTGGGCTCGTAAACGTTGAAATTTAGTTTGAGTTATCAATATATACTCTCCTGGGACCCCCCCCCCCCCCCCCCCCCTCCACCTCCAGCAAGGTAAATTTGATGACTAAATGAATGGATAAAGAATTGAATAATGATAGATGGAAAGCAACAAATGAATCATTAACCCATTCGTGACAGGAATTATTTAAAACCTAATTTGATCAGCTTTTATTCTTCAAATTGGCGACACCAACATTTTTATTTTATTGCTACATTTTTCTTATAAAACGTCATGTATCTGAAATGAATATAAATTGACAGAAATTATGATGAAAAGTCAAAAAGTTGACAATTTGCAGGGGAAAACGGTGATTTTAAACTTTCTATCACATTGCCAATTTAAGGATTTTAATGCTTATTTTCCTTTAAAAAATTTCAGGATCAAACAATGAATATTGACGCAACCAAAATGGGCACCGTTTGTGTAGAATTTTTTGCTCTTTCTGCTCATGTATTTGATATGATTTTTAGGGCTTTGCATCAAAAGATATTAGGCCGAACCACAAAATGTGGACGTCTGTCACGAATGGGTTAACTTGATTAAGATTAATAAAAAAAAAAATAAAGATAAACCAAAATCATATAGAGCTTCTTAACCCCAATCGAAATTATGAACAATAAAGCTCAAAATTGAATTCAAAATAATAAAAAAAAGACTTACAGGAAATGGAAGAGTATCTGTCCTGTATCTTTTATTTACTCTACCACAATTATCGATCCCCCCCCCCCCCAAGAAAAAAAAAAATTATAAGGTAAAGCACTGAAATGGTTGCAGTCTTCTTTTTAAAAATGTCAAGCCATTGGTGGTAATTTAAGACAATGTTTCTAATACTTACTAAAACATATTGTTATCATATACAACTCTGCATTTTCCTTTTTCTTGAGATGACTTTTGATTAACCCACAGAGGTACAGCGTCTCCTCTAGGAGACGCTTTTGCAGCATCTGTTGGTCCAGAATACTGGGAAGTACATATCATACATGAGCAGAAAGAGAAAAATTCACTGAAAACTTTGAGCCCATTCCCAACGCTGTATGGTGTGGCGTTCTCGAATCAGAGCAGTTTAATTGTAACTAATCATTAAATTCTTTAAATTGGCAATGCAGTGAATAATATATAATCACTATTTCCGAGTTCAAATTGGCAATTTCTGATTCAATTTTACAATTATAATTCATTTTGGTTCATGTTATATCCAAATTTATTTTTTTCAAACTGTGTAAGCATGGAAAAAAAAAGAAATGTTGTTGCCAATTTGAGGATCGAAGATGATTAATTTAGAACTCCAGAAAGCTCTGTACTGCTATGGGTTAACACTGATTTATCTTCTTTGATTTAACCCACTTTACAGGAGTTTCATAATGTCTTTGAGGTGTCTAGACTGAAATGGAAGTCCCAGAAAGAGGAGAGGCTATGGTTTGAGTCTCTTCTAAGTCCCATGGACATACCCTTCAGGCTTCTACAGAAGATGGTCGCATCAAGGATATTTGAGGGAGTCGTTTGTAAGACATTTTGATATCCTCAAGAATTTTTCTTTTTATTAAAGAATCGTACTCTCATCAATTTCTTTTCATATCCTGTTTTTGAATGTAAGAATAGATTTTTTTAAAGTGAAGGACTTGTTAATGAGTCTATAAAGTGGAAAATCATATTTCATTTTCTTTGTTTGAAGAGTTTCTATTTCTGTTTAGGCCTGTTCAAATATAAGGGGAGAAACTGCAGGGTTTTTTTTTCCGAGGGGGTTTTTAAGTACATTTTATAACATCCAAGTGAATGAGTGCATGACGTTTCAAGCGCAATCCTTTGTTGCATCATTGCCATCCATTTTGTACACAAAA
>CM057154.1:16805262-16831774 GCA_029962745.1 Echinometra lucunter | reverse complement strand
TCCTCCTTTTGCTTTGTCCCTTTTCTGAACTATCTGCTGTTATACAACCATTCTGGATATCACAATATGGGCAATTCCATAAAATGATCAACCTTTTTGTACGTCCGACCCCCGTTTTTCTCCATTTTTATTTCACTTCGTGAACTACTCAAGCCATGATAATTTGAGAGCGTTACATTTTTTCATATGAGCTACAAAGCTGAGACAAATCATTTCAGGAAAGTTCCACATATAGGGGGTTGGACGTACATATTTTATGGAATTGCCCATATTATTATTCTTCTTCCCTATCTTTCTACAAATATTCAGTTTTCGTCCCTTTCCTTCTCTCTCACTCTCTCTCTACTCTCCCTAGCTATGTGGAATGATATAGCTATCACATGACATTCACAGTCTTAATGTGTGCTTAATCTTCTCAAAGAGCTTTCATTTGAAATTCCTCTACCTATCTCTCCATCTATCAGTCTAAAATTGTCCTGTCGTACCCGTTTATTTATACAGTCATTGATCAACTCATGAAAATCGCCATGAATGCCATATGCTGTTATTTTGTCATGATGTATGACCATTCACTAGCAATGATTCAAAAGTATGTTGATGATGAGTGTGTGCTCCAGAAATTAGTGGGGGGGGGGATGATGATCAGTCAGATTATGCAGCTTTCAGGTTTGTATTTTGGTGTGGTATAAACTTTCTTCCTAATGTCCATTTGGATTTATTTCTCCCCATCCATGTATTTATCTGTCAGCTTTCAGTCTTTTCTATACTCATTGCCATCAATACTGCTTCTTTTCTTCTTTTTACCCAGTTCTCTCTTTTTCCCTCTCCTCTCTCTCTCTCTCTCTCTCTCTCTCTCTCTGTTTCTTTTTCTTTCCTCATTTATCTTTTATGTCTATGCTTGTCTAATAGTTGACTTTGGCTACTGAAATGAAGAGAAATACTGTAGTTCAGTAAGTGGAAATGTGTTTTCATAAAGATTACATGAAAATATAACAGACAACACCTGCACACAAACCGAAATATTTTGCACTAAGAAAGAAAGCACTGCTTCTACAAGTTTCAGCTACAAATTTTGAACAGTGCAAAGACAAAAGGAGAATCTACCTTTTGTATGGAAGCTTTTCCAGTTTTGATATGAATGACCGAAGAAGACTGTCAACAAGTAACCATCAAGTGAATACCAAGGCGTTCCAAGATCTGTCTGTCCTACGCAGGCAGGTGGCAGCATCTCGTCCGCTAAAAGAAGAAAATGCCTTGCAGCGAAATTAATCGTTGAGCAAACAATCTCTATCTTTGCCCTTTCTGTGGAAATTTATATTTTAATATCTCACTTTTGATTCCCATGTCTCAGCACTTGGTAATGAACGCATTAAAAAAATGTTGAAGAAAGTATAGGTGCTTGCGGAGCCCTGATCAAAGGCTAGATTTTGGTAATTTCTTGAATTTGCACTTTTTGTGGTGAGGTACTTGTACATGTGAGAAAGAAGAAAGAGAAGGATAGGGAATTAATATGAGAATCCAGGAGAGGGGAGGGCAGGGAAGACTGGAGATGCTGATAGATGTGAGTGTTGTTGATGTTATTTGGGGAGGGGGGTGAGGGAGAGAGTTGGAGAGGTATTGGATGCAGGCAAATTGTGTGAATGTGTTTGCACTGCCATTGCTTTTTACTCTGCTGGCACTTTTTGCTGTGCTGCTTAGCCCTACAGCACCTTTGATTGCAAGAATTGGAAAGGACTATGTTTTATCATTGTCTCTACATCTGTCAGAATGTGGAATGTATTACATTTCTAGTTAGAATGAATACTGATTGATAAAACTGCAATTAGCTGACCTTTCTATCCGTGTCTTGTTCTTTTGAAAAGAAGTAGTCAGTTATTGGTACCATTTCTTATGAAGATGCAGAATGAAATATTCCAACAGTTGGTACTTAAGATATCATCAAGAAGTATTTGGGCTTTTAGAACATCTGCCCATTAGAAGTTCCAGTCATTAGGAGTTATCTGCAGCAGCAAGTTCCCTTTTCTGCAATAGGAAAAAGAAATGTTTACTGGTTTATTCTACCCACCAGCTATTAGGAAAGCATGTGTGTATATATACTAGTGAGTAAGCTACCTGGACACTAACGACTTTGAGTCCTATCCACAGGACTTGATATTTAGCATTAATTCCTTACTGAAGGGCAATAAGACATTGACTTGGTCTTGAACCCAGGACCTCCTGGTTATGAGACCACCGCTCCACCACTGAGCCGTGGCATCTTCTTGAAGAAGATCACATCACTTTTCTCTCCTCAAAGGATGGTTGCACATCCATCACCAACCAAGCACTCTGGCAATGAGAACATGCCTTAGCAAGAGTGCATTTGGCCAGTAAGAACAACATATGGTGGTGTCAGATGCACTCTTGGTTCCCTTGCTTCTTGCCGACCAAGGGGAACTATTAAGGTGGGAGGATTGGAATGGGGGATTAGCAGACTTCTGTCTTGACTCTTGTCTAGGTCAATTCACATTGTAAAATTAAGAATCAAGTTGGATGGATAAGATTTGAGATGTAATGTACCAATAGGACTGGCCTGACTTGTAACTTTAGTTTTTGTTGGAATTTTTTTCTTTATTTATTTTGTCACTTTTGTTCATTTTATTTCATTTAGTTTAATAGTTTTCAATGTTTACTTCATGTTTTATTCATAATGATTACTGTTTGATTTAACTGAATCTTTTACTTTTTATTTTTATTTTTATTTTTTGATGTATCATATTTATCTGATATTATATCCTACATCATAAAATTCTCTTGCAAGGATTGGCCAGGAATGTCTCACATGACATAAAATACTTTCACCATGAAGATTGCGTGATGTCAGACCTCCGTATATTTTTCGCTATACCAATATTTTGATGTCACTTTTTTGCTTTTTTTGGATACACGTTATCGATATCGCGAAAATGTATCGCGATATTGAAGCTGATAGCCAGCTAGCGCTAGCGGGGTGGCTGAGCTAGGTTGTCTCTCATGCGTGTATAGCGTAATAAGTGCAAAAAATGCGCCCCTCAGAAAATAGTGCTATGCCAGTCACCTCAGAGAATCCATAATTTCAACTGGAGCCTCTTAGTACAAGGTATATTTAGTTATCATTTTAGGGGTGTTATCTTGTCACCTTGTTTTTCCTTCTGATCATCTTACTGGATATTAATGTTTTAGTTTGGTAAAATTCAAAACTTTACATACGGTGTCATGTTAAGTTCTCTGTGCAATTTCTCAAGTGTACATGGACATGACTGATTTATGCTTTTTAGGAATATTATCACGATTCACAAATACCATCGTAAATATTGCTTAGATGTCAATGATGATGCCAAGAAGTTTTGAAAGAAAGTTGTCACTGCCATACCATCATATTCTTTCCCATCAGTACCTTAACCGAATTAGAGCTGAATTAGTGGTGATTTCAGCCATCATCTCGGTTAACTTTTGGGTGTGAAGGATGTAGGTGAGAAGTGGAACCAAGACCTTAAAGAGGGTGTCAGAGGGTTAATCTACCACTTTGGTAGGGTAAACACACCACCACTTGCGGTGGTATTGGGACACGGGTTGGGGTAGAGGGGGGGTGTAAACCTTCACTCCTCGGATCTCAGGCGAGGTTGAAATTTCAAACGATCCAGGGGAGATACCCCCAAACTACACCTGTGCAGATTGCTGCAGACCCACGTTCTTATATTTTTGTTCACTCCCACCGAAGGTGATTTTTAAGCCATTGGTGGTAATTTTAGACAGGTTTAATACTTTCTTCCAAATTTATGAGGTAAGAACGCTGTACTTGAGCAGGGAGGTATACTTCTAGTATAGCACATATATATGTAGCAACATGTTCGCATCCTGATTATGATTGTCTTATATATGAATTTGAGATAACTACAAATTTTCTCCAATTACAAACTTCACTTTAGCTTTGTTAGAGCAGTGCATAATGTGTTGAGCAAAGAAGTGGAGGTGTCATGACTTATGCTTATTGCACTGGAATTTACTGTGCATGATATTGAAATATTGAGGGCTGGTTTGAATCCTAGCCTAGCGTGCGGCTTTAACTACTTTTAGCTAGGCATTAATCTGTTTTTGCTTTGGTTAAATGGTTAAATGGATAAATGGTTAATTTACCTGACTGCTAAGAAAGCATATGGTTGTTAGTAAGCAACCAGGGGACCGACGCCTAAATTCCCCTCCTAAGGACTTGGTAATGAGGATTAATACCTTACTGCAGGGCATTAGCGCATGCACTCAGTTTTGAACCTGGGTTCTTCCAGTTACAAGACCATTGCTCTACCACAGAGCCACAGCACCTCCTCTTCTCTGTACTCAGGAGAATTAAAATCTATTTGATTGTATAAGCAGCTTGACAATAAAGCCCGTGTGATGCCATTTTATGTATTCACAAATATGTACTAAACTGCAATACAAATCTCACTATTATTGATATCCAGGAAGTTGTTGTTCTCTTTGGGTATGTATTTCAAAATCTTTAAAATAGTATTATTCCAAGATTCAGGCTGATGAAGATGGAATGATGACAGGATGGATGAGAGCAAGATTTACACCGGAGTAGCTGATGACAAGGAATAGATCATACCTTGATGAGAAGGAAGTTGTCAGTGATGAATGTTTGTTTTAGATGGTGCATTTATACTCGCTGATTTTCAATGCAGTACACTTTCAATGCTGTACAACAAACTTCTTCTTAGTACTGATTTTTTACATTTGTAAGTGAAAGGGGAGGCATGCATGAAAATGCAGATACTGTACTGGGGGAGAGAGAGAGAGAAAAAAAATAGAGGAAGAGAATGGGAGAGATGAAGAGAAGGGAGGAGGGGGAGAGGGTGAGAGAAAAGGGGAAAGAAGCAAGAGAGGGAGGGAGAGAGAGAGAGAGAGAAAGAGAGTGGAAGGAGAGTGATGGAAAAGATGGTCACAGTGAGAAAGAACAAGAAGCTTGTGGATAAAGTCTGACACTTCTCATATTTCAAAAGCAAATTCAAGAAAAAAAAAAAAAAAAGGAAGAGGAGGAGAGCGAGAGAGCGCGAGAACAAGACAGTAATGGATCAGCACCTACTATGTCATGAGCACAAACCCAACAGATGGTTGAAATGTGATAGCATTTTGTGTTACACTGGCTGAGATGACTTTGCATCTTTTAAACATCTTCAGCTTTGCAGCTAGGTTTAGCTTTAAAAAAGAGGATGGAATTAAAGCAAATACCAATATAAAATTGAAGGTGATGTGTCATAATTATTCCTAAACCTGAAGATTGATGAAGTTGGTGTACATGGATATGAAAATCATGGTCATCCTGTCCAAGTACTTTTAGCTATTTAAGATAAGAAAATTTTCTAAGGATAAGTTTTCTCATATTTCTTATTGTAGAACATAACGGGACAAAACTAAATTGGATGGCAGAGTGAGTACTGCTCCTTCGCATTGTGGTATTTATTATGCTCTTTTCTTTATTCTTGTTTTTCCCTTTGCAGATATAGTCATTGCAATCAACGGCATTGTCTTCATTATCAAGACCATCATAGCCTCCAGTAAGTCAATTCCCTCTTTTCCTTCTTTTAACTGCCTGCTTGGAAGTAGGAGAGAGTTGAATTGAGTCTAGAGTTATGTAGACTAGCCCTAAAACCATTCAGTGATCTTTGTATTTCCATAGTCTATTTGATGATATTGTTGATGGGGGATCGGAGGGGTGACACTGCTAGCCTGCCAGTGTGCTCCATGTTCTTTTCTATTCATACCCGCCATACACATGTAGGCTTATGCTTCAACTTTGCCTACAGTTTTGAATAATTATGGCTTTTTCAAGTCGTATTAGATTTTACATCCACAGAAAAGATGCAAAGTGCCATCCAACGATAAAAGAAAGCAAGTCTCACTTTTTTTCAGAATTTGGTTTTCCTTTATTTGGGGTACTTTTTTTATATGTTTTACATGCTAGAAAGGAAATTGAGGTCACATGACCCCCAATTTTCAAAATATAGACCTGTCAGAAGAAAGCAACTGCATAGGTTTCCTCATAAAACAGTGACATATTCTTTTTCATTTACCCAGAAACTCATTCTACAGAGTTGCTTCCTTTTTGTCATAGAGAATGCAAACTGCATATGGTTGTCTGTACTGTTTGTGTTGCGAACATGTCTTTACACACCACACCATTTCTTTAAACTAGCAAAGTTTCTAAATAAAAAAAAAAAAAAAAATTAAAAAGAGGAAATGTTATATGTTTTCCTGCATCCTTTGTACCTGAAACGAATGAAGGTGTGACTGTTTGCAACGAACTACTTCTTTCTCGAGATGTATGCCAAGCAGTGTTTATTGGTGTACAGATCAATAAACAGAGCTCCTGTACAAAGCCAGTATGTCAGCGCAGGAGCTTGCACACCATGCATCCATCAATGGGTATTCCTCCTCCTATAAATGTCACCAAGAAATGAAGAAGCAAGCCAAGTCGGAAACTGGAGCAGGGGGGAAGACAAACTGCTTAGTCCCGTGCCATTGAGATTGAATGGAGGTTGAGGGATTAAGGGATTATTAAATCCTAATCCATACAAATTGTGGAACTGCGATCTGATGTGGTGGATTTAAGAATAGAAGGAAAGAGGAGTTGGAATACTACCAGGGATTGATCTGGTTGTGGTATTGACTTCAATGCAGTAATAAGAATTAATTAATTAGTTATGGAAGAGTTGAATAGATGAAATGTAGAACTCAGGATGTAGTGTACTTGAGAAGGCACTTCTGATTAACATACGAAACTTGGATGAATTGTTAGTTGTATGTACATGTACTCGGTTCAACAGTTCATTACTAGCATTTTTGTACAGCTTATATGGTAAAAATAATTCATTAATTGGGTATAAAGGTTCAATAGCATTGTTTTCCCCCATCATACATGTAAATCTTAGTAGAAAAGTAACTGAAATGGAATTTATTATCCTACATGTAGTTTAATACCAGTCCTGATGTGGTTTTTCTTGTTCACTCTTTCTCTTTCTCTGTCTGTCTCTCTCCAGAAACTAATAAGGAAATGGTTGTTGAGTTTATTTCATAGTTCTTGTTTGTATTTGCCCAAGGATGACTCTTCTACTCCAAATGATTTTATTTTGTAATTTACATTAAACTTCCTGACTAATTGCATTCGACATACTTGTAGTTACATGTAAATTGTGCCTTTCACTTTCATTCTGATTGCTGATATCAAAATTATATCTTAAAGGGTTATCATGCACAATGTGAGAACAGTAACAAATTAAGTGTAATACACCAACAAAAAGCAAGTTGTTGGCATTTATTGGAGAGATCCTGAAGGTTCTTTACCTTTCTGATGAAATGTAGGTCATACAGTTTTTGATTACTAGTTGTGTGTAGATGACAAGGTACAGGTACTTCATTTTCTAATCCTATCGATTTGGGGATAATTTCAGGATTGCCAATTTGAAGATATATATAGTGTGTGTTTGTGTTTATCAAAGTATAGGAGCTTGTGCAGTCCTAGATTATTATGTTATTATATTATTATATTCATAATTATATTTCATGAGTAGTCCTGTTTTAATGTGCAGGCTCTGCAAGTCAATAGCCTTATCGAATGATGCAGCAAACTCTTATTCACACCTGAAATCTCCCTTCTGTCTATGGTAAGGGGTAAAGAAAGTCTTATTTGAGTAATAACTCAATCCGTCAGCGTTCATCAGTCCTTTGTGGTACCTGTCTCTCGGATCAATCAAGGTTGGGATTTGTAGGAGGAAGGTGACAATTGTCCGTAACTGAATAAACACTGAACACCAAAAGCAAGGAGAGAACTCACCAGCGTCGATGACACGGGGTTGTTGAACCCACGTTCGATGACGCCGCAAAATGTGAAATGCTTGCTTAAATGCTTCATGGAGTCACACAGTCAGAGAGCCCCCCTCCTTGATCCACACTATCTTGCCAAATATTGGCAAAGAAAAAAAAAGGGAAAGGAAAGAAAAAGGAGATGGGTTAAGATTAAGTTTAGGCTATTGTTCAGAGACTACAACCAAGCAGCTTGCTGCTGTGGGGAGTCAGCTAATCCGCTTTGGACCAGATCTTGATCCAGCATCCGTCGTCGGGTGCTGATCCTATCCCAACAATCCCTGCGACCCCTGTTGACCTCACACTTCCTCTTGGTAACCCCTCAGTGTGGCAGGGAGATTAGGAGCATGGACGAGAAGGTCTCTATTAGAACTCATTTGAAGACAATCTACATTTCCAGTGTGGGAACTTCATGGTGTTAAAGGGAATCATTAACAAATGATATCCATGTTCTTAAATTACTCTGTCAGATTGACTGAAGAGACATCAGAGATTTCATTTGATGTAGATGGTGCTAGACGGTATCTTTGATCATGCAGTACACAACCTAACCTGTGTCCCAGCCCAAACTGTGTCCCAGCCCAACCTGTTTAAAAAGAAAAATGTAGATGTAATATTATACATGTACTCAAGTACTCTATAGTAGTCACGGAATACATGAATAAACCTAATGTTCCGACAAGCACCCTTGATAATTACATGTACTCGTGAAGTTTGAATGTATAATTTAATTGTTCAGGAATGATGACATATTCAATTTCCGTATTCTTCTCTTTTTTTTTGTCATGTATTTTCTCTTTCCCTCTTTTCCCTCTTTCTCTCTCTCTCTCTCTCTCTTTCTCCATCTGTCTCTTTTCATCTCTTCCTAACTCATTCCATGTCTCCAATTATTTCTCTTTTTGTTTTTCATATTCCAGCACACCCTTTTTCAGAGCTAGGAGATGTCGCTTGGTATGACTGGTTTTTTGTTGGATGTAAGTGAAGTGAATTATTTCAAACATTCCGTCTCCTTGTTAAGATCCAAATGAATCGTAATCCGATATTTCACATACATGCACTTATCAAATTCATAGAATAACTAGACATTTTCCCAGTGAAATTCTAGGTTCCTCTATGCCTGTGTTGTAGACTAGAATTTATGAATGAAAGACATATTATAGTTTTGCTAAAAGTGAGCATACATGTACATAGCTTTGATTTTTTTTTTCTTTTACTTTTTAGCATGTGTATATCTTTCTTTGAGGATGAAACGTGTGTGAATTCAAAACTTCATGTATGTTATACAGTGTACATCCTCAGTTTTATGCATCTTAAAGAGGCCAGCAAATGGGAAATCATGGGGAAAACGAATTTGCAAAAGGCTTGTTTACTTGTACACTATAATCCGTCCGTTATGCGAGCCCGTCGGACTAATGCGATAAAAGTTGGGACAGCACAAAGTTTACCGAACTCAACCTAGTCATACACTTCGGGTTCTCACATTTCTCAACAACTCTAAGTGTTAAGACTTTTAATGGGTCTCATCGTGTTCACTCGAAGAAACGTCTTGTATAATGCTCCAAAATTTCAAAATACAAAATATAGTTTACTTCTGGTTTGTTAGTCTAGCCATTATACTCCATTGCCTTTCCCCTCGTCACCGCGGATTACGTAATACCCCTTAGGCTCTCCCAGGGAGCTGGCCATGTAATTGTTTTTCCATATGACTAGCTGTTTATTAGCTTTTTCACTGCGCAAAATTTGAAACACGTACGGCAATAAATCACAGTTGTTTAGAATGGATAATCCCTTTTCTTGAAACTCGAGCGGCCGACTGCATTCCCCCTCTCTCATCCGAGATCACCCTGCCTTTCCCCATGATTTCTCACTTGCTATCCCCTTTAATATAAATGATGAATGTCTTGTCAGTCTTGCATTCAAAAGAAATATCTAGCTTAATGTGACAATTTCTAAGAAGTTTATTCACTGAGGAAAAAGAATAGTAGTCCTGTGACAAATTCAATAATACTGTAGCCCATCCTATACATACACTATACATAGTGATCATATTCTTTCTCACAGTTTACATTATGGAGGCCTTCCTGAAGATTCTGGGGTTTGGACCAAGGCAGTACTTCACCCAGGGCTGGAATCTGTGAGTTGTGAAAGCTGATTATTGAAAGAATTTGGTTTTTTTTTTAAGTTACTGTATTTAGTAAACCTAATGACTGGAGATTGATGTACATGTAAGCATTTCTTAATTCTAGTGCAATTTCAATCAGAGAACTATTCTGATTGATAACCAACATGGTAATGATGACAGATTTTGGACACACAATTTTTGCTTCTTAGCAATAACATAGGATGTTTGTGAAGTAAAATACTGGGTTCTGATACTTCAGAAGAAAAGACGTTATGTTGTATAGAATTCATGTTGACCATGAAAGCCCTTATTATTCTGTAAATGCGTAAAATATTCCCGAGTATCAGTGTTATGAATGATGTAAATAGTTTCTCTTTCATTTTTCCATGAATGCATTTAAGATATGTTATTCTTGTAACATAGATTCTGTGTGTCATTGTTGTATAGAACATAACAGTTCTCATGATGGTCTTGTTTGTTTGGGTTTTTTACATTATATTTTTCTTAATCAGGAAAAGTTTATAGCCTACATCTTTATTAGTGAGAATATTTAGTGTATTTATATTTTGTGTTAATTTGTCTTTGTTTTATCTTTGTAGGTTTGACTTCATTATCACAGTTACTGCCTTTATTGGAGTAGTTACACAGGCAGCAGACAAAAATTTCCAGTATATTATTATTCTGAGACCTGTGAGGCTATTGAGGTAAGCTTATATATAGTTAATGCCCTTCTCTTTATACTTCTTTGTCATTCCATACTTAACCAAGCTTAACCCAACCATTTCCCCTTATCCTCAACTTGTGAGGTTATTGACCTGGGGAGTGTTTCATCAAGTGTCTTGTCAGTGATTTCACCAACAACTGTTATAAGCTACTGAAATCCTTGCATCTGATTGGCTGAGAGTAGTAAATTTGTCAGTAAAAATCACTGACAAGACACTTCATGAAATGCCCCCCTACTGAACCAATCACCAAAAGACATATTCATGCAAAAATCTAGAATGTTAATATTATTATTATTATTATTATTATTATTATTATTATTATCATTATTATTATCATTATTATTATTATTATTATTATTATTATTATTATCATTATTATTATTATTATTATTATTATTATTATTATTATTATTATTATTATTATTATTATTATTATTATTATTATTATTATTATTATTATTATTATTATTATTATCATTATTATTATTTAGAGATATGTATCAAGTTGGTGAGATGAGATAGGATGTGATAAAGCAAATCTATGTTCATCCTTGCAATATCACCAATGCTATTTGCCTGCAAGAAAAAAAGAGTTACTACAGTACGTTTGAAAATTATTTAAGCTTTATCCTGTCTGCCAAGTGGTCTCAGGACTGCCGAATGTCTCTTGCTCCACTGCGACTGACGTGAAGTTGTCCCAGAGGGCAGTATGACACTTTGTTTGTGTAGGTGTACGACTCCTTTTTTACGTTCATGTGTATATCTCAGATAACTGTCCTTCAAAGAGAGGTGCTTTCCAAGATTGCATTTATAAAAGATATGGCTGAAATAAGACATTTGAAAACTGATTGTGGATTCATTCATATCACAGGATATTTCATATCAGTAGTATGTACTGGGATGTAGAATTCACATGACATAGAACTTATATTGATAACTGATTGTTTGTTTTTTCTCTTCTTTATCAGGATATTCAAGATCAATAAGAGATATCGTGATGTATTTGGTACTCTGTATGAACTAACACCAAGAATGGCAAGGTAATTGCATTTCTTTGAACTTGATATTACATGATTGTATGTTTGTGATAAATTCTACTCAGTGTAAACAAGAAGAAAAAAAAAGGAGTGCATGTTACATTTTGATCAATAGCTAACTTTAAACTTATTATCAATTTCCAGCTAAACTTTATACATTGTGGAGTGAATTTCGTAGATGGAATTAGATTCATTATTATTTCAAAGTCCGTGTTGAGTGGAGGCCACTTGTTACTACAGCAGCTAATGTAGCAGAACAGATCGCCGTCAAACTGCTGCAAGCAAAGAGAGATGCCAGGCATGCTGTAGCATTTCGCTCTTATAGCGTTGACAAACTATGAATGTAGTGTCTGTGGCTTCAGATTTGGACTGTGGAGTCACTCAAGAAAGTACTAAAGAATTATTCCATGTCATCATCGTAACGATGGACTGCCAAAAAAAAAAAAAAATAAATCTTCACATGGCAATCATTTTAGAACTTTTTATATTAGCATAATGAAATCACTTGTGGTAAACATCTTTCAATATCCTTTTCTTCCAAACAGTGTTGGAGTCTGTCTGCTCATTATTTATTACTTCTATGCTATCATTGGTATGGAGTTCTTTGCTGAAACAAAACTAGAGAACTGCTGCAGGTTAGTGTTGTTGGTGATTAGGCATTCATATCTTTTTCTTTTTCTTTGTCTTTCTTTTTTGTTTGCTTTCTTTCTTTTTCACTTTCTTATAAACTTTTTTTTTCTTTTTTTGCTCGATGCTTGCTTGCTTTCTTTCTGCATTTCTTTTTGTCTTTCTTTCTTGGTTTCTTTGTTTCTTCCTTAGTTTGTTTCTGCCTTTGTTTCTTTCTTGCTTGTTTTCTTACTTGCTTTCTTCCTTTCTTTCTTGCTTGCTTTCTACTTATTTCTGTCTTTTTCTTTCTTTCTTGCTTGCTTGCTTTCTCTCTTTCTGTCTTTTTTCTTTCTTGCTTGTTTTCTTGCATTCCTTCTGTCTTTGTTTGTTTGTTTCTTTCTTTTTCTTTCCCTTTCTTTCTTTTTCTTGCTTGTTGTCTTCCTTTGTTTTTTTACATCTTCTTTCTCGCTTTCTTTCTTTCTTGCTTTAATTATCTTTCTTTATTAGAACTTTGTTATAGATGAAGGGTTAGAGCTTGGGTCTCACTGGGCTTTAGGTAATGTTGCGATTGGGTGCATTGTTGGTTCCAGGGTGGAAGTTGGACTTCAACCAGTGTTTGATAATGATAACGATGTTGATAACGAGATTTTTCGATTATAAGCACACCCTGCTATATGATGTTTACTTATGAGTGTGGCTGTGTTTGTTAATCGTAAGGCAGCTCAGGGGAGTACCTTTAATAAAAACTTTTATCGTTATCAGTCAGATATGACGAAAGCTCTGAAGACTTATTGTCAAACGATTGTCAGAGCATATTTACATGTGTATTTGCATTAGTGTAAGCAATACAGTGATTCTTCGTAACAAAAACTTATTGTTCTAAAATCAGAAATGAAAACAATAATCAATGAGGAAAGTATGACAGTGAACCAAATTTTGAAAGTGCAGTTTTTTCATCATTTTGTTGCCATTTTGTAGCCGTTAACTGTGTTTTATTTCCAATGGGGAAACAGTTTTGCAGTTTTTTCGCCGTTTTGTAGCCGTTTTCAAAAGGGCTACAAAATGGCTACAAAACAGCTTTAAAAAAGCAGAAAAAACAGCTAATCTGCTGATTCTGCTCACTGTGTATGCCTCAGTCAAATATGGCTTGATGGACAAAAATGTGATGGACTTCTGAAATTCTGGGGATTGTACTAATCACATAATGCAAAATGTTTAATTGTGTTTTTCTTATTGGTGCACTGGAGCAGGCATGCCAGATATGTGAGAGAGGACAAAGGAAGGGGGGGGTGCAGAGCATCAATCGTCTCTCTCACGCTTCTGGTACTGTTGCGCAGTACCTTCAAAGAGATCTCATGTGGAGTGCAACTGCTAGTTTTATCAAGGCTTTCATAATGCATGTGTGTTTGCTATTTGAAAACTTCTAGCAGACAACTGATTGAAGATATCTGAAGTTAAAGAAGTTCATCTCATGAAATCCTAATTAATTTCCCAAGGATCTGAGGAACAATTATACTTATGTTTCAATGACTAGTGGTGGTGCTAATTACAATACACTATATTCTGTTTGCTTTTATTATGAGCAGTTTGTAAACTGGTGTAATATTGCGTTAATTCATTTTTCTATGTTTACAGAAACGATACTTTTGCAGACTACTACAGCAACTCATCGAGGTACAAAGATTATTTCTACTTAAACAACTTTGATGATATACTGAGGAGTTATGGTAAGCCACCGAACTACTGTTATTAAAAACTATGTGTAATGAATAGAGTCTGATATTGAGAAGATATTGATGCCAAGTTGTCATATAATTCTATTGCTCTGAGGTATGATTGATTATTATTATTATTATTTTTGTTTGGCGTCACCTTTGGCTGGGAAGGGGACAAGCGAATTGAATCATTGTGATATGCAGGTCTCTCCTTTTGATAAAGCTGATTGGGGGGTGTGCAGGTGAACCACTACACCGGGGTTTCCCCCTACACTTATATGAATAGTGCAGTGGGTTCTTAACCTGCAAATGTGGTGACTCTCCTCTAATTGGGACCTACATTTAACGTCCTATCTGAGGGACAGAGTGTTTTCCACTGTAACATAGCCTGCGTCTATGAAACAGGGGAGGGCACATTAACACACAACGCAGGCTTAAGTCATCCGCCCGGGGTGGACTCGAACGCTTTACCGACTGAGCCACCTCGCTCCCTTGAATTCTATTAGATTGCAGTCATATTTATAAATACTTGCATTAAATAATGATAAAAGATAATTGCAATAATTGCAAATATATATTGTGTAATTTCTGAAGAAATATACTCGACTTTAATATAGCCAGACATATTTGCATGAAGGTATGGAGTTGTGATATGCATGTTTACATGTACTTCCAACATGTTAGTTCCAATTTGCTTGTAGGGTATTAGTGTTTGACTGTACATGTATTTATATCGCTTTTTCTTGCAGTCACATTATTTGAATTGACCGTTGTCAACAATTGGCATATTATAATGGTGAGTACAGAGTGCATGTTATCATAGTGAGTATGATCTTCCTTTTTCTCCTTTTCAGTGTAGGTACATTTAGCAGAGTGTTCTCAAATGCCACGTAGATTTCATTTATACCGGGATTAGCCTTTCAGTATTGCAGCCAATGTCTACAATGTATTTCTGTACCACTCAGTGACTTCGCGTATTGAGATGTTTGCTGAATTTCTACTCGACATTTTGCTTTCATTTATGTATTTTCGTGTATGTATACCTTTTTTATGTGGTGAAAGAGAATTTTGTTTTTAATTCAGAACAGAAGTATTTCAATATGAAAATTGATTTGATAAAGCAACCCTTTTTTATCATTATGCAGAACCAATCTGATAAGAGACAAACATATGTACATGTACATGCATTATTAAAAAGTTAAACTCTACTATAAATTCACTAGGGGTACACCCCCCCCCCTAAAAAAAGGCTTTGAGCAGAGGAAAGGTCAGCAAGTAAATCACAGTATATATTGTGTTTTGTTTGTTTTGTTTGTTTGTTTGTTGTAAATCTTGGCACTTAACCTGTTGAATACTATGATGGAGATAACTTGGGCTGGGGTCTATGGAAAATGCCAAAATCAAATCATGCTCATTGGTTGAAAAGAATTGTAAAAAGAAATTATCAAAACAAATTATCAAAACATGATCTCAGTTCATTAACCCATTCGTGACAGGAATTATTTAAAGCCTAATTTGATCAGCTTTCATTCTTCAAATTGGCAACACCAAAATTTTTCTTTTATTGCTACATTTTTAAAATAAAAAGTCATGTATCTGAAATAAATATAAATTGGCAAAAAGTATGGAGAGAATTCAAAAAGTTGCCAATTTGCAGGGGAAAATGGTGATTTTAAAATTTCCATTGCATTGCCAATTTAAGGATTTTAATGCTTATTTTCATTTTAAAAATTTCAACATCGAACAGAAAATATTGACGCAACCAAAATGGGCACAGTTTGTGTAGAAATTTTTGCTCTTCCTACTCATGTATTTGGAATGATTTTTAGGGCTCTGCATCAAAGGTTATAAGGCCAAACCACATGATGTGGACCTTCTGTCACGAATGGGTTAAGATAGATGTTCATGCATATTGAATGCATTATTTTTCTCTTTGTTTCAGGGAGGCTATGCATCGGTCGTATCAGAATGGAGTAGGATATACTTTTTCCTCTTCTATCTATCAAGCATGGTAAGTCTGCCCACTAATTCTGATCCATAGTCAGTTGCATTTTCAGTAGATTGTGCAGCAGAAGACAGTTATAGCCATGTTATAAATGTGTAGCTTTTGATAGGTGGAATATCTTCAGTAGAGAGAAATATGTTAAATGTATATATCACAGGTGGACTCATGGGTGTTTGGTGGGTTTTTTTTTCTCTCTCCTTTTTCAAGTGAATAATATTCCCACATTGTTAGAAACTGATGACAAATTAGATCGTGTCAGATGCAAATGTTTTTGTATTCCACATACTCTGTATTACTCTAATTTTGTGATCTTGTTCTCATTTCTTAGTCTTTGTCGAACCTCAACCTTAGTTGGAAAAGGGGCTGAAATCATAGCATAGGGGAACAGTTTACCTTGAGGGCTTCATTTTTCCATATGTAGAGATACAGATAATAGTTTAAGTTTTGCATGTTGGTTGCTAATATGGAGACTTTATATAGTCTCCATATCATTTCTAGCATATATGCTAGAAATTGCAATAAAAATGAGCATATTTGGTTGAGATATAGCTTATATAGAATGTTTCAAAATGGCATACCTTGAGAAAAGAGTCATAATTTGAAGGGGAAAAAAATCTTTTTACATAGATTTTAAAAAGGGTTTTAAAACATAATGTAAATGAGTTTATGCCTGAAACATTTTTTTTTTTTCTTACACTAGAGACACTAACAAATAAAATGATACCCAAGACGGAGGGTTAGAGGGGGTGCATGGTAGCCCCCTCTGGCCCACGGCTATTTCTCCTACTTGATTTTTTTTTGCAAGGGAAACGATCTCTGCAATGTTTGTGTGTTTTTTAGTTGAGTCTCAAGAAAACTACTTGAGATCTTTGGAGCCCATGAAGTTCAAGACCAACATTGAGATCGCAACCCCATCAAGATGGGTCTCAAGACCTAAGACACTGATGCACATGTAAGGCATCACATGTCAGCAGCCCTCTATGTATCATGTCCTATTTATCTTGTAACAAGAAGAAAGATACATTTCAGTGGAAGTCAAGGCTTTTCTTACTCAATATTTTTTTCTCTCACTGTGCCCTCATTCATCTTGCAGGTTGTTGTGACGATAGTGATAGCATTCATCCTGGAAGCTTTCCTCTTCAGGATACAGTACCACCAAAGAAGATCAGAACAGACCGATGAGAATCGGGTTGATGATGGAGAATGTAAGTGTTAAAAAGCATTCTAGGAGATCATACAATTCTCCCTAATACCAGTATGAGATTTAGCAGTAGAGGGCAACATTTTCCACATACCCTGCAGGTCAGCATATATATATATAATATAGAATTATTATTATTATTATTGTTATTACAGAGGAATGTCCAGCACTCCGTTGTCATTTTATTTCGCCATGGCATTTGTTCTTAAGAATTTGTCTGATCAGGTTATTGCTAAGAAACAGAAGGGCTCTGAATCATTTGAAAACATTTGAACAAAATCATGTGCATGTAGTAATAAAGGTCTCTGAAAGAGTTGCCTGGGATATTTGTGGTTTATAGTTTATCGTTAAAATGCACTCATCCATTCTCAGGAATGAAGGAAGGTAATGGGACTGGTCTTATTTTGGTATTCTGTTTCCCTTTGGCCCGTATTCACAAAGATGGTTCAGATTTAGACCACAGTGTATGCAGATTTTGTGGTATAAGTGCACTTAATTTAGCGCATACTCTGAGAAAGGTCCAATAATGAATGTACATGTTTGGCAAAGGGCGAAATCTGCATAAACTGCGGTCTGAATCTAAACCACCTTTCTGAATTCGGGCCTTCATGTTTAAAATAGGAAAAAAGGGCCCTTTGCCAAACCCACATGTCATTATTGGACCTTCCTAAGTGTACATGCTAAATCAGGTGCACTTATATCATGAAATCTGCATAAACTGTGGTCTAAATCTAATCCACCTTTGTGAATTTGGGCCTTTATGTTTCAAACAGAAAAAAAAAAGAGAATAAGTTTAGTGTATCATTATCTTTCTGTTTCCAGCTGAATCTATTGTTGAGGTATCCAGGAGCTTGACTGCAGCTGAGGTGGATGAATTCTACCCCAGAGCTAGGGCAGATGTACACCTCGCTGTCCTGCTGGGCAACCTTCACAGAGGGGTAGGTACATGAGGGGGGGGGGGGATGTTTCATCAGGTGTCTTGTCAGTGATTTTCACCAACAAAGTCTGCTTTTACCAACAATTTCTGACTAGCCTTATATACGATATCAGTTGTCAGCACCGCTGACTTGTCAGTAGACAAATGTTGATGAAACACCCCCAGGTCATACATGTAGTTATAGTAGGTTTGACTGAAATTGTGGAATCTATGGGCAGTTGGTAATTTTAGCCAGGTGGCAGGTTTGACTCTGTATAGCATTATGTCCACCTGCCATAGAGGATATAGTTCAGAAAACATGTTCCGAGAAATTTAGAGAAAGATTTCGCTTCATCAAGTTTTTCACTTTTCCGAAATGTTCATTTTCATTTCTAAATTTTACATTTTTACAATTTTTTTTTTATAGTAATTGATTTAGATTACAGATTGCAAGTACATAAATTTCATATTCTTACTAGGCACATGATTAGAATTTTGTTTGAGCAGACTTCATATACATGTAGATATATATCCTTCATATAAAAACATATCTTTCACTTTCTGAAAAAAAATGAATAAAATAAAAATTTACCAGGTACTTTCAAATTTGCTGGACCTCAGGTATTCATTTGCATTATCATATTGATAATAATGTGCAATCAGAATAAAGGAACCTCAAAAGGCAAAATGCACAACATTCACCTATCATTTCAATCAGTTGCACTTTATATCAAATGGTCTGAAATGAGTCGTATTTGTTACGCATGTAATTCATGTTTTGATTAACAATCCAAGTAGTATAGGTGTGTAGTGGCATACATGTACACATAGCCTCCACGTGATGCTGCAAATGAATATTTGTAATTGAGATATGCATGTACATGCGTATGTCCCACCCTCTTGTTTGGCCGAGGCACTTATTGAGGAAGAAACAAGGGCAGTGTATCAAAGAGATACTTTCAAAGACTCTTCAAATCCGCATTGAAAAGACAGGAAGTGCTCTAAGGACACAATAGGACAGCTGAGACAAAGAGATACACAGATGAGGGTGGTAGGGAGACTAAGGTAGCTTTTCAAAGGAGAGTTGTGAAAGGGGGATTAGTGGAAGGAAGTTCATTGTGAATATCACACAAAAGATGCTGTGGGGCCATGTTTTATATGCAAGACTTCTTTTGTGAGAGATTTACTGCATTATCTAAAGCCCTACTGTTTTGCAATTGTTCTAGTAACATCTTTTCAGGTACATGTATGTTGTTGATACTTGGAGTTCACACATTGCCACCTGAAAAGACTTCTTTAGTACATTTTTAATCCGTCATTACTGAGATTAGTCTCCACAGGCAGAATTAACATGTACATGCAGTCTTTGGTTCCATAGAATTTAAGTATTGTATGCCTTGTGCAGATTTTATCCATAGTGTCCCTGTCCAAAAATTGTAATTCATTGGTACATGTACATTTGAATTATTGATTTTTTTTCTCATATTTATGCGACTCAGTATTGCTTGATAAAGGGTTATTTGTTAGATTGTTAGCTAACTCATAACATTATTACTACACATCTGTGTAAATCTATATTAGTCTAGATTTGTGTGCCACCCATGCCAGCTATAAATGTATATGAAGATTCATTTCTTAACAACCTACATGTGTTTGATTCATAAACACTAAGCCACTTTTCTTGACATGTTTTATAGACTGATCTATTTGTCATTCAGTCATATCATTTTAATGTCTATCTTTCCGTCTTATTAGGGTACAATATCATACAGAGGAAGGAGACAAAGAACCAAGGCTGACCTGAGCAAGACTATGTATGCTGAAGAAGTCAAGGTATTCTATTCAATCATTCAGTCACATCAAATTTGAAAATAAAAATGAAAACACACTGCAGAAGAAAATTAAAGACATACCAAAATAATTTTTTTCCATTTCCTTCAAGATTTCATTAAAAAAAAAATCATCTAGTTTTGCATTGAAAAAGGCAATGATTGAAGGCAAATGATTCATAACTAGGGCTATCCCTTGTAAAAAAAAAAAAAAAAGTACCATGTTACCCATGGTACTTTTTTACAAGGGATTTGATTTGAAATATAGTCAAACCTGCCTATAAAATGCTCCCATGGAAAACAGAAACTGGCCACTGTAGACAGGTGGTTGCTAAAGGCAGGTTCTGTAACACATAATTCTTCTCCAAGGGAGATAGTATTATTGGCCACTGTAGACAGGTGGCCTTTTATAGAGAGGTTGCCACTAAGACCCCATTTCCACCAAGCAATAGGCTGGCCTGAGGCCGGCCCAAAATTAGATGTAAATGCACGCGGACCCACTCGGGTCCGATGCCGACCACCTCAGGAGGTAGTCTCGGGCCAGCCCAAGGCCGGCCTAGTTTTGGTGTAAACGCAGGCGGACCCAAATGCGGTACCAAATGCGGGCCTGAGGCCGGCCTAGTTTTGGTGTAAACACATGCGGACCCAAATGTGGGTTCGCTTTTCGTGCGCTCCTCAATTAAAATCGTTTTTTACATACAGAGCGCCGCTACCGGCGAAACATTTAAATTTATAGGCCGGCCCAGAATAGGCAGTGTAAATGCAGTGTAACGAGTACCGCAATTCGGGCCGGCCTCGGGGTCTAAGACATAATTACTGTATTTGATAATTATGGTAACATATATTGAACCCAGATTTAGGCCATTATTTTACCTAAATGAATGTTAACTGCTTCAGGGTGTGATATATGTATGTACAATTCTCATTTAAATTAATAGACCGGCCCAGAATAGGCAGTGTAAATGCACAAAATTACGGTAACGAGTACCGCAATTCGGGCCGGCCTCGGGGTCTAAGACATAATTACTGTATTTGATAATTATGGTAACATATATTGAACCCAGATTTAGGCCATTATTTTACCTAAATGAATGTTAACTGCTTCAGGGTGTGATATATGTATGTACAATTCTCATGTGTATGAAAAATGTGACAGAAGAGTTTGTGGAAAATCCTATGCTCATTTAATATATCTCACAAGATCATATACCGAAAGACTAGACATTGAATTTAAACTTCATTGCAATTTGGAGGCAGATTTTAAATCTGAAGTAAATAAATGCCCTTACCGCAGTGGTAAATACGTGTATGCTGTTATTTTCCTATAGAATTAGAAAGATTAGTTTGCTTGGATTAAAAAAAAAGATGCCTCCAGATATTCTGCAATGAAAGTCTCTGTCAGATATTTGATCTTCAGTCATATGAAATTCTACTAATAAAGGATCAAAATATTATCCCTGAACTTTCTGCTCAATGTTTATGTTACTCATGTGCATTGAATTCAGTAAATATAATTTCCTGTCGTTTTTGGCAGTTCTGCTTCTGAATAGTCATCCATGGTGTTTATGTTATGTCTATTTAGGAGTGGATTAAAGAGGCTGATAGAGAACACCACCAGGACCTTGAGAACTTTGTACGTCAGATGAGCCGTAACACCCTCCTCACTGAGCTTGGCGATTCCACCACCTCCACCCCAACCGACGATGGAGAAATGCCCACTGCCCCGCCCACTGCCACACCCATCGTTCAACCCTCCACGGCCACTGCCATGCCAGCTAGGGTGAACCCATTCCTGGGTAGACCTCAGCCCATGGCCACACTGAATCACCACACGCCTAGTAAGGATGGGCCCAGTAAAGATGCACCCAGTATCAACAAAGAAGAGGGGCATAGAGAGGGTGAAGATGATGAGGATGATGATGATATTCTTGGAGAGGAGTTATGAAAATAGTCATCTCATGTGGATTTATTTGTTTGAAGATAAGTTGTTTTTAGAAACCATAGCTATGCTAGGTTTGAAAAGACTGTGGGCTGTTCAGAAAAAGGTACATCTAACATATATTGGCTTGGAATTGATTTGCAATGTATCATTTTCTTTGTTGTAGAAAAGTTAGATTTTTCTAGAGGTAACTGTAAGATCATTTCAGGATAACATGCAAAATTGTTTTGAAATAATCAATGGGTGTGTTTATTGAGGGAACTCGATTTCTAGAAATTAGAAATGGGTACTTGAGTCGCGAACACAATTCGCGCTCACCACGGGTGGTCTCTCTGGATGTTGTGTTTATCGTCGCGATCTGAGTTCCTGAAACCCTCAAGCCCATGCCCAGCTGCAAGATGACCTGACAGTGAAGGTCAAATCTGGCGGGCTTATTACTTTTTATCTCATCCGGAAACAGGAGTCTGAAGTTCCCAAATGAAACGCGACCGAAATCGCGTTGTGTTTATTGCCACGACTTGAGTCGCCGATCTCGTTCAACGGGTAATCAAATCCCCCTTTTTTGCAGAACTCAAGTTCGGTACGCTAGTTTGGTAATCAAGTCGCCGTCGTGTTTATCGAGGGTAACGGGTAAGCTAGTTCGGAACTTGGGTCGTTTATTAGCCCTCTGTTACCCTCAATAAACACACTCAATGACACTGTTATTGCACATATCAGTAAATTGTATATTTCAAAAAAGATTGTTACTGGCAGTTTAGAAAAGAGTTATTGAAGTAAAACCTGTGGTGGCTTTTTCTGAGCAGCCTGTAAAATGAGCTTAAAGAAGATACAGAACATATATATTTATTTATTAGAAAAGCCCTAATGAGAAAATATTAAGAATTTTGCAGGTCAGAGTTATAAATATTTTGATGGAAGATGGGCCAATCTCAAAAGCCAAAGTTTATTTACAAATGACCTCAGGCTGCAGTATGCATGGTGGAATCCAGAAAAGCATGTTCTGAAATACTTTTTGTTTGTTTTTACTTACATATGTCAAATGTTGATGATAATGTAGGTGACATTCGTCATCGGAGAAAACTACAGTGGAAGCTGCCTTTGTAGTTGTCTCACAATTGTATGATAATCCTTTGTGACTGGTCGTGTGGATTCGCTGATGCATTTCACAAGCTCAGTGACGGAAAGGTGTTGCTTATGTATGGAAAGTTAAAGTACTACATGTATGTGTTAAGGTACATGTATTTGTTTATTTTTTTGTTTATCTCTTGTGCCAAAATTCTTCATGAATAAATTATGAAGGTCAGAGTGAAGAAAATAAGATTGTCACGGTTTGTACTTATCAAAAAACAACTCACTGATCAGAAATGGAAAATATTCATTATCATCATCATCATCTGGTACAGGATGTAGGCGGCAGCCTGTAATTCCCAATAATTTCTTCTGGAAGTGTACTAAACATTGTGAGGGGAGCCTTGGAGGGTCAAAATTTTTATCCCACCAGTATTTATCAGTATGCCTTTAGAATTTTCTTTTGTAATTGATTGTACTAACTGTCCAAGCAAGCTCTTCCAGTCCTGGATAATCCCACTGAAGAACTTATTTCTCACATCCAGTTTTTTAGTATTCTTTAGAGATCTTCACAGTGTCCTCACAATGTAGACAGCTCTTTATCTAATGTGCCCTTCCCTTTCAAAAAGAGTGGTCAGCCATATTCAGGAGTCATTTGCCCTTGGTATGAGCTTTGTAAGATCAACCATGGATGATTAGCCTGTGCTACAACTTTGCTTGTGTACATGCTACAGAAGCACATGGGAAGGAAATTGCAATCTAATACCATACTTGGAAATGTCATATGTTAAACAGGTACCCTATTTGTAGATTTACATTATTTACATGAGTGAATGGGTGTTTTGAATGGAAATCACCCACTGGTAAATTCAGTTTATTGTCGAGCCAGTGGCGGAGCGAGATTAAGGGATACTTAGCCGCGTCCGTCTGTCATCTCTCCATGACGCTTATGAAACTTGAAAAATAGCTTTGCAACCATTTAACCATTTGTCCATTTGTATCCAAACGTACATGGTAGATACTCTTGTAGGGACCTCAGTGTTATTTGGGGGTCAAAGGTCACATATATAGGTCAAAGGTCAAATGAGGACAAATGTTAAAATATACTTGCAAGTTTCTACTGGGGTTGGTACATGTAACTTTCGAACCATAAGCCCACTTGTAACCTGCATGTAACTTGGATGGTAGATGCATTACAGGGACCTCTATGTTATTTCGGGGTCAAAGGCCATGTATGTAGGTCAAAGACACATTATGGCTATAGCCTTGTTGTAACAGTGACAGTATTTTCGCATTGAATGGACCTTCAAGAATCTTTCACTACATTTTGGTCAAGCAAGATTTAAAAGTAAGAATACTTGTCCAAATTAAGTTATAGTTATCAGAGGAAAGCTGTACATGTATCTCTTATTCAGTGCAAATCAAGACCAGGGATGTGATTGCCAATTTGCAGATTTTTTAATGTATGTGATATAAGATTCTAGATGAATTTAAATTATGGTATTCAACATATAAGAACTGCTATGTAAAACATTGCCAATATCCTTACAAGAGAATATTATGTATGTCCTTATCTGAACTCTGTTAACCCACATGTATTGCCTATTGGATATAGGGGGCTCCTGTATTAAGCCTGTGGTAATGAGTTAAAACAAATATATAATTTATATAATTAGTTTAGATAACATTTTTTCACATATCTACATGTATATATATTCAATGTCCAAAGAGTCTGATTTATGATAGAATATTCTTACTTGTAAATACATTGACAAATTATTTATTACAGCTCAGAACATATTCTTGCTGCAGGAAAGAATTACAATTAGAAACAAAGTTGAATTTATAGTGGCAATATGACCAGATGATGGCACTATGATGGAAAACTGTAATTAAGGTGTAGATACACAGTGGAACCTGTATATGAAAGCCACTCTAGTTAGATAAGAAACGTGGTCTTTCCCTGAGAGTAAACTTCGGTGTTAAATCTGATACATGGCAGATGTGAAAATAGGTGTAGCATTCACAGCTTGCAGAGTGGAGTGTGGTAGCCTTGTGCATGGCATGGCACATTGCACCGAGGTTAGGCCGCTTATCAAAAGTCTCGTCCCGCGTCCTTGATCATCTTCTCCTGGACTGTTCTTTTACTTCGGCTTTCCCGATCCCCGTTGTTTTGTCTATGGAGAAACAGGAGGATCGGAGGGGAAAAGACGCTGAGCGGGAAAGACGCTAAAAGCTGCCTTCCGAATTGGCTCTGACTTTTGATAAGGTGCCTTATTGAGATTCTTAGTAGTAGTAGAATGGTTTATTAAAAAGAACTGAAATGGCAGCCCAAAGGCTGAATTACAATCAGTTTACAAATAAATGCAGTCATAACAATCATGATATATAATACATATTAAAAATAAAGTTACAGAAATTAAAAATTACAATAAGCAGGTAAAATATCTTAAAAGCTTCATATAGAACAGAGTTTTATATAATAGATTGGGTTATGAATTATCAGCAAATTTATAAGGCCCGGGAAACATTCATTTATTTATGAAAACTAAATGTATATAAGTGAGACAAAGGAATATTCGATTACGGGGTTTTTTTAAACATATAGTTGAGTGAGAATCACAGAATGATGACTCAAATACTGGAGATGAAGGAAAATTCACACAAAAAAAATAGTTACTGTAAAAGACTTCTATTTTAAAAAAAAACCTTTCTACAAAACGGTTTGATAAATAAGAATAGTAATATAAAAAGATTATGTGTAATTAAGAATGGGCACATAAAAAAAAAAAGCACAATCATAACAAAGAGATCAGACACCATTTGCATTTAGGAGCCTGACAAGAAATGGGATAGGGCTCTGCCTGTAACGTTCGGTTCTGCATTTTGGTTCTATGCACACTCTGTTTTTTCTTAGCGATCTCGCACTTGAGTTTGTCTCAAACCAACGATCTGAAAGTGTTGATTTGAAGGCTGCACGGGCAAAATTCAGGCATAACTGTTCACGTCGACAGCTCAGGGAAGACAGGCCAGTAGTCTTCAAAGCATCTTCGTACGAATAATACCAAGTGCCAAGGATAGTCCTTAAAGCTCTTTTCTGAACGTTCTCGATGAGCTTGCTTTGGGATACGGTCAGTGAACTATGCCAGACAGGGCAAGCGTACTCAAGTAGGGGGCGGACAACCCCGTATACACCGTAACACTAGTTAATTCATACAATCCTGTTTGAAAACTGTCATCAAAGTGATGGTGCAATACTTGTATGTGAATGATGTTTGTAATTACTTGTAATTGAAACAATGCAGTACAACTCTCATTTATGTTTCTCTGTAAGCTCGATATGACAACGATATCTAAATTTCATGGTGCTACTGTCTGAGTTTTCATTGTACATGTATTTGTAGCAAGAAGCTTCACTTGACCAAGTCAGATATACAGCGCAGTGTGTGGTAGAGCTCATTGTTGAGGTAC
>CM057154.1:16779762-16804762 GCA_029962745.1 Echinometra lucunter | reverse complement strand
TGCAGAAGTAAAACAAGTACTCTACGGGTGTGTGGGGTGTGTGTGTGTGTGCGTGTGTGTGTGTGTGTGAGGGGGGTTTGTAGGGTGTGGGGTGTAGGGGGTGATGTGTTAACCGAATCATTGTGATTTCATTCCAGGGATTATTTGATTTTTGATTATATATTTAATTCATCAATAATTAAGATTTGTATTATTTATATTGATTTTAATGTAATGATTTATGTTGAATGAAATCAAATACAAAATATTGACAAAAGGATCTTTTGGGGGGAGGGATGGGAAAACAGACAAAAATTTCTCTCAGGTACTATTTTTGATAAAAGTGCTTGTAAATGGATTATGAAAATGCATTTTTCCTTGTTTATATTATTGTAATTTATGTTAAACCAAAGTATAAATGCATAATCCTGTTATGAAGAATATGTAGTTTTTTTGTTATGAATGATTTGTATAATATGTATTTGATTTGAGAGAAAATTAAAAAAAATATAATTTAAAATAAAAGTTCAAATTATGTGCTCGACACAAAATGTACTCGGCGTAAAATATTCTCGACACACGTTCACATTGCATTCCCGATGGCACATTGTCATTTATACTACAAGACAATGTTTTCATGAGAACATAAACAGCCCTTAAACGGATTTATCTTCCTCTTTCCCAAGTCTCTTTACGGCATCTTATTCTTATCCAGGGGCGGCGCCAGGGTGTTTTGATGGGGGCAGGGGGGGGGGGGGGCAAGATGACCCATAGGTAAAATTATTTACATTTTAAATAAAACGAAATAGGGGTACTATGATTATAGTTGCATGACCCACCCCTTTCTTTCCCCATACTCTTCTTTCTTCCTTCTCCTCTTTTTCTTCTTTTTCTCCTCTTTTGTTGTTGTTGATCACTTGGGGGGGGGGGCTCCCCCTGTAGCGCCGCTCCTGTTCTTATCTGACGTTCAACTACTTCCTCCTCCTCCTCCTCCTCCCTCTTCTTCTTCTTCTTCTTCTTCTTCTTCTTCTTCTTCTTCTTCTTCTTCTTCTTCTTCTTCTTCTTCTTCTTCTTCTTCTTCTTCTTCTTCTTCTTCTTCTTCTTCTTCTTCTTCTTCTTCTTCTTCTTCTTCTTCTTCTTCTTCTTCTTCTTCTTCTTCTTCTTCTTCCTCTTCTTCTTCTTCCATGTTCACTTCCGTATTGAACTTTCTTTTCGGGAAATCCTTACATAAGACACTACATGCACACTGCATACAATCTAAAGTTCTAATTTTGTAACGTGTTTCTAATTCTCCGAGCTTTCATTACCAGATCTCGTCACCGCGAGCCGTAATAATAACAACACTTGTATCGTCGCAATACTTGGACAAACCATGCCTCGAAAGTGCACCAGTACTTTGTGGCTCCCAGAAATCACTCAATTCCATTTCCTTCGTTTCGCACTTTCAACTCAAACTTCTGGAGGTGTCATCTGACCAAGGAGTTATTTTCAGTCAGAATGTGAATGCTTAACACCGACTGTAAAGTCAATGTGATATCTATCCCTTTATTCCTTAACCAATACATTCACAACTACAAGAACCACAGAGCACGGGCACCTTACTTCGATAGGTAATTAAACTTTTTTTTCGCGGGAGGGGAGGGCGTGATCGGGGGGGGGGGGTTATGTTTTATGAAATAACCATCAAATTAAAAGAAAATTTTGATTAAAATCACGGGAGTATCCAATTTCCTTCTCTCTTTCTATAAATATATATATCCCCCCTCTCTCTCACATACATTCGTTCACTCATTTTCTTTTTGCTCTCAGTCTTTCCTCCGACTGCAGAGAGATTCATGCTGTGTTGTACCTCATCACAAGATGGCGCTCTTCCGCTTATAAGATAAGAACAAACAGGTCCTTTCCTTTCAAACCTTCTTGCATAACTCTGCCTGTCTGTCTCTGTTCTGTCTCTGTCCATGTCTCTGTCTCTCTCTATCTCTCTATCTCTCGATCACTCTATTTCGCTCATTTTCTTTTGCTCCCAGTCTTTCTTCCGACTGCACTGAGTGATTCATGCTGTGTTGTACCTTATCAAAAGATGGCGCTCTTCCACTTATAAGAACAAACAAACATGTCCTTTCCTTTCAAACCTTTCTGCATCACTATGTCACAAAAATACATGTATCATGAAAATTAAATTTACAAATTTATATCTATATTTATATCTAAATTTATATCTATATTTATATTTACAAATTTATATCTATATAAAAATTTTATCAATTCTACAATTATATCCAAAAGTAACATATTTCAGTACATATACTGTGAATAAAAGATTGAAAATTGCACCCTGCACTTCCCGATTACACTACATTTTCACATAAATCCTTTGATCCTAGATGCTATGTGCTGGGAAATTAATTCCATCATTAGTATCACAGACAAAGGGGGTGGCTCTCCTTTTAGGTTTCCATCTTTTAAAATTCAATTTCTATAAAACATAATTGCTTTGATGGAAACATAAAAATAACAAGAAAATAAGCGACTGATGACTAGCCCAAGGACATAAGTTTATCCTCACATTAAAGGTGAATCAAACCCTGGGGAAAAATTAATTTTACTGAACAAGAGAGGATAGCGAGAAGCAATTTAAAGAAAAAAAAAGTTCCAACAAAATCAGTTATGTAATGAGAAAGTTATGAAAGTTTGAAAATTCTCACTTTGCTTTCTATGGTGATCCTCAAATTTGCTATATACATGTTGCTTCAAAATGGCAGGTTTTTGTTCACAACTCTCCGCATGCTTTGTACACAAAATGTCAGATTTTCTCCATTATCTCTCAAAGTGCAGATTGTCTCTTAGCTCAAGATATATCATGGGAAAATGTATTTGACACAACATATGTTGAGGTCACAAAGAGATAAGCAGCATCTTTAGAGATAATGGAGAAAATATGAAATTTTAAAAACTACTTCTCTCTATCCTCTCGTTTTCTTTAAAATTCATTTGTCTCCAGGGTTTCATTCTCCTTTAAGGCATATAAACACAGAAAATGAAAATTCAGCCTCAGAAGGGAATGAACACTCTTTAAATAAACCAGGGGGGGGGGTGTTTCATAAAGCTGTTCGTAAGTTACGCATGACTTTATGTACGACTGGTGATATGTTCTTGTGCTACATCTATATGATTAAGAATCTGATTAGCATCCAAGAACATGTTCCAGTCGTGCGTAAAGTCGTGCGTAACTTACGAACAGCTTTATGAAACACCCCCTGGGTCTTGTAAGAAAGAAACCAATGAGACCAACAGTTTACAGGCTGTTACAATAAAATTAAGATAAGCTGATGAAACACAATTCATCTCATCACTTCAAATCGGAATCACTGAAATATAAGTTAACCTGTTGAATACTGGATTCTCAATTTCCCATAGACTTAATACAGGGGTCACTCGGTTCCAGTAGTCAATGGTTAAATGTCCAGGGGGGTGTTTCATAAAGCTGTTCGTAAGTTACGCAAAACTTTACGCACGACTGGAACATGTTCTTGGGTGCTAAACAGATTCTCAATCATTCGCATGTAGCACAAGAACATATCACCAGTCGTGCGTAAAGTCATGCTTAAAGGCACTGCCTAACTTTGCGTGTTGCTGATTTAAAAAATTCTCAAACTAAGATGAAACATGTGTATGAGTACTTGTATTTGTACTCAAAAACACTGAAACCAACCATAATTCGGAATGAAAAATTGTAAGTTAGACACAAACCAAGATTTTATTAGTTTTCGTCTCGAGAGACAATAAATTAAGAGGACCATTTGCACAAATGAAAAAATACCATTATCTGCCTTCCACAGCGTGATACGCCAATACACACAGTACAGTCCGTTGAGCCATGCGCGCATGCGCACTCCTTACGTCTGGTCTGTGCAACCAACCCTCGTATATTTTTCAAACATTGGTTCACATTTCTAATATTTAAAAATACTTCCAGTGGATATTATCCTCTGAAACTTTCAGACTGGTATTTTTACACTATAACCCTTATGTTTATCCCATTTTCAAGTTACAAAACAAGATTTTTTAAAATCATAACAATGTTAACCAATGTCTTTAACTTACAAACAGCTTTATGAAACACCCCCCTGGGAAGCCTTTCATCAAGTTTGTCAGTGATTTTTACTGACAATGGTTATAAGCTACTGAAATCCTTGCATCTGATTGGCTGAGAGCAAATTTGTCAGTAAAAATCACTGACAAGACACTTGATGAAAGCCCCCCCCCCCTAAATGGGACTCTTAGACAAATCAGCAAATGTATATGGCTTTTGGGTTAATTGCATGGGATCAAACTCGAGACAAGGAGAATTTAACAGTACTTTAGAAACACTGGTGTCAAGTCTACCAGCACAGAAATGATGTGCATTCTGTGTCACTGAAAAGTTAATTTTCTCCAGTATACTCCTTCGATGCCTGCCAGAAGATCACTTATGGACTCATGGAATTTCATCACATTTTAACATGTTGATTATAATGCAAAATCTTCAGAGGTCTCTCTGTACACATCTTGGCTATCCTTATGCATGCTTGATCTGAAAATATGACGAAAATCCGTGTTTAAAACTGAAACCCCGAAATGACTTTTGCAACTTCTAGACATCTGAGATTGCAGTAAGCCTAAATAAACAAAAGCGCTGGGCACCCTAATCTCTTTCCTGGAGAGGCGACCTTCACAGGTTGATAGAGAGAGAGAAAGGGAGAAAGAGAAACAAGCTGGGGATACACGTGGCTAGTGCATGTGTAGTCCCAGCTAGCTTATGAAGTTAAAAATGTTGCTATTATCACCAATTCTGGGTCATTTTGCTTCGTTCAAAGTTCAATTTTGGTTTTCATCTAAATCATGAGTGACTTTTGGACATGGCAGTATCTTAAAACATGTGAAATATATATTTCATACTTCTCATTTCCTTTCAGGCAGTGCCGTGGCAAGAGTCTGTTTACACTATTACGTAAGATGATGAGGAGTGCAGGTGTAATCCAAAACCACCACCTCTCGTGCGAAGATGCTAGGCACTGATAAGACTCTAAACGGGGCTTTTGGATACGGGGTTGGTTTACCCCACCTGAAATACGTAGGTTCCTGTGTTATAGTGGTGGGGTAAATTTTAAACGATAGGTTCTCGTAATGAATGTCAGGTTTACCCAGAAGAACACGATCTTCTCCAGTTCTTGACATCTTCTTTAATTTCCAGGTAATTTTTCAACAAAAACTATGTAGTTTCATCAAGTTTTCACATTTTGATTGGTGCATAAAACCTTCAGTGGTATTCCATGCACATGAACTTGGCTATCGTAAAATTTGTATGCTTTACCAGACAATGTAACCTCATACCAAAGATTATAATATTCTCAAGTTTAGGGCATCCTTCAATAAGTGCAAGAAGGTCATTTAATGGACTTTCAACAGGTTTTAACATTTTGATTATCGTAAAAAACCTTCAGTCTTTCAGCACAGGTCCTGCCTATCCTTACACATGCTCCATCCGATAATGTAATTTTGACACCAAAAAACATGATCTTCTCCATTTCGGACATCCTTTGATGACTGCCTTGTCACTGCCCCAGAAGGTCCTAAACTCCTACGCATGCACTTTCATCCTGTGTCAACATTTTGATTATCGTACAAAACCTTCAGTGGTCTTTCAGCACACACCTTGGCTATTCTTACACACGCCCCATCCGAAAATGTCATTTTAACACCAAAGAACAGGATCTTCTCCAGTTTCAAACATCCCTCGATGATCGTCAGAAGGTCACTTTCTGTGAGTCCCATGACAAAGGAGAGATCGAGGGTTTGGAGTTGAGGGAGATGCTTGGGGATGATTCGAAAGGCGTTACTTGTCAAGTGACTGCAGTTGCGCAAGTTCAAGACCCTCAGCTCTGGAAGCCTCTAAAAGAGTAAGAGTTACACAGAGAAATGAAGATTAACTCTTATTGGGCTGATGACACATATAGCTGCCCTTAACCCTTCAGTGCCGATGGCACGTATACGGACAAAATTTTTTTTTTCTGTTTCATCTATTTTAATTTAAAAAAATTATCATATTCAGCTTTTTTTCATATTGATGTACTGACAACAAATTAAGCATTCAATAAATCGTATAAAAATGTGGGTCTACATTAACATTTTTCAAACATTTTTTGGATGAAGCTTACAAAACCCTTGGCATTGGAGGGGTATTTGGCCAGGCAGCAGAAGAGTTAATCGAAGACTATGGTTAAGAACCAAAGAAGTGGAACATAAAACAGACAGAGAAGAGGCTTGTACTTCTTATCTAATCAACTTCTGTAAAACAGATCACTCATGGAAAATAAGGAACATTAACTGTATGAACTATATCAGACTTATTTTTACATTTAAATATCAACTCTCACACACGAAGTGAATATCTAATTATGCCATTAAAATGGTATACAAATATTGACTATTTGGGGGGGGGGGGTGTGGAATGGTTGAATTTGTAGTCCAAGGCGATCTCGAAACTGTGCCCTGAGGTGAAGTTGAGGGGCATAGCACAGTCTCAAGATAGCAAGGAACTATATCTTTAAATATAAGCAGTCGAAATATAAGCAGTCGTTATTGCATTCTGAGTATACATTCCCCCAAAGTGGAAATTTCAACGAAATATGCTTGTTGTAAAGTGTTCATCTGAATGGACATCAATCTAAGAGTAGTGTGCTTGTCTTACTGCGCATAGGCCTATCCATTTTTTTCTTTTACAAACAAGGAGAACTACGCCCAGTCAATATTTTTTGCGATACTGCCAGGCAGTCAGAAGTAAATTTCATGCTTGCAGATTTGACCAATAGCCTGAATCTAGACATGTGGTATTCCCGGGGGGGTACTCGACCCCAAAAGTGGTAGGTATGTGCCGCGGGCGAGACAAAAAACGGGGGCTTTGGAACGGGCTTATTGTGAAAAGGAGGGTCTTCGGAACGGGCTTCGGAACTACAAATGTTTGTGAAAACGGGGGTCTTTGGAACGGTTCGCCTGCGTGCGAGTGCGTATGTATCCCTATGGAACGGGCATACGTGCATGCAGCTAGCCCGGCAGCACGGCCGCCGGGTGCGCTCGCGCAGAGGCGATGGTCGGACAGCGCTCTGCGGGCCGCTTTTCACCAAAAATGCAGCTCATTTTAGCGGATCAATGCGGCCGGAACGGCGTAACGAAAAACTGCGAAGCTTTGGAACGGATTTCTTTCTTCTTTTTTTCTGGATAAGAAGAAAATGCTATGCTTTGGAACGGCTTTCTTTGTTCTTTTTCTCAATAAGATAAAAATGCTATGCTTTGGAATGGAAATTTGAGTGTAAAAATGGGGGTCTTCTCCGCGGCACATACCCACCACGCATTATATACTGAGTGCCCCCCCCCCCGGGGTGGTATTGTGCCATGTGGTATATATAAGATGAACTCTAACACATCATTTCAAGTGCCAGAGGTGAGAGTTAAAAATGTATAAAGGATGGAAAAGATTCAATATGTCAGAAATATGTCACAATCCTTGAGAGGATTTCTAAAAAGTTTCTTTGCACTACACACTGCATCATTTGATCCATTCATTATTTTGTATATCAACTTATGAAAATGCTATGAGATTGTGAAGTAAATCCTATAGAAACAGAGTCTAACTTGTTTTGGAAATTCATATGATATAACAACATTAATCAGTCCCCTACAATGTTGGAACATGCAATATACTGCCTAAAATAATCTTAAAGAAATGAAAATGTAACATTGCATTTATTGATCCTACAAGTTTTAAATCCCACAAATAATCAAATAAAATCATACTACTTACCTTGATAAGAAAAGTAATCACATGGTCCGTTATGAGGTACCCACAATCCTTGAGGCTGAGTTTTCGAAGGTACGGACTCTGTTGGACGATGATCTTGGGAGCCTTCTGGGTGATGAGGGCGCCGTCTAGGTTCAGGGTCTCAATGTAAGGACCGAGCAGATTCTCCAAGGCCACATTGGTCAGCTTGCCCCTCCTTTTTAGTTTGTGCAGTAATTCACTGTGGATCGGAAAGAAAGGTGTGCCAGAAAACCATAACCAAATACCGAGTAGCCATTGGCAAACCATCAACTTAAAGACATTGGTTAACATTGTTATGATTTAAAAAAAATCCTGTTTTGTTACTTGAAAATGGGATAAACATAAGGGTTGTAGTGTAAAAATACCAGTCTGAAAGTTTCAAAGTATAATATCCACAGGAAGTATTTTTAAATATCAAAAATGTGAACCAATGTTTGAAAAATATACGAGGGTCGGTTCCACAGAATAGACATAAGGAATGCGCATGCGCGTGTGACTCACCTTACCGTACTGTGTGCACTGGCGAATCACGCGGCGGGAGGCACATAACGGCATTTTCAAATTCAAGCAAAGTGGTCCTCTTAGTGATTGTCTCGTGAGATGAAGGATAATAAAATCGCCGTTTGCGTCTAACCTAAACTTTTTCATTCCAAATTATGGTTGGTTTCAGGGTTATTGAGTACAAATACAAGTACTCATACACATGTTTCATCTTAGTTTGAGAATTTGTTAAATCAGCTACTCACAGAGTTAGCCAATGCCTTTAATCCATAGCAGTAACAGTGTCTCCTTTTACTGACACTTTTGTGGTATCATTTGAGCCAACATGCTAGGAATTACACATTATACATGAACAGTAAGAGAAAATTTACTGAAAAATTTGAGTCTATTTTAAATGCAGTATGTTATGCCGTTCTCCAATAAGAACGATTCAGTTGTAACTAATCATTAAACTCTCTGAATTGCAATGCAGTGAAAAATATATTGTCATTTCATTTCATTTTACTGAGTTCTGAACAGAAATACAAGTATACAGTAAACAGTTTTACATGATCACAGAAACTTATTTCCAACAGAACTAGGACTCCAAGATAAGCAGAAGCTTGACACCTTATCATCACTATCGCGCAATATTGGCAATTTTTTAATCAAATCTTGCATTTTTCAATCAGGTTGGTTATGTTACGTATATTTCTAATTTTTTTTTTGCAAACAATCCTCTTCTATTCTCAAATACTCACTTCACAATGAACTCACGAGGGCAGTATTCAAGACAGGCAAAAATGGTGCCTCTTGCCTTGGCCATTTTTATTTTTTTTATTTATTCCACCTCATATACGACTCATTTACATGCCAAAACTGCAGGGATTTACCGGAGAGGTTTGCCGCTTCACATGTGAACAAGCCTTTAGTATCGTTGGCCAGAATTCACGAAGGTGGTTTAGATTAAGGCTACGGCTTATGCAGATTTTGTGGTATAATTCAGCTTGATTTGGACCTTATTGGATCTTAGAAAGGTCCAATAATGAATGCAAGAATTTGGCAAAAGGCGCTAAATTCATGCTGGATGCTGTGGTTTAGACCACGGTTTATGTAAATCAATTTGAATACACCACATTTAAATTTACCTGAACCACAATTGAATTTACCTAAACCATGGTCTAAATTATAGCAACTAGCTTGAATTTATTGCCCTATGCGAAACGGGTGTGTTCATTATTGAACCTTTTAAGAGTACACACTAAATCAAGCGCACTAATACCATGAAATCTGAATAGACTAAGGTCTAAATCTAAACCAATAGTAAGAATTAAGGTGATGAGGATTAGAGGAGATGAGTTTGGGAACAAGGAAAAAATTAATAATTTTTTTTTGCCGGGCTACTTTTTTAGCCCACCTGCCCGAATTTTCTACATTGTATTACAGTTTACATTGGACCCTATGAGAATTTCAAGGGCTCTTTTTTAGTTTTCCAGGGCTCTTTTTTGGCGTTTTGGGGCCGAATTCACCCCAAGCCCCCGTGTATTTTTTTCCCTGTTTGGGAAAGTGTATTCTTTCGATAATTTGAGTAGGAGTAAATTTTGATTGTGTGGAATAAAGTGTGTTATTTGTGGTTGAGGACGTGGGTATGGAGCCTGTACTAGCTTGGGAATCCTTGAACGGGGGAGCCACTGTTCCATACGAGTGCTAAGTGCTATCCTGGTCATAACTTAATCATTGTGGTTCTATCTTTCATAACATGTATCTTTATAAAATGTTCTTGTCATTTTTTTCATCTCCTTTTACAATGATTGCCAATTATCTGTAAATTTTGTGATTCTATTTGATTATGAAACAATAAAACATATAATTAAAAAAAAAAAAAAAAAAAACACCTACATGTGAATTCTGGCCTTTATCTTTCCAAATACTCACTGCACAAGGAACTCATCTACGCAGTCTTCAAGGGAATAATTCTTGATATTAGAGCAGATATGCTCCATGCAGCTCTCCAAGAGGCGAGGCACTTTGGTGTCCTCATGGTATGGGTTCTGCCGAATATAAAAAGACAGACAATTAACAAACCAATTACTAATATCTGGGGAGCATTTCATCAACATCTGTTGTCTGACAAGTTGTCAGATCTGACATCTTTCCTTGATTTTGATAGGCTGAGAAGCATCGTTACTATGGCAACTGTCGGATAAAACAGACTTTGTTGGATAAAATATCCAACAAGTCCTTTCATAAAACGCTCCCCTGATTAACCTGTTGACTCCTGAATTCTCCCATTCCTGTAGGATTAATACAGTGGGCACCTGGCTCCAGTAGCTGATGGGTAAAGTTATACAGTTAACCTTGCATAACTCATAGTCGCATAAGTCGAACTTTTCCCAAGATGAATCAATCTTTTTGACCAAACTCTACAAAACATGTCTTATTTATGTTTCCTAAGTCAAATAAATCAAACTATTTGTGTTTCCTAACAGATTCAACTTATGCAAAGTTAACTGTATTCCAATCTGATCTATTCTCCGTTGGTTCCTGAATATAGATTCACAATGGCTCCCAAAGCCCTCTTATTCATGGGCAAATGTGGGGGGGGGGGGGGTAGGGTATTTGGATTTGGGGAGTACCTTATCAAAATAATGCAAGATTTCTTCAAGCTAAGTTGTAAATGTCAAGCAGTGTTGTATCCCAGGCCGGCTCAGCCGAGACCGAGACCACTAAAAAAATGTACATTTTTTGCGTGTGTTTAAATTTCACCTGCTTAATTTGCTTTGACCACTGTGGGGTGTTTATCTAGTTCTTTTAATTGTTCTCTAAAGTATTTGAGCCATGTATATTTCTGGATTCTCCCCCTGATTTTTTTTTTTTTGAAAACTGATGGAGCGCACCATAGAGTTACATATAAATTTATTATAGGCTCACACAGTTGTGTGACGTTTTTTTATGACTGGAGTGAGGAGATTGAGCGGCGGTTTCTCCCCGATCCCCGAGAGTTCCTAAATGATATTTGGGCTGGCGGAACGAGCGAAAAAAAACCCCAAAACAGAGAATGAGAGATTTGTTACTGCCTCGCTCAGGCCTCAAACCAAGACATCGAGACATTAGCCTCCAAGGCTGAGACATCAGGCTCCAAGGCCACGGCCGAGGCTGAGGACGCAATTTTCGGCCTCGAGACCGGCCTCGAGGACGAGGCATGCCTCAAGGCATACAACACTGATGTTAAGGTAATAAGAATACTAAAACGGTGTTAAACTGTTATTTGAGTTTAATAGGGGTGTACAAAGAAATTGTGAGTACAGGCTTACCCTCTCAAACCTATTAAAGGTGGCCCTGACGTAGATGGCATGGTCCTCTACCTTATCTTCATATCTCCGCTTGCCACCATAGGACTTCGACACCGTGACCTCATGGAGTACTTCCTTGGCTGTGTACCCTTCAAGGAGAGGAACCTCTACCAAGTCATCCAATTTGACAAACCCTGGATAATTTAGATCAAGCGATGAAATAAAGGTAAAACTTATTCAATTCTGATGGCATTCTGGTTTTCAGTAATCTTTCACATTTCTCTGCACATGTATACACATTACAAGGCTAAATCTAAATTTGTGACTAACATCATAAACTCAAAGAGTGGCTTAGATTGAGAAAGACAAACACACATGAAAAGATAACAGACTTGCTACAACCTTGTACATGTAGTACAGGTGATGGGACCATCTGAATGTGAATGTGAATCTGTTCAGTTCATGGTCCTGATCCTCGAGGTGAGATATAGATGACTAGAAAGAAAATTATCGCTCGAGAGAGTGTTGTTGTTGTGCTTTGTACATTTTTTAGCTGAGCCCGATTACTTTACTGGTACAGGAAGGGAATATGTTTATATTGCCCCTTTGTATTACCTGAGTTAAAGTTTAGGATTTTGCTAAATCATTAGAAATTGATTGCGGAGCAATTGTTACTACAGCACGCATCAAAAAGTCACTCAAGTAGAGTGCATCTTGGAAAACCTGGTGCACTTTAACAATTATACTGGAGTGACTCCTGGTTTTAGGTGATGCAAGGTTTATCAAGGGTGCTTTAATATTGAATGAAAAATGCAAATTTTCATAATTCATTTTCTTTGTGGAAACAGAAATTTGTAGCAGGTTATGGCCATGAATCAAGTTTCCTGGTGATTAGTTATGAAGTTTTGTTGTTATTGTATATACTATTTTGTTTTACAATAAAAACATAAATACAGAAAAAAAAAAGTTTTCTGGTGATGGAATTCAATGCAGTCCTGTTACACTGATTTTGGTGTGTCTTGGTTTTTTTAACTGCAGAAAAGAATGTTCACCACTGTCCTACACAGTTAAGGTGTGTTCAGATATCATGTGACTTTGTGCTGCCACATTGTGTACAGGTCTATGAGGTATGGGGCAACCAGAAAATGTCGCTGAGGCAGGACACATTTTGGTTTGCTGCCTCGCTCCACAAAAATGCGCATGCATCAAATTCCTAAAATGTTAGCGCAAAAATTGCTGTCATGAGATTGTTTGCGCAAGTTTTCGACAAAACTCTCTCTTATTTGAGAGTTGACGCGTTAATGCGTGTTCATTAGCATTAAGTGGTGGCACCAAGTTGCATCATATCTGAACACAAAAAACATGCCAGCACACTGTGGCTGCACAAAGTCGCATCATACCTGAACGCACCTTTATGGGTCTATTAATGGGAAGCCTCCTGGACACTATTAAAACAGACAATGAAAATGGATCGGTCACGTACTGAGACACGATAACATGATGCGTGACATGATTGAGGGTAGAGTAGATGGGAAAAGAATGCGTGGAGGCCAAAGAACAAAGATGTTGGACATGATCATGAATGGAAACACTTACCAGGAAACTAAAATAAAAGCTCAAGACAGGAAAGAATGGTGAAGGATGGACTTTTTCTACAACAGACATGTCAAACTGACATAACACCAGTGATGATGATGAGTGGGAATTTGCTTATTGTTCACCCACAAGAATGCAAGGTTGTGAATAACCTTGCACCGCATGGGGCAAATACTGACAACAGGCAAGTAGTGCCCTCCCCCCCCCCCCCCCCAGCTCATGTGTGAACTTCAGAGAAGCAAGATCCCAATCAAGAGAAATCAAACAATATAAGTATATCAGAGTGACCTGAGATCAAATTGAAGGAGTGCTACTGAAAATGGAAATGAAATATATTACCATCCTATAGTGCAAAAAGCAAATATTTTCCTGGAACTTTGCCGATCATTGTGGTGATTAATTTCTTTAACTCAGCTCAGAGGTTTAGCACTGCACAAATCTAGATAGTCTGAAATAAAAATGCTCCCCTGAGGAACTGACTGCAGAGCGACTGTCTCTTGAGCAGAATATAATTCCTCCAAAATGCAAGGGGAGAATTGCTATGGTGAGCTATGCAAATTTATGTTGCTGCCGACCTCTATAGTTGAGGATAGAAATCACTACAATACTCAACTAATTCTTGGAAGATATTTGCTTTTTACAACTTGGGCTGATGAAATATCCCTAGTATTTCCATCCCATTCCTTCAAGTGGATCTCAATTACCTTGATCAAGTAAAATTCTCAGATTTTTTTTTTCACAGCTCTTGCTCCACTGAAGTTCACACATCAGTTATGGAACACACTACTTGCCTATTGTTGGCAATTTCCCCTGTATAGTCCTATATGGGTGCAAGCTTGTCTTAAAGGAGAATGCAACCCAAGCATCAGTGTGCTCTTAGTGAATACAGATGACCAAGAAGAGTACACAGTGAAAGTTTGAGCAAAATCGGACAATCTGTTCAAGAGTTATAAATTTTGAAAGTTTCAGTAAATCCCTATTTTGAGGATCCTTGGGTTGGCAACTTTGCCTGTATCTGTGATGTCATCGTGGGCTCTCAGTTCTTTTTGTACATAATTTTTCCAAAAAATTGATTTATTTGAAATTTAAGTCAGGAATCAACATAATTCTTTCCAAAATGCTTGCAGAAATGATATAATCATGTCATACTCAAACAATGAATCAAAAGAATTTTTATTTTTCTTAAAAATAAAGAAAATGTTAAATTCTGTATACAAAATGAATGGAGAGTTGTCCACAAAGACATCACAGATGCTGGCAAAGTTGCCAATTCAAGGATCCCAATAATAAGGATTTATTTAAACTTTCAAAGTTCATAACTCTCGAACAGATTGGCCAATTTTCCTCAAACTTTCACCGTTTATTCTTCTTGTTTTTCTTCAGTCACTGGAAGCATACTGATGTCTGGGTTGCATTCTCCTTTAAATAACCTTGCATTCATGTAAGTGCCCTTGAAATACATACCTGTAGGGCTAACTGACAATCCTTCCTGTTTAGCTCCATATCTTAGCAGATAGGACAGTTTCTTCCCAAGTCGTTCTCGGCTTCCACCCATTTCTGCCTCTCCATTGGCGTTTCCTCCTTCACTTAGTTTGGTTTCTTGTGACATTTTGAGTGATTATGTGCAAAAGAAAGAATCTGGGGGGACAAAAAAAAAACAATAATAGGTCTTATGTGAAGGACCCGGAAAGAGTTCCATATGTACCCCCCGCTAAAAAAAAAATGAAGTTCAGAGATACCGCATTTTCCACTGTTTTCTTCTTGAAGGACCCGGAAAGAGTTCCATATGTACCCCCCGCTAAAAAAAAAATGAAGTTCAGAGATACCGCATTTTCCACTGTTTTCTTCTTGAAGGACCCGGAAAGAGTTCCATATGTACCCCCCGCTAAAAAAAAAATGAAGTTCAGAGATACCGCATTTTCCACTGTTTTCTTCTCAGCTCTTTGTTTTTTCTTGACTTACCATGCCTGCCAACGTGACTCGAACCCAGGACATCTACCTCTCAAGACTGACGCCTTACCTATCGAGCTAGCGAGAGATCGCTGGAAGTGAAGGGTCTCATAGTGATTATAAGCCGGAAGTCGCGATTAGTCTCACTCCCAGGATGCATTGCTCTTATTTTTCTGACTAAATAAATCGATGTCTATGTGAAATGCACAGTTTACGGGTAAGCTCTTAATTCTCACGGAATAAACCCATATTTCTTAATTTATAGCATTTTTCCATGTTCAGTATTTGATATCATGATTAGACCTATCATTCCAAGTCATATCCTTATATTTTTTTTTCAAATTTAGCGGGGGGTACATATGGAACTCTTGCCAAGGACCCGTGGTTTCTAATTTATTTTGTTGAGGAGAGTTCAATACACTTTTGCATTGGTTGAATTTAGCATGAAAATCTTTTGGATGAACCCTACCAGCTATGCAACACACCACCAACAAAATACTGATCACTAGTTTTGCTGGTGTGCACTTGTGCCATGGTCAACGTATTTTAAGACAAAATTCAGAACACTGTTGAATTCAGAATAAGACTGCCGACTGGTGAAAAAGTTTGCTTTATTATATATACTGACTCACTCACACTTGATGCTTCGGTTAGGTATACTAACTGACTCTGCATCTCTGTAGAGTTTAATGTAAAGATATTTCACTCTTCATACTGCACCCATTATCATCTAAAATGTTTAATATTAGTCCCATGGCATCACGCACATCACTACTGAAGGGTACGTTCTTCCCAAACACCATCCGTTTGTGGAACGGTCTGCCTGAGAATGTGGTCATCTCACCATCGATCGACATCTTCAAGACACGAGTCAGAGATGTCGTCTTAAACTAACTCAAAATATGAGAACAATTTGTATATAGTGTATATGCGTTCATTTTTGGACTTATTTTCATCGAGCTTTGAAGTTTGATACAAGCAACATGTATAATTAGCTGATAGACAACCAACTGTTGTGCGACGACACTCCTAGGAGGTTTATGCACACTACTGGAAGAAGAAGAAGAAGAAGAAGAAGAAGAATCAGATATTACTAATGAAAGATCAACTACAAACGCACTCGAATCATATATACTGACCACACTCTTCCCGAGTGACTCAAAACGTGTGTCCACACAAACATACCAACATACAAACATGAATGTTGGTGGGACTACACTATACATTTCCGCATTTGAAATGATAAGATTACACCACACTTTAAACGGTTAATGAATATGATATACTTACCAAACACCTTCTCCAACTATTACTACAGAAAAAATGATCACAAAGAGGCAAAACCTGTTATTCAGTAGCTAACATGATGCAAGAACAAGCTGGTACAGCACAATGCAGCCGACTCCCCCCCCCCCCCCCAAAAAGCACAGGCATTGCACAACATTGCGAAAGTTGTTGTTGTTGTTGTTGTTGTTTTGGTTTAACGTAGGATAAGCAGACGTAGTCTTATGCTTCTACCTTACAAAACAAATAGATAAAAAGACACTATAGAAAAGCCACTGTTATTCGATCCAGTTTTGTTTGTTTGTTTGTTTGTTTTTGCATTCGTTTATCTCAACGTGGATGAAACCTTATCTTGAGCTTACATTTTCTCAGTGCCTCTCCCTTCCTCTTCTTCATCAGCATGGTCTTTATTCCGTTTGGGGCGGGGTCATACACCAAAAAATATGCTGATCAGCAAAAGAAAGAAAGAAAGAAAAATAAATAAAAATAAAGATTCTCAGCTATTGCAAGAATTAAAAAAAATCTCATTTTGTTACTTAAAACTGGTAAAAATATATGAGTTATAGTTAAAAATACCAATCCGAAAGTCTCAGCTTGTACATATATGTACTATAAAAAAGAATTGGTCAGAATGACCAAAATGTGGGTCAATTCCAACCAAAGCTATTGGTGGATATGTGTCCGACCGATATATTGGTTAGAATAACCAATCCAAGACGGGTTGCCTTTTTCAATCAATAATAGTGGTCATAATTCTAACCAATCTCCGGGTGGTTATCCCAACCAATACAATGGTTGTGTTCATTTCTTGACCAATTTTTCTCGGTCAGTATTATAACCAATTATGTTTGTCATCGTGATGAATTTGGTTTAGCACCAACTGAGTAACCAATAAGCATTGGTTAAGATAGTATGTTTTATATATTGTAGAAAGGAAAAAAAAAAATAAATGGGCATATCACAGGAAGTTTTCTATCGATCCCATCGCCCAGAGAGCATGCAATCACACAGCAACCTCATAGTCCTAACCTATATCCTAATCCTACACTATTAACCTTACTCCTATAATCCTTTATCCTATACCTAACTACTGGATCGGTTTGGTCGGTTTGGTTTTTGGGTTTAGAGGCGCTTATCATGACTAAATTTTTTCATTAGGGCAATTCCATGATTAAGTGGACGTCGCCCTAAACTTTATTTGTTGTTTCAAGATTAGGACTAGAAATGAAATGGATATTTATTTAGCTGCATCAGAAGGTATGGACATTTGCTCAAATGTAAAGTTACTCATCATAGAATTGCCCATTATAATTATAGGGACTACATTGCAATACTTGATTTAAAAAAAAAACGGTTATAAATTACAATTTTCCAACTGAAATTTTAAAATGCCTCCCTCCTCATGACTACATGTTCAAATTATACAAAACATTATACAATACATTTTGCATTGCAGTTTGAAATGTTACTGTTAAATAAATTCAAAATATCAAATGATATTCATCAGTTTTCCCAAATTTTGATTGTTTTATGTTCATTCATGAATATTCATGATGAATATTAATTGGTTTGCATGACCAATACATTGTTTGTTATTACCAATATTTTTGGACCATTTCAAATGGTTAATGGTTACCAATGATACTGGCACAGTTTGACCAACATACTGATTGAAAATAACCAATATGGTGCTGACCAACTGGACTGGTAGTTTTTTTTGACCAAGCCTTTTTTTAGAGTGTAATATCTATCAGTCTATGGGAAGTAATTTTGAATAGTGAAAATCTGAGCCTATGTTTGAAAACAAAATCGATCTTGTTTAACGGTCGGTTCTTGTAACGTTAACATCGTTAGAATTAAAAAAAAAAAAAATCATTTTGTTACTTGAAAATGTTATAAATATATGAATTATAGTTTTAAAATAGTTTTAATATCTATGGGAAGTAGTTTTAAACCGTTTTAACGGTCGGTTCTTGAATTAACGGCCGTTTTGATTTCTTTCGTCCACGAAAGTATATAATCAAATCTCTGTTTGCGACCTATCTACAGTGTTTTTAACGGAATTTTTGTTGGTTTCAGAGTTTTCGACTACATAATTATACAACTACCCATATACATATTTCATCTTGACTTATATGCTCACAATCAGGGGCGTAGATAGCGGGGGGGGGGGGGTGGGGGGCATGAATTCCCCACATTTTGAGGTGGACTCATATTATGTGTGTACAAAAATATGTTCGAATGGGTTAATCATCCCCCAGGTATGAGAACCTGTCTACGCTAATGCTCTTGATATTAAACAATGCCTTTAAGCCACTAACCATGCTAACACTGACTTCAGCCCGTGCTCAGCTCCGTTAACTTGAAGTTAATGATCATATCTTTCCTTCCCCTTCCTTTCTTCCTCCGGTAATATTCAAACAACATTACGTACGAAAAAAAAAGAGAGAGAGAAAAGAAAAATAGTATTATCATTCACACCACGCTGGAGAGGGAAGTTGTGATATCAAGAGATTAAGACGGACTCGTGATGGGAGATGTTAAAATAAGAAGGAGTCTTGATTGCGTATGCTCAACATCTACTGAAAACATGCATGCTTGAGTTTGTATTTCAAACTACTATGCGATTCTGAAAGGAAGGGAGGGAGAGAGAGAGAGAGAGAGAGAGAGAGAGAGAGAGAGAGAGAGAGAGGGGGGGGGGAGGGGGGGGGGGCAGGGGGAGAGAAGGAGAAAGATCATTACTTTAATTATTAATAGATTGTATTTTTAGTGCAAATCCTCTCCCGTGATTGATTGATTTAAAGTATGCATTACAAAGGATGAATAAAGGAGAAAAAAAAAACGAAAACAAAAGGCAAATGAGGGGGAGAGAAGGAGAAAGATCATTACTTTAATCATTAATAGATTGTATTTTTAGTGCAAATCCTCTCACGTTATTAATTGATGGTTTAAAGTATAGTGCAAATCCTCTCCCGTGATTGATTGATTTAAAGTATGCATTACAAAGGATGAATAAAGGAGAAAAAAAAAACGAAAACAAAAGGCAAATGAGGGGGAGAGAAGGAGAAAGATCATTACTTTAATCATTAATAGATTGTATTTTTAGTGCAAATCCTCTCACGTTATTAATTGATGGTTTAAAGTATGCATTAAAAAAGGTAAAGGATGAATAAAAGAGAGAAAAAAAAAACCAAAGACGAAAACAAAAGGCAAAAACAACAACAATCAAAAGCACATTAAGAACAGCAACAAAAATCTTCATGTGTGGTGGAAATGTGAGGGCGGGGAAGGACGCTTGTTCAGGTAGAATGAATGCAACAGACTGTGCAGCAACTAAAATTAAAAAAAAATGTTGTTTTTTTTTTAAAATCTAATTGGACGTTTCATAGGAGAACCAAGAAGATTTGCAAGATGTCACCGATAAAAGTCTTCGAACTGTTAATGAAAAAATGTGTCAGCTCCACGAAAAAATATTAAAAATTTCACAAAGAAGCAGGGCAAAGATTTTTGTTTTCACAAAAGTCTTTCAAAATAAATCACCATCCACACTCTACCCCCAGCCCCCCCCCCTCTACACCTTGAAGTTTCTTTCAATGGGCATTTTTTTTCTTTCATTGAACATCATTTACATACTGTTCATTACTCACTTTATCTAACTGTATAAATCATCATAGTCATACGTTTCTTTCATTCATCATAAAGGCACGGTCCATCTCTTTCTTCATCTTGTGAATAATAATAATAGCAATAATAACAATAATAATGATGATGATGATGATGATGATAATAATAATAATAATAATAATAATAATAATAATAATAATAATAATAATAATAATGATGATGATAATAATAATAATAATAATGATGATGATGATAATAATAATAATAATAATAATAACAATAATAATAATAATAATAATAATAATAATAATGATGATAATAATAATAATAATAATGATGATGATGATGATAATAATAATAATAATAATAATAATAATAATAATAATAATAATAATAATAATAATAATATAATGCACTTGTATTGCGCCAACTATCTAGTAATACTATTCTGAGGCGCATGAATAGCTAAGAATGGAAAGAAGAAAAGAAATAAACTGGATTTTCCAATACGTCTACTCATACCGAACATGCTTTGATGAATTATGCTTTATTGTCTTTTTCCTTCTTTATTTTGTTGACAAGTTCAGCGATAAATTATAACGCAATCCGAATACATTAATTTTACCGGTCCCAATTATTTCATCAGTCTGTTGAGTAACAACAACAAAACAGGCAAAAGACAAATAAACCAGGCTAAACAGAAAAATAGGCAGAATAGAGTAAGCAAACCAACTCTAAATGAACAAACAAAATTTGTTATTCTCCATAATATTTTGTTGTTATTATGTAGAAGAGGGGTGTTTCCAAACCAAACTATTTCCCAATCTATCGGGGTCTATCAGAAAAATTTCTTAAGTTTTTGAAATTACATATAAAGTAAGTTTGCTGTAGGTGAATCACCCGCATTTTTCAGAAAATTCCAAGTTTTGTGTCGACCTTTATATAATTTGTCCGTCAATAAAGAATATATTGAGTTAAGCCAATGCTCACTGGTGAGATGAGAAATAGTTTCCGTACGGCATTATACGTCACTGCGATTTCATACTGATTGGGCCTTTTCCCTAACAAGAAAGTATGACATCATCACATCCCTCACTTTCTTAGTACTCAGAAGAAACCTCAAACAAAAAGTAACCACCACCACCACCACCACCACCACCACCACCACCACCACCACCACCACCATCATCATCATCATCATCATCATCATCATCATCATCATCATCATCATCATTATCATTTCATCATCAACATCATCGTCATTATTCTTTTAAATTAGGATTTCACTTATTTATCCATTCTGCTGATTAAACCCGCTTATCTATAAATTCGTAATGTATGTTTGGGGCTGCCATATTATTTTCAAGAAACTTGCTTGCAGTGACAGTCTTCCGCAAATGATTTTACGTTTGATGAATTACAATAATGTGACAATTCATCATTTCGTGTTTTTTGGTGTTTTTTTTTTTGAAAAATGATTGTTACATTTGCTTATTCATGATTCATTGTCAAAAAGTAAATTTGTATTTTGTTTTAAATATGTTACCGAAAAATGTTGCACTTGTATGAAAACAGAAGAAAATAAATCAAATCCATATCCAAAATATATTGGTCTTTTATTTTATGTTTGCGTAACCGAATAAGAAGATGTTTACGGTAGACGTTATAATTCACAGAAGGTCATAAATGCTTGTGTCCTAAATTATCAAAATGCCTAAATGATTAAATTTTTAGATTGATTGAATTAAAAAGAAGAAAACACTTTGTTCTTTTCTTATAATGCTTAATTATTCATGTTCACTTTCTTCGTTCACGGTCAATGTCCTGGTATCACGTATATTAACTGACAGTGTAGATACTTTCAATTAACAAACGCGCTCCCTTATATGACGACTGAGGCAGTCCTTGTTAAATATTCATTTATCTATCTCCCTCTTCTCTCTCTCTCTCTCTCTCTCTCTCTCCTTCTCTCCCCTCTCTCTCTTTCTCTCCTCCCCTGCTTTACTGAGAATTTCTAACGAAGAACTAGGGCATACCAAAACTTGTATCAACGATGCGATGTCTGGTTGATGTGTTTGTAGATCTATGCGAATCGTGAAGCACGAGGTTGAGAGCGTGCGGAAGCTTTTTTACCTCGTCATCTACACGTGTCATACAGCATGGTAAAAACTGTCTCCCAGCAAATCCTACAATATTTAGAGGCCTTAAATCGTTCATAATATTAGACGTAAAACGGATATTGATTTGCGGGACTCAATTTAATTACGTCGAGTATAATGTCCAAGCAAGGAAAAACAAAAAAATGGAGTGATTTCCCTATTTCCTCTCCAGAGACAATTCAAAATATCTCTGCAGACAATTACAGGGTATCGTAATAAGAATTTAATAGATATGAGAAAAAAAAAAGCATCCAGGAACATGAAGAATGTATACGTGATTGATTTCCGCCATTTTCTGTCCCGGCGCCGTGATAACGCCCTAAATTACCCCAATAAGGCCCTATTACCCAAGATTACCCTAAATCACCCAAAAACGCCCTATAACGCCCTAAATTTCATATGATTACGGCCGGACGAATAACGCCCTATTGCCAGTGGCGGCACCAAGGGGGGGGGGGCATGGGGGCATTTGCCCCCCCCCCCTCAGAAGCTTTGCCCCCCGTTGCCCCCCAGAAAATTATCATGAACCAAATATACACGGATTCGTGCAAAATCGTTATCAATTATACGTATAGGTGCCTTTATCCCTGATTTCATTACACAATATTATTTCCTATGGAAGTCTTGAAAGTCTTACAAGGTCAAGTACGCTTGTGCTAGTACGAAGCTGAAAATTTTGTCTTTTTGTAAATATACAGAGTTTGAGCAAGGAGTTGTTAATAACTCCTTGTTTTTTATGTTCGGCGAACTTTGGGAGCCTGTAGGGGGTATCCCACCGAGCGGCGAACGTTTGCGAAACGTAGCGAATTTTCTATTTTTGGCAAATGTTGGCCATATCAACGAAATAATTTTGAATAGGTTCCAAATCTATTAACCAAAAGAAAAAAGTATTTACGACAATTAAAACTGTTTGCAGGCTTTTTTTGCAACCTTTTACGACCTTTTACGAACCCTGGCGAAATTCCAAATTCGCCTATTACCTGCCTATGAGGGTAATAAAGGCGTAAGCACTTGTGGGGGGGGGGGGGGGGGGCAATGCCTGGTTGGATCTGGGATTATCAGGAAGAGGGATAAACCACGATGTTCTTTCTTCAGAATAGGATTTACGAAATCCTGAAGGACAAGAATTCGATATACCGAACCAAATCCACCATATTAAGGACAATGCCAACAGTGTCGGGGTTTCGAGGATCACGTCCAATTTCGTACTCTGGTGGCACGTCCCCCACTTCCCCCAATCCATGAAAATTAACAAATTTAAAGAGCCCAGGACATAAAACAGTGGTAAAGCGAAAGGAAAGGAAAGTAAAATGGACGAAAAGGATAAATGAGAAGCTGGTCCCATTGAGACCCTCCCATAAATAAATGACATTGTATATATTATTTTTTATCATATCTACAGAGTAATCCTCATGCCGCCGGCTCTAACACAATGATCTCTAGATTATTGGAAAGGTTGATTACAGCGCCGAAACTTTTTGTTTTTGTTTTTGTTTTTTTTAACTGGATCTTGATGAGAAGCATATTAAGTGATACTGCACATAGACTGCCCTATAATAGTAATAATGATAATAAACAATAATGATAGAAGTAATGATACTACTACTACTACTACTACTACTACTACTACTACTACTACTACTACTACTACTACTACTACTACTACTACTACTACTAATTATTATTGTTGTTAATATATTAAAAATATGAATAGCAGAGCAAATTTTGCTGAAAGAAAGTTTTGATTGAGTGTATCCATGACTTTGTGGGAATGCAATCTACATAAAATGTCTCCAACCATCATCTGGTATATCCAAACAATAAGATTACGGGAGCGCATACACTACGACTGGCTTGATGCAAGTCCAAAAATAGCTTCCCCAAGGGAGTTTCTATGCCTCATGTAACTCATTTTAATATCGTTTATACACATGCATGAAGTTTGTTTTCGTATTTTACGAAAAAAACAACTGTAATTACATCCGATGATGAGTCATGACCACCCCCCCCCCCTCCTCCAGTTATGAGTGAGGCGGTGATCTTTGTGTGAAAGTGTGCTCCCGTTTGGAATGATAACAGGGTTTTTTTTTATAGACTACGCCCTCTCTGGTGGAGTGAGAAGACTTGCCTCTAATACTAATAGGTGTTGCTGTGTGAAGAGGAAGGGGGAAGAAGAAGAAGAAAGAAGAAGAAGAAAATAAGAAAAAGACGAAGAAGAAAAGAACTAAGAAGAAAAGAAGAGAAGGAGAAAGGAGTGATGAGGATTATAAGGAGCCTGCGCGGAGAAGAAGAATAATAAGAATACAAGTAAATGAGACTACTCACAAGACTAGACGCAGCCTCCCCTCCTCAGCCACCATCCTCTCCGCCTCATCCTCCTCCGCTTCCTCCTCCGCCTCCTCCTCCTCCTCTATCTTCTTCTTCTCCTCCTCCTCCTCCTCCTCCGCCTAAGAAGAAGATGGGCAGAAAAGACAAAGAAAATTTTAAAAGATGGCTGAACTTATGGAGGCCGATATATTGGGCCTTTGGGCATGTTAGGTCACCTCATCATTTTATTCAATTCAGTTCAATTCAGTTCAGTTGTATTCGTCATCATTCTTTCAAAGATGCATAATTATAATCATGATGCAAGTTTTGACTTTGAATGCAGTTCCTTTAGCTTTCACATGTACGTTGTAAAGTGTGAGCAATGGTTGCATCAAGCATCTACGGATTAGAAGTGTGTTCAGACAAAAGGCTCTCATTGAGCTCTGGGCTCCATTTCATAAGACTTGTTA
>CM057154.1:16746624-16779262 GCA_029962745.1 Echinometra lucunter | reverse complement strand
AATGTAGATATAAATGTTTAGTGTATTATATCTTGTATACCAGTGTTGTATGCCTCGAGGCGTGCCTCGTCCTCGAGGCCGGTCTCGAGGCCGAAAATTGCGTCCTCGGCCTCGGCCTTGGCCTCGGAGCCTGATGTCTAGGCCTCGGCCTCAGAGGCTAATGTCTCGATGTCTCGGCTCGAGGCCTGAGCGAGGCAGTAACAAATCTCTCGTTCTCTGTTTTTTTTTCCGCTCGTTCCGCCAGCCCGAACATCATTTAGGAACTCTCGGGGATCGGGGAGAAACCGCCGCTCAATTTCCTCGCTCCAGTCATAAAATAAAACGTCACACAACTGTGTGAGCATATAATAAATTCTTATATGTAACTATATGATGCGCTCCATACCCAGTAGTTCCTTCCCTCCATGCAGAGCATTTACTTTTGCAGTTGAGTAAATGGGCCGGCACAGTAAATTGGGCGGTTGCTCAAGTTGTATTTTACATGAATGGCGGTGTATGTATTTGTTAGTATTGTGTAGTTTAAAACCCTTCTGCTTGGGTCTTGCGTGAATTATGCCAACATGAATGATTCTGCCTGGAGCTGGTTTAGTTGCTTCAGTACCTTGTTAACTTACTGAATTAGTCTGTTGATGACTTTATGTCTTGACTTATGATCGTTTTCGCTAATTTTCTAGCCTTAGTAATTCTTATTCGAATGATTCAGTTTTCTAAAAAAAAAACAACAAAAAACAAACAGGAGGAGAATCCAGAAATATACATGGCTAAAATACTTTAGAGAACAATTAAAAGGTCTAGATAAAGACCCCAAAGTGGTCAAAGCAAATAAAACAGGTGAAATTTAAACACACGAAAAAAAAATGTACATTTTTAGTGGTCTCGGTCTCGGTCTCGGTCTCGGTCTCGGAATGCCTGTGTCTCGGTCTCGGTCTCGGTCTCGGCTGAGCCGGCCTCGGATACAACACTGTTGTATACATTTAAGCTTAAATTTTTGTTGATAAAAAACTCTTTTATATATGTTGTGATATCTGATTTGTATGCGCCCTGGGCACCCTACGGAAGACTGATGTGTAGTGCCCGGCACCTCAGCTGAATGTAGGGTTATCCAGCAGCTGCTTATCATTTTTATACATTTATATCATACATGTACTTTTTAACTGAAAGGAAGATAAATGATATTGCTACTAGCTTTGTATTATATACGAAAATGGATCAATTAGAAGAAACATAAACATAGGAAAGATTACATAAGAATGGATTGATGAAAAGAACATAATGAATGTGAGGACTAAATAAGCATATACGAATAGACAGCATATGCATAGATTAACGAGAAAGAACATAAGTAATCTTAGGACTTGAGCATTAGAATAGAGAAAAATTTCATAAGCATGGATCAGTGAGAAAGAACATAAGTTATTGCCCAAAATGAGCAAAATGAGAAAGCAATTGCATAGGCATACTTGAGAAAGAACATAATTTAAAGCCTAAATGAGCATGAATAGAGAGCAATTACATAATGCATAGATGGATGAGAAAGAACATCAGAAACCTTATGACTAAATGAGCATGTATGCATAGATTGACGAGAAAGAACATAAGGAATCTTAGGACTTGTGTATAAGCATAGAGAAAAAATTAGCATAGATTGATGAGAAAGAACATAATGAATCTTTTGGCTAAATGAGTATATGGATAGGGAACAATTAGAGCAACATAATTGTAAATTGATGAGAAGGCATGATATATAGAAAATGTGATGAAAAAATAGGCTCAAGAAGCAAGAACAATAAGAAGGAAACATTGATTGTTTATATAGAACATAAGAAATATAATGAATATAATAGCATGAGAACGGAGACCATTGAGGAGGAACATAGGATTACATTGATAAGAAAGAAAATAAGATATCTGATGAATAAAGAAGCACAAATAGAATAAACAACAATAAGAAGGAAGCATAGATTAATTATGGAACATAAGGAATATGATGGATAAAGAAGTGTAAGAACGGGGAACTTAAGAAGGAACATAAGATTACATTCATAAGAAGGAACATAAGGAATCTGATGAATAAAGAAGCTCAAGAATGGAGAACAATAAGGAGGAGCAGAGGTATAGATTGATTATTGAACGTAACGAATATGATGAATAAGCATAAGAACGGAGAACATTAAGAAGGAATATAAGATTAGATTGATAAGAAGGAACATAAGAAATCTGATGAATGAAGAAGCACCAGAACAGAGAACAGTAAGAAGGAAGATTAGATTCATTATGGAACATAAGGAATATGATGGATAAACTTTAAGTAGCATAAGAACGGAGAACAATAAGAAGTAAGCATAGATTAATCAAGGAACATAAGGAATATGATGTATACATAAGCATGAGAACGGAGGACATTATGAAAGAACACAAGATTACGTTCATAAAAAAAGAACATAAGCAATCTGATGAATAAAGAAGCAAAAGAACAGAGAACAATAAGAAGGAAGGTTAGATTGATTATGGAACATAATAAATATGATGAATAAACTTTAAGAAGCATATTATAAAGAACGGAGAACATTAAGAAGGAACAGAAGATTACACTGATGAGACATGAAGACAGGGGCGTCGCTAGACTATTTTGAATGGGGGGGGGGGGGGGGTGTAGAGGCCAGATTGCCGACAAATAATGCCACCGATTGCCGACGACCAACGTCGATAAATTAAACCGTATAAAGCCCATTGAGGCATGTTCAATTGTGCACCTCTATCATATTTTCCTTTTGAACTATATTTTGTTCACCTCACTTGCCGAATGTGTTTGTTTTCCGAAAACATCCTGTATCTAAATATAATACAAGCGAGCGCAGCGAGCGAGGAAAAATATACACTCTCTTACGTACTTAAGTGATAGTTCTTCATCAAACTACATGGTGGGCTTAAAGATATCTAAATTAATTATATTTGGTCACCTCTCTGGCCTGATTCATTCGGTTTCAAAGACCATCCTAAATCTTAATATTATACGAGCTAGCGCAGCGAGCGAGGAAAAAATCTATTTTTCATGGTAGAAGTGACAATTCTTTATCAAAATACACGATGGTATTAACTATGAGATATCTAACTTATACAGGTACATTTGGTCACCTCACTTGTCGAATTCGTTTGCTTTCCCAAATCCATCTTGTATCTGAATATTGTGCGAGCGAGCGTAGCGAGCGAGGAAAAATACATATTTACTCCTTTGCATGATAGAAGTGAAAGTTCTTCATAAAAAAAAATGCATGATGGGCCTTTTGGATATCTTGATTTTGGTCACCTCTCTTATCTAATTCATTTGCTTTCAAAGACTATCCTGTATCTAAATATTATACGAGCGAGCGCAGCGAGCGAGGAGAAGTATATATACTCTATTTTATGGTAGGTGATAATTCTTCATCAATATTCACGATGGGCCTATAGCTTGCAAAATTTGTTTGCTTTCCCCAATCCATCTTGTATCTGAATATTATACGAGCGAGCGTAGCGAGCGAGGAAAAATTCATAATCCTTTTCATGGTAGAAGTGAAAGTTCTTCATCAAAATACACGATTGGCCTTTAAGGTACCTATTTTGATATATTTGGTCACATCTCCTACCTAATTTATTTGCTTTTAAGACCATCCTATATCTAAATATTACACGAGCGAGCGCAGCGAGCGAGGAAAATATACACACTGTTTTTATGGTAGAACATAGAAGTGATAATTCTTCATCAAAATACATGATGGGCCTAAAGATAATTTATCTAAATTATATATTTGTGTTCATCTCATTTGCCGAATATGTTTGCTTTCCGAAAACATCCTGTATCTGAATATAATACGAGCGAGCGCAGCGAGCTAGGAAAAATATACATACTCTTTTTATGGTAGAAGTAATACTTCTTCATGAAAATACATGATGGGCCTAAAGATATCTAGATTATATAGTGTTCATCTCACTAGCCGAATGTTTTTGCTTTCCGAAAACATCCTGTATCTAAATATAATACAAGCGAGCGCAGCGAGCAAGGAAAAATATACACTCTCTTTCGTGGTACCAGTATTATTTCGTCGTCAAAATGCACAAGTAAATAAGCCGAATATGACTCTATTTGGGCAACTTACTCCTCTTTTCCCCCTTTTTTCCCTCCTTCCTCTTCCCTCTCCTTTCTCTCTCTATCTCTCTATCTCCTTTTTTTTTTTTTTGCCGACAGCGATCGTGAATTTGCCGACAAGAATTTTGAGTGGGGGGGGGGGGGGGGGTGTCACACCCCCCACACCCCCCCTTTAGCGACGCCCGTGCATGAAGATCACAAAAAATCTGATGAATAAATTAGTAGTAGCACAAGAATGGAGAACAATAAGAAATAGCACAAGCATACAGATTGATTATTCAACATAAGAAATCTGAGGAATAAAGAAGCACAAGAATGGAGAACAATAAGAAGGAGCATAAGCATAGATTGATTATGGCGCATTCAAAAATCTGTTGAATAAAGAAGACCAAGAAAAGAGAAGAATAAGAAGGAACTTAAGCATAGAATGGTGAAAAAAATAAAAATATAACAAAATAGATAAAAACCAGCATGAGAATATATCGATAAAAAGGAACATAAGAAATCCGATAAATAAAGGGACTTAAGGGGGAAAAAATCAATGATAATGAGGCCGCCATCAACATGAAAAACAACTTGCTCATGATTACGGTCTCATGCGTTCACAATATTTTTAATCACGAAATGTTAAGTTCCAATATACAGTTTCTATGTGTTTAGAAGTAGATTTTAAATGTCTAAAAATGTGTTAAAATATCTTTTTGTAATGTTATATTATTCTGTATCATGTTATCAAAATAGAAATATGATTTAATAAAAAAAAAACAAATAATAATTCAAGTAATTTCGAGAAGTACTGTAATTTTGGATCGATGATTGTTCAGAGGTCCCAACAAATGACGCTAGTAATATTATCTGCTGCTCAAAAATGGCAAAATCACGAACGAGAATAAAAAAAATGCAGGTATTATAAACTTCCATTAAGTAGCATGAATGCAAAAAATAAGAATCATTAGAACTTGATCATTTGATCTAAAGGAAAGTTATTGATTTGAAATATGTATCATGTTTGTCCTGCGACAGTTCTACGGTTGATTTGAATACTTCAGAGTTTGGCATTATGAAAAAAAAAATATAAGCAGATTTCTTTTTTCTTCAAATATTTTCAAGTTTCAAGAAGCACTTCTTTGTTTTCAAATCAAAGGCATGATAAAAACTGTGCATGACATTTCAGTTCGGTTTTGTCTGAGCCCTATAACTTTCAGAGGTTGGCAGAAAAACAATCAAAATTCTTTACCCTTTTTGACATTTTTAAATTGGAACTTGTTATGATGGATGTGGGTTATTTTCTCGCAGAGTCTCTTCTTCTTTTTCCTCTTTAATATAAATTGTAGGAAAGTAATTCGTATACGTATTTCCTCCAGATGTAAAAATATAATAAGTGACGTAGGAGCTTAGTTATACATTTCCGGGCATTGTCATGGTTGTCATCGCTTTACCATTTTCTCCTTAAATCAATCAATTTTGTTACCTTTCTTTCCTTGTGAAATGAACTTCAACTTTGGCATAAAGCCTCTTTATGACGTCGACGTTTTAGCTGATATTCTTTTCTCTTTCTCTCTCATTCTATATCTATTCCGGCTGAAAGTGTTACGTGTTTTAACTTTTGTTCGTGAAAGCTGCGGATAAAAGTCGAAGACGCCTTCCGCTTGTCCGTGCCACGTTTTAACAGAAAGCGTGTCAACACTGAGAAGCGCAGAGTGGAAGAGAGTGGGATTTAAAAGAAGTAAGCCTCGAGGCACTACTCTGTATTAAGTGGGAGACGGGGTACATAAGAGTGCGCAAAAGTGAAAAGTATATATAACGAATTTCTTGAATCTTTACAAGTCTACATCTGCGAATTGTTGTTGTTATTTTTTTGATACAAATATGTGGATAATTCTGTTGAATATCAATTCTAATACATATTTTTTATTCTGACGTGTCAGAATATATCCGTTATAGGCTATCACAAGCGCTAACACTAATAATGTCATGTCGGAAGGATCAATATGATGATTTCTGCACTTCGATTTTTTCATTTTAATATTTTTTGTTCAAGTGTGATTATCATTAGTCCATTTTAGTATACTTGTTGTCGTAGATATGGTGATCCATCTTTGTATGTTTTGAAATGTAAATAGTGAGCATTTCAGCCATTAGCTACCAGTCACAAACTGAATTAAAACTTAAATAGATAAGTGAATGAATGAATGAATAAATAAATAAGTTAATGAATAAGTAAATGAATGAATAATTAAATGAATAAATAAATGAATAAATAAATGAATACATAAATAAATAAACAAATCGAGCAATTCGCTGTATCGAAGCATATTCGATCTTTAAAGATCGTCTTAAGAATTACCTATTTCATCTGTAACATTGAGTAGCATAAATTAATTTTTACTTAATCCAAAATTAAAATCTTATGTGTATATACATTTCAACTTACTTTGTAATCACCCTCTAGTCTCATCACGGTCTCATTGGCTACCCTTACGGGGCCTGGTGGCTTTAAATGCCAGAGCTCCAGTGATTTATGTACTCTCTTTAAAAAAAAAAAGAGTGAACGCATTCACTCTGTTAGGGGTGAATTTAAGAAAAGAGTGAATTTAGAGTAAATCAAGAGTGAATTAAGAGTAAAAACTGTGATATTCAATCCTTATTCACTCTTTTAGGGGTGACCTCAGGGATCACTCGAAATCATTGACTGATCTCTGAGGTTACCCCTAAAAGAGTGAATATCACAATTTTTACTCTTAAGTCACTCTTAATTCACTCTAAATACACTCTTTTCTTAAATTCACCCCTGTCAGATTGAAAGCGTCCACCTTTTTTTTTTGAAAGAGAGTACTGACTGGACTTGCACCCCGAATTGTCGGTGAACAGAGCAGCAAGGGGGCCCCGGGCCTCATCGGGTGGAGCTGAGAATCGCAAAGGGTGATGCAATAGTTGTGAATCTGTTTTAGGTTTTCACCATTATTATTCATTATCATTATAAACTGATTAATTGATCAACTGATTAATAAATGAATAAACAACTAAAAATAAAGTTGTTGTTTACTTATTTGTCAATTGATAAGTATATTTACCAGAAATCACGAGCCCGGAGGGAGGATAAACATTCATTATTCCGAGTATGTGGGGAAATTTTTTTATTTATTTGGGTTACGTTCATACTGTCAATTTTAACATCTAAAATCTAGTAACCTCTTTAAAAAAGCGGAAGGTACAAGCCCGGTGGATTTCGATTATGACTCATAACTGGTGTGTCTTTTTTTTTTCTTTTTTTGGCTCTCTCTCCCCCTCATGATCGCTCCATTTCAACTCGTCATTTCATAAACAATTCACACATTGCAGACGAGCAGAGACATGTCCCCTTTTCGTTGAAATCATAATGCTAAATCTTTTAACTAATTGGAACAGTATCGTCACAAGGGTCTACCTCCAACGCAATTTCCCTAATGCACCGCCGATTAAATCCATGTAATAAGCAAGCGCGATGACTGTATTAACTTAAGAGCAAATCATAAAAATCAAATGATGAACTTATGCCTTAAGTTCATGATATATTTTCAAATTTTTAGACCCCCCCCCCCCCCCCGATCTCGACCTGATTTGCGCGAAAAGAATCAGAGCATACGCTTCATGCACCATTACGCCGGTGAGGTGATATTCTCATAACATTTATATATGGCGAAATGATGTGAAAATTCTATACATGCATGCATGTATAATATGCAATGCAAAACAATATTGGTGTTACTATTTGCAACTTGGAGAATCAAATGCATCTATTATTTAATTTGCTCGCTGCCTTCGTTGATTTTGTAACACATCAAGAGTGTAACTCAGCTGTTGAAATTGGTAGGGCTATGATTTTGTAGCTATGTGACCCATATTGAATGACAGAAAAAAGCAAGAGATCAACTGTAAACTTCTTGATTATTATTGGTGTATGATTTCTATTTTATTTATTTATTTATTTATTTTTTGGTGGGGGAGGTAAAAAAATTCTTGCCAAGATGAATACCGGGAAAGTTTCATACGTTTCCTCGCACTGCTTATACCTAGACATCAAATAATTTTTCATTATCGATTCCCCTAAAATACATATTCACATTAGGACGATGTTCGGAAACATAATGAAAAAATGTCTATAAGTTGCTGTAAATCAATGGCCCATTTTATTCTTGAAATTTTTTCTCTTGACCGCTTTTTATATTCCGGCTGGTATTTCTTCCTGTTTGTACTAGATTCACAGAATCTATATTTTAGAAAGGAAAACTCTAAATTTCCGTGAAGTTTCTTGCCACCATTCAAACAAATAAGACGGGAAAATTAAGAAGATATAACTTCTCACTTGCGACCTGCATCTTAATATTAAATGACAGCTGTGTGAGACTGTAGGACGGTGTACTTACATACCGTTACACATGTATAGAAGTGATCGATAGCCTAATCTTGGGACTTCTTTCAGATATTCACAGTGATTTTTTGTTGTTGTAAATTTCGCTGGTTTATGGAACAATGTGAGAAAATTTCTTACATATTTCTTTCCCGCAATTTTCCAATCGCCTACAGAACAACAGATTTACTTTTCGCTTACGCAGACGGGTATATCATCAGCCCATTAGACCAACTTCGTTTCAGGCCCACAACGTGGAGGACATAGACAGAAAAAAGAGTTTTACCGGCAAACTGCCTTCCTCATTCAATATCATGTCAATACATACAGGAACAAAGTGTGTCATGAAACTGTTCGTAAAGTTACAAATGAATTTTCGAAGGACTCGAATATGGCGAGCAAAATGGGATTCTCAGTCGTTATAAAGCGCATCAGCTTAATGTGAAATATGCAGACGTAGATTAACATTACTATTATTTACTAACATTTTTGTGTGTTTGTTGCGAAGTATATGTTTTGCCACTATTTAATTGAGCTTATCGGAAATGCAGTCACTTCTTGTTAAAATGTCAGGAAAAACTTTGGGCATCCAATGTGGCATATCATATTCAAGTCGTTGATAAAATCAAGCGTAACTTTACGAACAGCTTTAACAATGAGAAATCTCACGACTTTACTGATACCAGCCGGAGCAGAAGCTCATTCTTGTCAAGTCTGAGTTTTGCACCCTTCCACAAAAGTACTACCTTCCGCCAATAACATCATGCAAGAGCGCTCGATTATTGGGTGCCATTTGAAAGGAGAGACCGTAAGCTATCCACACATATAAGCATTTCCTATAAAATGATACTTTCAAATTATCATTTTGAGAGACTTTTGCCAAATATTACTGATAATTTGACTTGTGTTATGGGATGCACTGTAGATAATTCTTCAGAAAGAGAGAGGATGATCATGATGGTCATGGACGGGAAGCTGTTATGTGACAGATTGGCGATCGATGAGTACACGTTTCTACTATACTTAAAGCTTTAATTAACATGATTAAACAAGTATTTTTGACGCCTTTTGAAGCCATTGGGGGACACATGTGTGGCATATGAAAAATCCATTTAAAAAAAAAAAAAGAAAAGAGGAACTGTCAGGGGAAGCATTATTATTTTCGAAACCATTAAATCTTAACCCCCCTCACCCCCTCCAAAAAAAAAAAATTATGGTCGTGACATTCAATCGATTTTTAGCTTTTTTATTGGGGGGGGGGGTATATACATATGTGTGTGTGTACAAGTATGGGTGATGGCGTGTGTGTGAAACGTGTACCGTACATTTGAGATATTCCTTAAGTTTGGCCTCTCACGGGTTAGAGTTTTTTTAATAATGGTAGACACCCCGGCCGCCCCTCCCCCTTCAGGAAGAAAATATTGAAAGAATCGTGATAAAATCTTTATTACCGGTATGGATGCAATACGTAGGAACAGGGCTTTCGTAGTAAGGATTTCAGCCGTTGCTTACCTTTAAAACGATAATCTGTTTCCCTATTATTATTATTATATGGGTACAGTTTACAATAAAAATGCAAATCCCCCTTATAGATAATTGCATACAAATGAAGAGCTTGGTTCTATCAAAAGGCGCCATATCCAGTTTTCATCAAAGTTGAGTTATTGACGTAACTGTGTTATTCAGCTGGAGTATTTTGCTATGAAAGAAATTTTGAAGCAAATTTTATCAAGAAATAAATAAATGATAGTGTTTTGTAATTTCAAGTTTCTATTGACACGTGCACAAACTAGGGACAAAGAAATGCATTTTTTCTCACAAGTTACTAAAATAGATTTAGCGCCTTTTGGAAGAAAGCTCTTCAAATAAAGCAATTCTTTTAAAAGTCAAGCTTAGTCAACTCAAGCCTACGGCCTTCCTACGATGATGAGGGAGTATTTATGTGAACATTGGCGACTTAAGTTACCTTGTGAATGAACACCATTTAAAATGACCTAATATCAAATTCCTCCAAACTATGTCAGCCCCCATCGGCAGACGCGATAGGAATTCCTAAATAAACGTCACCAGGTTTTGCAGAAATAAACCTTGATAGACCTTTCGACTGCTTGTAGCGTGAACTCTGTTGCGAATACGATATCTTCTCTTCTGGAGTTGGCTAGAGATGTAAATGATGAGATGGAGTATGGTACGTGACCCCTTCTTCCAAAGCAGTCCCAGGGGTAATATTGATGATGATGATAATGATGATGATGATGATGATGATGATGATGATGAGGAGGAGGAGGAGGAGGAGGATGATGAGGAGGAGGAGGAGGAGGAGGAGGAGGAGGAGGAGAGCGGTGGTTCTGGCTGCGGCGGCGCGGCAGTGGTGACAGTAGTGGTGATGATGGTGATGATGTGATAATTATTTTGGTTGTTATTCTGATGATATTGATAATGATGGTTGTGGTGATGGTGATGATAATGATGATAAGGATTGTGATAATAGATATGATGAGGATTAGAATGGTGGTGATAATTAAAATGGCGATGATGATGATGACGATGATGACGTTGATGGTGTATCATCATCATCATCATCATTATCATCATCACCACACACCACAACAACCACACCAAACCACAAACCACATCACCACCCCGATGATGTTGAGGATAACGATGATGACGACGACGACGACGATGATGACGGTAATGATGAAGATGAGCATGAGAATTGTGATGATGAAGGTTATAATAATGATAAAACTGCTGATGAGAATTCACTCTCTATCACAGAACTTCGATGTAACAAACTGATTAAAATTTCTCCGAGAGAAATGCAATCAATCCAAATTACCGAATTCATTTGAATTCAAATTACATTACGTGAGCAGTGAAGTCGTAACCAGGCAGGTCCCAGATTCGAACGCTAGTCCCGTTCAATTAATCCTCAAATCAGGAGTCCCTCGTATGGGACTCAACCTTGGACTAAGTCGTACACTAATTTAGAATTTCATTTCATGTGCCACGTAGAACATTTTTTTTACAATCATAAATAAAAAAAAATCGGGAGGTCATGCCTGACCGTTCGAATACCTTCATTTTAAAGATTATGAACAACCATGGCTGTTAAAAAAATTATCTGGCAACACAGAACTTTCAAGAACTGTCGTGATATAACGGGTCCCAGATTCGAACGCTATACTATAGTCCTGTTCAATTAATCCTCAAATCAGGAGACCCTCGTAGGGGACTCAGCCTTGGACTAAGTCGCATACCAATTTAGAATTTCATTCATTTCATGTGTCACATAGAACTTTTTTTTTACAATCATAAATTTAAAAAAATCGGGAGGTCATGCCTGACCGTTGGAATACCTTCATTTTTAAGATTATGAACAACCATGGCTTTAAAAACAATTACATGTATCTGGCAACAAAGAACTTTCAAGAACTGTCGTGAACGGGTTTAAAATTGTAAGTTTAGAGGAGGACAAACTATTAAGTACAAAAGTACTATCAAAACTATTTTTGGATTTGTGATAATCTTGTAAGTCATTGAAATCCCCAGATGTAGAGAATAGTTACTACACAGAGGTGAAACGGATTTTCCTTCTTTACTTGATTGCTAAAACAATGCTAAAATTAATCTATATCGGAGACTTTTAATCCAGTTACGATTCCTCAAGATACATAAAGAAAGAAATATGGGCAAAATATAGAAAATATAGATTTTTATACTTTGCTTAATTGTAAAAACTATAGTCTACATAATCAAGATAATATTGCGTGCGTTGCTCTTGGAACCATTATAAACTTGGGATCCATGTTGAAATCTTGGTCTTATCATCTGGAGGTAAAAACTTCTCAAATTAGAACAATATGACAAGAGAAACGTTTCACATCATCAATCAATGTATGAACACTTAAAGAAATCACTTGACAAGAATCGGCTTAGCGCGTATGAGTTTGAAAAGGCAATTATTTATTGCATTAGTGATCATCGTTGACAATAAACATCTATCTCCAGTCTCTAACAACGTCAGGATCCTGCGCTTTCCTTTACTTATTTCTTTCTTTAATCTCTTTCTCTTTTGTTTTTCTCTATCTCCCCTTTTCCTTTATATATATTTTACTCCATACACGCTCTCTGCTAAATCTACGCACTGAGATATAAAGTATATATAAAAATAACAACCGTCGAATACAGATTTTTACTGTGGGCGGCCGAGCCCAAATCCATGACATCGTCATTCCCAATTGGTACTCATGAAAATTCATCAAATGAAGGGATTTAAGGCCTACTTTTCTCTCGCGCACTCACCAAGGAAACAGAAATAGTCGGGTTGTCATGGTAACGGTGTGTTTATCTTCGAGTGGAATATCCTAAGCACTATTTTAAATTGCTTTTGTTATCCACTGACTCTTCCCCTTTTTGCTTGTGTGGCTGATTTTTATATGGAAAAAGGGTATATAGGCGGTAATATCACAGACTGAGAGGGAGTACGGGAAGGGGAGAGGGTCAACTTAAGGGCATTTCTCATTACAGGTAGTGAAGGTGACAAAAATCAAAATGTGGATTGAAATTGAAAAAAACAAAAGATGTAAAGGGGAAGACAAACTATTCCCCGATCGTTCCTCTAATCCCAAATTCTGGTTATGCTGTGAGCTCCGGCGCTTTAAAAACAAATTGTCCAACCCTCAAACTTGCTTGCCCAGGGCAATCATGAATATAGATCGCCATTAATGAGGAGTGATCCGTTTATTTGTAACCCAGGGCTGTTGTATCTTATGGAGCAATAATGTATGCAAATTCAGAAATGCACTTAGGGATAAGAAAGAATCATTTCCGTTACCACATTTAGACACTCGAAGTATGCAACGAAACAACAAGAAGATAAAATTGCATTTAACTTGACATTAAGGAAAAGATTTGAAACACCAAGGGTCTAAAGCACACAGCCATAATCTTAGCCACTGGTAGAAGTCTTTGTCATCAATTTTTTGCCCTGTCAGTGACTCAGTGTGATATCAGTGGAAGATTCCTTATTAAAGTTCCGGTCAGACATGAGTACCTCCCCCCTTTTTTTTTTGGGGGGGGGGGGAAGAAACCAAATAATTTCTAACAAGTTTTGTTTTGTTTCACATCGTCCTGATTTCATGGTAGTTTACAATTACAAAGAAATACAGCAGTGAGCATGATGAGGCAAGTAAGCGGGTGTTAATGTTTCTCCAAATTCAACTTGCCCTCCAATTTCTTTTACGAAAAAAAAAATGGATGCTTCTTTGTAGATGTTGCATGGTGACATCTATGCTCCCACATCAGTGTAGGGTTAGGGCCACAAAAGGGATTTAGTGGTGGAGGTGCACCGTGGTCAACAACTATATAGCGGAAAAAATTTTTTTACCCCCACGAACAATTGACGCCCCCTTCCCCTCCCCGCTCGCAAATGGTAAGAAGAATAAAAAAAAAAAAAAAAGAAGAAGAAAAAAAAAGAAAGAAAGGTCCCTTAGAAATCATTGGGCTCGCTAACAAGTATCGAAGTTGGGGAGGAAGAGGAGAACACATCTTATTCTGCGTCACTTTTGTCTTATTCGGGGGTAGGGGGAGGAGGGAGCTGGTAAATCTCTTGTCAAACTTGTCAAACAAACATATTTCATCAACAAAAGTCGTCATGCTCATCGCGTTTTGAACAGAACTTTCCCTCTATTCTTCTTAACCCCAACCCCCCTGCAAACACGACAAAATTAACAACAAACACAAGTTCCTTTATGAGAAAAGTTTCCATTCTGTTAAATGAATTTGCAAACCCAATTTCCCAAACGTGATCAAAATCACTGTAAGGGAGACTTACCTGGTTTATTTCGGTCAGGGTTATCTACAGTTATGCGCAGAACTTACTTTTCTTCACGTTTCCATTTCTATTCTTAAAACTGTCCTTAATGATTCTCTGTGTTCATTCATACTCTTTGAAGTGCTCCTTTATACTTTGCTTGTGCTGGGATTTACTGAATTAGTAGAACACTGACATTCATGATTTCCAATAATTCTTATATGAATTACTTTTTTGATTGCAATGCCTAAAATGTGTTTGTTAAGCGAATACAAAACTTAGACAGTGTTTTAGATATATATATATATATATATATATATATATATATATATATATATATATATTACTTTAAAGTAATCAATTTAAACCTGCTTCATGTTGGGCATATTTGTCTCCAAGTAAACCACTATTAATTTTCTAAAATAAAAAAATCATTCGTGCATCTTATTTGATCAAACTAAATACATCCATGTTTACATTCAAATTTCATAAAAGCTTTTATCATCTTTTTTTTTTTCAAATATGTTCCGAACAAAGTCTTCTGTGCACAATTATTCCACTTGCCAAAGTCAAGACTGGCTCCCCCACTTTGTCGTTCTGCTTCTTTGTATAATTCTACCGTATATCAGCTGTTGGGGTAAGTGGATGGTACTCACTTTAACCTCGGGGGGGGGGGGGGGGGGGTGTTTCACAAAGACTAAGATTGACTCAAATCGCTCTTAACTATGGCAGGCCATTCATGCCACTGTTTGCTTTCACCATCTGTCTCTCAAGGGATACGCAAATCATTGTCACAAATTTGAAGAATTTACATTTTTTGTTTTCTTGTCATCAGTGAACTATAAAAAAATGGTCAGTTCTGCAGATCTGTAACTATGATTTTCGAATCTTTTGAGAGATCCATGGTGAAAGAAAACAGTGGCATGAATGGCCAGCCATAGTTAAGTGCGATTTTAGTCAATCTTAGTCTTTGGGAAACACTCCCAGATCCAGTTCTGCAAGTACTGAGTTTAAATATGTATACAAACAAAACATTTACTTCCTCTCTCTCTCTCTCTCTCTCTCTCTCTCTCTTTTATTCCATTTCTCAGTGTTCTATTTTTCCCCTTCCCTGTTCTATTGTCTTTTAGACATGTTAGACGGTTAGATGCCTTATGTGAGTCTCTGTTGGTGTGAATGCGTGTACTTTAATACCACCGGCGCATTAATCCCTATCGAGGAGTGTAGGGGAGGGGGGGGGGGGGAGATGATCTAAATAATTATCCAAAATTTCTAACTCAAACTCACACAGGAGTACACACCCATCCTCACCCACCTGCACACATCCACACACATACTCTCCCATCCTATCTCTGTTTTCTAACAGCAATTCCAACAGTTCGAATATAAATCTTTATTACTATATACCCGTCGTTTATAATAGATTAATATTTAAAAAAAAAATCAGCAATTGATTGATTGATTAAAATTCTTCTTTGAAAAAAAAAAAAAACGCTTAAACTTCTTTCGAAAAATCGATTCAAGCGCAATTTCGAAAGCCTATTGTACTGCCCATACCAAAGGCCCATACAAATCTTGTTCGGATTACGTAATAAGCCACTGTAAGTCGCATAGGTGTAAATCCCGGGGGGATGGGAGGATATATCCCCCACTTTTTTGAGAGGGGGGGAGGGGATGGCGTGTACAAATATCCCTCCCACTTTTTAAGGAAGAAATGATATTTGAATTAATCTTTTAATATAATTTTTAATAATCTGTCGTAAACAACCATCATATTTTAGAATTTCTATTTGAAAATGCGATTTAAAACCAGAAAAGCGATTATTTTTGGCTCGCTCGCTTCGCACGCTCGTCATATTTTCGAATTTACATTTAAAAATGCGATTGAAAACCAGAAAAGTGGTTATTTTTTGTCTTGCTCGCTTCGCTCGCTCATCATATTTTATAATTTTTATTTGAAAATGCGGTTGAAAACCAGAAAAGTGGTAATTTTTGGCTCGCTCGCAAGATAAAAATTAAAATGTGTGTAAAGGGGGGTCTGTGCAGGTGGGTGAGGGGGTGTGTTTATACTTAAGTATCAATTCGACAGAAAAAAAGTTGATCATCCCCCCCCCCCCACTCCTCAAAGTGGATTTACGCCGGTGGTAAGTCCGCACACTTCTAAAGGTGATAGACAGGGCTATTGAAGTTGCCTTAAGCTGATTTTTCGAAAGTAGTTTTCATCGTGTTGAAAGGGGGGGGGGTGTATATATTTGCAAGCGCCATTCCCCTCCCTCTCTCTCTCTAAAAAAAAATAATAAAAATGTGGGGATATAACACCCCTATCCGCGAGATTTATCCAAATGATATACACTTCTATTATTCATTTTGCTAGTGCTGTTTTTTCTATTGTAGGGCCCGATTACAAGCTTCTTAGCTGTCCTAGCCATGATTGTATGTTGTAATTTTATTTCTAAATTGGTAAATTTTTTGGAATGAAGGATTAAATAGAATGAACTAAATTGAATTAAAATGAATATATCCCGGTAAACCGTGGGGCTGGTATGTGAAAATTAACTATGGATCGAAACCTGGGAGTGCCACATGTCTGCAGTGTATTGTAGTACGTGCGTCAAGAGTCGACCGTGGCAGTCCTTTGCTTGTGGCACAAGTCAAACAGAGCCACTAATACGTTAAGTGAATGAAATGGAATTTTTTTTCGTCAAATAGTGAAATGAGGTTGCTGGATGGTGTCGTATCACTTTTTTCACACCCCATAACTGTCACACTTTCTTACATGCTCTCTCTCTCCCTCTCACACTGAGAATGGGACGTGCCCCCTATCCCCCCTCTCCCCTATAGCTACACTCTAAATTTCTTGGATTATAGAAATTAATCTTAGTCGACTGTAATTTGGACAGCTCCAAAATTGTATTCAATAAGATTGATTATTAATCTATTATATAGATTAAGATATCTAAGAGAATTTTGGTGTTGTCCCTGATTTAAGTCTAAGAAATTCAGAGTGTAGGATGGGGAACCTATATAAAACTACACACTTGGTTTTCAGCAGCTAAAATGTCACAAAAATCATTGGTTTATGCAATTTTCTTGTATTACCTTAATTGGTTCTAAAGTTAATTTAAATATTGTGAAAATTGCGAATGCCAACAACGCATATTTTAAACTCGATATCAATGCCAGTGTCAATATTTGTTCGGAAAATTACGGGGTCCCTAACGCACATGATTGTAATAAATGAATGCAAATCTTGATTTTGAAACTATTTTCCAAAATTCACCTCAATTTCTAATAGTAATACGAAAAGAAATAAAATAAAATAAATGATTAGTTTTTAGCAAACCTTGAAGATATTCTCGTTGCTCAGACAAGGGGCACTGAACGAGTCTCATTGCGCGTATGCAGGGTGCGTACTTTACAGGTGAGTGCATTGGAAAAAAGGGCCTTACCTCCAAAAATTGGAACAAAAGGTTTTCAAATGTTTTTTTTTTTCTTTTTGGGGTAGTTGATGTGCTTAATAACATACCAAAAATCTACCCAAATCTGACCATAGAAAAAGCATAAATTCCAAGACGGCGTTCAAGAAGGCCGCCAATAGTTTGAAACATGTGTAATTTTTCATCACCAGCAAAATGATTGTGGTGTTTAACCTCATGTCCTCAGGGGCGAGCAATCTAGCAAAGTCCAAGGAATTGAGTTCAATGTGAAGAAAGTTCATTGACGATGACGCTGGTATAATGAAAATTCGTTGATGATGAGGAATTCACAATGTACCACTGAACTTGAAAGTCCAAGGATGATTAGATAGTTCAGAATTTTCAAGTTAATTTCATGATACGTGATGGAGCAATTTACTCCCAAACCATATCAACCAAAGTACGAGAAGCTAGCTTGCTTTGTCTAGAAATCAGTAAAGTATCTGGGACCATATAAGAGTTAAAGTGATTACACAATGGTAAACTTTTTTGATATATGATCGAGTGTAGAATTCTAAGAAGAATAACATTAAAAATTGGATGATTTTCAATCGAAATCATTGCATTTTGGCTAATTTTCTCATAAAAAGTCAAGAGTTGGCCAAAAAAACTGAGTATGAGATATGACGTAAAAGTGGGTACCCAGCTTCGCGCATTGCAGTTGTGCTGCGCACTAGACTGTACAATATATATTATACCTTGAGCGCATTTTGCTAGAATTGCGCGATAAGGTACCCACTTTGACGTCATTTTGACGTCAAAGTGGGTACCCAGTTGAAACTGGGACACACCTGAGGGTCAAAAATATCCCGAAATCTTACCACAATTGGGGGTTTCCTTGGCAACACGACTTTTAAAAAGAATTTATGAAGATGATTTTCTACTGATGAAATCATGCTCTTTTAAATGAACTAACATCCATAACATTGTTTCAGCATTGCGTACCCCCTTTAAGATCCGAATGCCACAACTACAAGCCAATCATTTGCTTGATCGAAATGCCACAACTGCGAGCCACTTATCTGCTGGATCCAAATGCCAAACTATAAGCCAATCATCTGTTGGATCCAAATAATTTGCTATTACTAATTCAGAAATAGTCATGGTGCGAGTCATCATCTTGTAAAGGCTGATTGTGAGGATTCTCACATGTGCCCTCCAGACATGGGCCGAACGCACTCGTACATGAAGTTCATATTTTCTACAGCTGCTTCTGCATGGTAGTTCGGCAAGAAGTGGTGCAATGACATCGGACCAGCGGACAATGTTGGAACAGCAGGTTTGTCACTCATTACTGGGAAACTGACTGTCATGAAGTGTCTACCCTAGTCCACTGCATTCATGTCATTGTCCTTTCCTGCCCACACCATGATCTGGTAGTGCACCCTCAGACCGGAGAAATGTTAGTATCATTTCCCTGCTCAGACAATGATGTTTTGTTGAAAATTCAGTATATAGGCGGGAGACGCTCTGGGGTGACAAATGACTCGCAGACACAATTTGCCTTTATTGAGGAGATTGTAACCCAATGTAGTGTAAGCAACGCTGCATGAGTGGTGGTAGACACAACCTCACACCCATTTACGCTAATTCTCAGACCCTTAAAAAGCATGAAATAAACATGAATAAATCATTGAATGAAAGAAATCCATGCCTCACAAATCAACGTCTAGTTATGTAGGTTTTGTGAGTTTTCTACCGAAAATCATAATTAACATATATATTTAGAATTTTAATCTTTCTCTTCCCTTCCTTCATCAGACACTGTACATGTCTAATAGATATACAAAATGTCCAAACTAAGACTTTGCTTTGTGATATTTTGCTGGATCTTAAGGTTGAAAACAGCCCGGAAAGTAATTTCCAGGCTTTAGAAATAATTATGAAGATATAAATCTCCCCCAAACGTTTTGACCTTTATACTTTTTAGAAAAAAATCACTTGTAGTTATATCTACTGAAAGAACAGATTGAATACTTTGACAGTAAATCTCCCCCAAACGTTTTGACCTTTATACTTTTTAGAAAAACATCACTTGTAGCTATATCTACTGAAAGAACAGATTGAATACTTTGACAGTAAAAAAAAAAAAAAAAAAAAAAAAAAAAAAGATCACAGTTGATGTTAGTTACTCCTAGAATGTGCAGTCGAGAACTGGTCCTCATTCACTAGCAACTTAGACTATAACTTTTCGCGAATAAAACCATATTCTACTATAGGTCTCATCATTTAGGAAATTGTATACCTGGAAATGTCATTAATCAAACTTTCTGTAAGCATATTTTATTCCCGCTGCAAGCATATACGGTGAATCAGTGAACAACTGGCAGAAAAGTTTTACCACACAAAATGTAATGGTTATGTATATACATAAAGCCACACATTTGAGCTAAAATCATCAAAATATAAAGGTCAAATTTATACCATTTACGGAAATATTACAGGCCCCGTTGTATAAAACTTACCACTGATGGTAACTTTGCCATTGATGGTAACGTCCACGGAAACCTTGAATTTGATTGGCTATTGAGTACTGTTACCATGGTAGTTACCAATGATGGCAGAGTTACCATTAATGGTAGGTTTTGTGCAACGGAACCCTGATGTAATATTTCCGTTAAATATTATATCTATTACCACAAGGCATATTTTCCCACGAAATCAAAGATGCATGTTGCTTCTTCTACAGTCTGATGTAGATGTTAACCTACTCAGGAGCAGGGGGATAGATAGCGGGGGATGGGTGTATGCATCCCGGACCCACCTCCCACTTTTTGAAGTGGGTGTATGGGGGAATCATCCCCTGTAATGAAGACCTGTCTACGCCAATGCTCAGTAGACATGTAATCTTGTCAGTCACATCAAATTTATCCATTGAATACGTGACTTATTACAGTATGTATTCTATATAGATTTACTGTATTCGAGAAACGAAAAAATACCTTTGTTGCGACAAAATTAGATTTTTTTTGTCCCGGTATCATGGTCATTGGTCCAACATCATTAAGGATTTTTTATTCCCACCTGAGTCGCACAGGACAAAATTCTCAACATTGCCCCAGAATGAAAACCAGACGAGAACCCAGACCATTGTTTAACTTAAGTCAGCACAGAAAAACTGCAGATCCAATGACTTCCCTTGTGGAATTTTTCCATTTTTTAATAAGTTATTTGCCAGAAAGCTTGTTAAGACTAATCAGATCGGACGTAGTATGATATTTTTGTACGCGCTTTAACTCTACTCATTTGATTGAATTATCGTTTTTGTGGAAGTCTAACCTGACCGCTAGGGAAATCAATTGTCAGTTTGTGTTTGATCGATCACAACTTTAAAACTTCAGAACTCTTATCCTTTGTAGTTTCCGGCTTGAACTTTCACTAATATGTTTCTTTGTTGTTCTGTCGTTTTCGGTTTTTTGTGTGAAAGAAATTCATTAGACAATCAATTTGTATTACTATTATTCATCTTTTCTAACCCGAACTTAAGCGTCATCCCATGAACAAGAAGGAATACAGCAAGGCTGAAGGTAGCCATTTATCGCTCGGTTGATCTCGTCGAACATGAATGTCCATTCAGTCTTCTTATTCGTCGCATCTGATAATCTTCTGCATTTGAGATATTTTTTGCAAGGGGCTTGCCCGAATAATGGGCCGACTAGTTAGCAGGAAATCTTCCTTACCATGCTTACACTGAACCGAAAGTTATACTTCGAACTTATTAGCCACGGTGAAATACGTGAAATAGGTGATGTGGGTGTAACATCTGTTCTTTCGAATGTCTGCCGCAGCGATGTTTGACAGCTAGATTTGCGTGGACGATGGACAGAATATTTACGAAAAAGGGTAATCTTAAACGTATGGTTGAAATCATGATGGCCATGCTATCATAATGTGAAAAAACAAACTGTTTCGAAGCAACCTGGAGAGTTAGATTAGTACATGAACACAGGTGTCTAGACTAATAAGTATGCGATTTTAAAAAAGATATTGAAGTGGTTTCTTGGCATACTTCCAAAATAAGGCCATTTGAAAAGCATTCCTCTATAAGGTCACGTCTTACCATGATATTCTCCTAAATGAAATGAACTGATGAAGATGATGAGAAAGCCGACATATTATTTTTCACCTTTTCCCAGAACTCAAGCTTCTCAGCCGTGGACTTTTTTTTAGTAGTAAACTGGCCGGTGCCAGGTAAAAATGTCAGAGGTAAAAATGTCAGAGGTAAAAATGTCAGGAGGTAAAAATGTTAGAGAAAAAATGTCAGAGGTAAAAATGTCAGTGGTAAAAAATGTCAGAGGTAAAAATATCAGAAGTAAAAATGTCAGAGTTAGAAATGTCAGAGGTAAAAATGTCAGAAGTAAAAATGTCAGAGGTAAAAATGTCAGAGGTAAAAATGTCAGAGGTAAAAATGTCAGTGGTAAAATTGTCTGAGGTAAAAATGTCAGAAGTAAAAATGTCAGAGGTAAAAATGTCAGAGGTAAAAATGTCAGTGGTAACATTGTCTGAGGTAAAAATGTCAGAAGTAAAATGTCAGAAGTAAAAATGTCAGAAGTAAAATGTCAGAAGTAAATGTAAGAGGTAAAAATGTCAGAAGTAAAAGTGTCAGAGGTAAAAATGTAATAGGTAAAAATGTCAGAGGTGAAAATGTCTGTGGTAAAAATGTCTGAGGTAAAAATGTCAGAAGTAAAAATGTCAGAGGTAAAAATGTCAGAGGTAAAAATGTCATAGGTAAAAATGTCAGAGGTAAAAATGTCAGAAGTAAAAGTGTCAGAGGTAAAAATGTCAGGTAAAAATGTCAGAGAAAAAAATGTCAGAGGTATAAATATCAGTGGTAACATTGTCTGAGGTAAAAATGTCAGAAGTAAAAATGTCAGAAGTAAAAATGTCAGAAGTAAAATGTAAGAGGTAAAAATGTCAGAAGTAAAAGTGTCAGAGGTAAAAATGTAATAGGTAAAAATGTCAGAGGTGAAAATGTCTGTGGTAAAAATGTCTGAGGTAAAAATGTCAGAAGTAAAAATGTCAGAGGTAAAAATGTCAGAGGTAAAAATGTCAGAGGTAAAAATGTCAGAAGTAAAAGTGTCAGAGGTAAAAATGTCAGGTAAAAATGTCAGAGAAAAAAATGTCAGAGGTATAAATATCAGTGGTAAAAATGTCAGAGGTAAAAATGTCAGAGGTAAAAATGTCAGTGGTAAAAATGTCTGAGATAAAAATGTCAGAAGTAAAAATGTCAGAGGAAAAAATGTCAGAGGTAAAAATGTCAGAGGTAAAAATGTTAAGAGGTAAACATGTCGGAGGTAAAAATGTCGGAGGTTATGTCAAATTTAAAAAATATTGGTAAAATATAAGTAAACGTGTCACAGATACGGATATTGAATTATAGAAATGAAGGGGAACGTGTGATATCTGCCTATTTACTTCCACCGTTCATAGTAGACAAAGTTTCTACATAATTTTCATGTAGAAAAAAACTAACTACATCTATGAAAGAGGGAGGGAAGTGGACAAGAAAATTATTTTTTAGCTCTTGGTTTTACAGCTGGGTCTATATTCCTACACCATGTACACTGGAAAAGGATTCACTTGTTATAATGCGAAAGTTTATTGCACGTGCTTTTCAATTTTTTCCACAATGGGGAAGCGTGTGCCGGGGTGAATCTTTGTATAGGCTAAAACAAATTATAAGGGGAATTAACTGAAAAGGATGTACAAGCGAAAGATGAAAATATAGATTTATTTTATCACAACTCATGTAACAGTACATTAAAAATTGTATGTGGATGAACATTGTAAAAACGATGGTGGGAAAAAAAAAACTTTGGCTTGTAACATAAGTAGCTGTCCACATACATGACATACCACACGAGTGCGCGATTTCAATACGCACATTCCTCTTCGTTAGGCCCCCCCCCCCGCCCACCTCCAATCAAGCGTGGTCTAGGTGAACAAAGGCCTGAATATTAACTAATACGTAAGGAATAATGGAAAAGAAAGTAAGCGAAATGAACTAATTCGATCTATTTCTCGACCTTTTTATAATATCTCTTCTGATATACCGCAGACTTTACAACTTTTCAAAAGATTTACTGAATTAGGTAATTGTGTTAGCATATGCAAAACATCAACCGTGAATATCCTTTTCTTTTCATCTGCCATTCTATCATATCACTAATATCTTAATTCATTGTAACTTATTTCCCATCAATCTCACAAAGAAAATAATGGACATCATCCCACGCTACATTTCTTACGCAGAAGGCGGAATTTACTTATATTTCACAGTGCGTGTGAACGGGCCAAAGCTTTTCTAATTCAATAAGTCTGTAACATGTTCACTTTGACATTTTCAGACCTGACATTTTTTTCCTCTGACATTTTTACCTCTGAAATTTTTACCTCTGACATTTTTACCTCTCACATTTTTTCCTCTGACATTTTTACCTCTGAAATTTTTACCTCTGACATTTTTACCACTGACATTTTTACCTCTGACATTTTTACCACTGACATTTCTACCTCTGATATTTTTACTTCTGACATTTTTACACCGAACCTGTTGGCCGTCCACTTGGCAAGAGGAGAAGCGCGTAGTATGCTTAAGGAGTTTTAAACCGTGTACACATGGTGTAGGCCTATTGATAGACGTATTATTTCTATCTTTCTTCTTCTTCTTCTTCTTCTTCTTCTTATCGTTACTGAAAATGCATCTCGGAAAATATAAAGATAATCCTCTTTCCTTAATTTTGGCCAATATTTTTTTTAATATATGATTTATTGCCATTATAATTATTTTCATTATTATTATTGTTATTATTATTATTATTATTATTATTATTATTATTATTATTATTATTATCATCATCATCATCATCATCATCATTATTATTATCAATATGCCTAATATCATTGTTATTATCATTGATAGTAGTAGTAGTAGTAGTGGTGGTGGTGGTAGTGGTAGTAGTAATTACTGGCAGATTTTCGGATGAGGCAACCAGGTTCTTCACTCCTATGTTTAAGCTCAAGTGGTATACTATGAGAGTTACATCTAAGAATGTGCATCCTAAACATAATAATAATAATGATAACGATAGTGGGTTCTTGTAAAGCGCTTCTTTCCGTCAAAACTGACGTTCCTTGCGCTCCACTGTTATTACCCCGGCTTTAGCAAGTCAGCTATTAAGGCGTTCTAGCATTTCAAGGAATTTTCCTGTAGCCTGTCACTTCCATGAGATATGTTTAGTGGCGGTCAGCTCTCTCATGTTTTCGGTAGTGACGTATGCATGATAAAATGAATCCAGAGTTTGCAGTTATCGGATATCCTGTCGCCCGTTTCTATGGTAATCATGCTTTTAACAGTAAATCCATTTTGAATTCGTTTGATATTATGCTGAATCTAATGAGATCGTGCTATATATACTTCGTTTCAAACATGGATAGCTTTAGGTTTTTTTCTTTATATAAAACCATATTAACTATCCGTTTATAAGCTCCTCCTTTTTCTCCTCCCCCGCGCTGACTACTGACTCAATTATGTCCAAACAATTACACCTGGAGGAATCTATATCGTAGTAATCTGGAAAGATTTAAGCGCACAACACTGGGATACAAGCGCCAATTATAAAAACGTCTTGCCCCGATAAAGAAGGTATACACCTAAAACACTGTCACTCATGGCGCTTCGGCAACGAAGCGGGGATTTTCTACCAAAGCCTATGACGTGATTCTGTGCCGAGATGACTTCACAAAGTCGGGAGTGAGTAGATGACTCGCCTTGGTAACGGTGAGCCTCCGCAAGTGCCACGTTTTATTCTTGGCCCTTGTCAGCATGCAAGTGGTCGAGGAGTGACATGCATTTACACATGGCGTGATTTTTCAGTGGTGGACGCTTTGGTGATAATAGTATATAAGATGCTTGATGGTTGCCTTGTTACTGGTGGTGGATGGTTGCCATGTTGCTGATGGTGGACTGTTGCTGTGTTGCTTGCGCTTGATGTTGCCTTGTTGTTGGTGGTGGATAATTGGTTTGTTGCTGATGATGATGACCTGTGCCGTGTTGCTTGTGCTCGATGTTGACTTTTTGCGGGTGCTGGAAATTGGTTTTTATTGCTGATGATGGACTGTACCGTGTTGCTTGTTATTGATGTTGCCTTGTTGCTGGTGGTTGCCGTGTAGTGCACATTGTCGTGAAAATCAACATTTCAAGCTTTACGTTATGTAACATCTCACATATGTATTCACCGTTATGTTTGGGGGAATATGATAACCAATATAATTCTTAAAGTCTTCTTTTAAGAAGGACTAATAGTCTTTCGTTTTATAAACACTTCATTTCTAAATGGATGGAATGTCCTTTCTTCGACGCCTGTAAGTAAACACAAAACAAAAAATAAGTTCCCCCTAAAACATATCCCTATATTTTTTCGATCAGGAACCTTTGATGAAATCTGAATATAGACTTGTGTAGCTACACTTCTCAGCTACATTTCCTGGTAAGTTCAGGGCAAACCCTGCAGTCACGCTTCAGTGAACACGACCTAAATGCAAAATTGTCGTTTCACCTCAGGTTTCACCTCATTTACATAATTTTCTCGTCTCATTTGTTCCCTGAAACGTAAGACCTTGGGATTTCGACGAAAATCAAATCAAACGAACTCCCCAAGAAGACTTATCATGGTTACTTACACTAAGCAATTGAATTTTGGTTGGTAGGTGAAAGAAGAGCTTTTCCAGTCCCACGTGCTCATTGAAGCGTGAACTTTCAATTAAATGCCATGAGATCATTGATACATGTACACCGGTCATGTAGAAAAATGTTATCAATAAGATTTTTAGTGCACAAGAATAAGGCAATAATTACTGGATGATAATTTCAACATGGTGATATTTTGTTTTCATTATGTGTTCATTACACCATGAATTGATAGGTATCAACTGCAAAAGTTGCAAACACCCTTCAAAACATGAATTCTTCCGCATAAGATCAATTCATCGCGCAAAAGATGCTAAAAACTGCAGTTTTTGCCATTTTCACCTATTGCTCACTCAAGCATGAAATTTGGTGCACAACTCATTTGACATGTTTGGTAATGAATAAAATTTGTGTTGCATGCCTTCAAACGGAAAAAAATTAAAGCATGTTCCGATATCACTGCATCAAAGTCATGGCACGAGGCTTGTGAACTTCAAAAAATGACAATTTTGCACCGCGTCGTGTTCACTGAAGCGTGACTGAAGGGTTTGCCCTGAACTTTCCAGGAAATGTAGCTGAGAAGTGTAACTACATGAGTCTGTATTCATCTTTCATTAAAGGTTCCTGATGGAAAAAAATACAGGGATATGTTTTAGGGGGAACTTATTTTTGTGTTTGTGTTTAGTTGTAATTATATAAAGTAAAACATGCGTTCTACGAGAAAAGTTTATCCAAACTTCTTTCTTTTTTATTGCAATGATTGTATATTTTCACCAGAGAACTTCGTAGCGGCGATTGTTTTTATCTGCCCTTGCTTTTTGAACACATTTGAATGATATTATGTGGTGAATGTAAACATGTAAAATAATCATGTTTTGAATTATCTTCTTTACATCTTTGTGAAGATAGATTTAATTTCATTATTTTTCATTATGTCCTTTATTTGTCGTCAAGAACGTAGAAAGGGTTGGTGTATTTTTATTTTCATTTATTCTGTAACTAGACTGAGCAATAACTTTCAAAGAAAGAATGTCTATTAGGTGACCTAACATAATATGCTCCGGTGACCATTGGTCCGAGCTTTATTTCGTCAAAGAAACATGGTTAGAGGCAGGGTTGCAATGGGGTTTTAGGTCAGCGTTAGGGTGTTATGGTTTGGCATAGCGTCGCGTCACGTTGCAGCGCGTCGGGTGTAGGGTTAAAGGGTTAAAGTTCAGTATTCGGTTAGAGTATGAAATTTTTGCGGCGCATTCGTCGCCGGAGCAAGTGTCAAGGAAACATTTTATTAATATTCCGTTATCATTTTGTAGTGATGGCATGAATACGCCTTAGATTCATTTGAGTGATAGATGCTATACCGAGAGCTTCTTATTTGTTATCTAATTTCATGCGATTTAATTCATTTTTTATGGTCATAAAATAGTTGGAAGATCTAAGTCGCGTTGAGTCAAATACATGTATTCATATACATGTATATCTCTGTTTTGATTGGGAGTTTATTGAAAAGTCATCCCAAGGAGAAACTCAGTAATATGAAATAAAATTGGTAATCGCTGAGCTACATCACTATTTCTTTAAAAACGATTTAAAAACGTAATAAAACATGCACCTTTACCGAAATCACTAATATAAATCAAAATTTTGATCACATCAGTGAAAAGAAAACGTCAGTGTACTCATGGTGTTAGCTTACTTTCTTAGACTGGAGTGGTAAAGAAGAAAAACTTTCGGGGGCTTTAATAGGTTTCAGTGTAGATTTGAGTCAAATTTGCATGGAAAACTTAAATGAAGGCTGAAGCCAAATGTCAATTTTTTAATGCCAAGTGTCACATGCCAAATGTCCGTATTCAGGAATATTAAGCTTTTGCTGGTTATAAGATACCATAACTTCCTCTTCCCCTTTTAGACCTATATTGATTTCTTTTAATATTTTGGATTTGGATTAGCAAAAGACCATGGGGCCTCTTAATTGATGCCATGAATAACGCCTGAGAAGGAGGTATACTTGGTAATTTACAGAACCAGTTCATACCAGGTTACCAACTCCTCAAAAATGATTTTCTGCTATGAAGATATTTTATAACTTTTGGTCGCCATGGTCGCCATGATATTAACAGGGTCTGTCCATCTCCTGAATATTTACAACTTCTAGAAAGCCGTTGCCGGGGACCAATGTGTCCATGTCGTGGGCCGTCAGTCTCATGAAGCTCAGATATGTATATATATATATATATATATATATATATATATATATATATATGTGAGACAATTGAGAGAATAATAGCGTAGCATGAATCAAAGTTCCCCAGAGCTGTCCTACCATTTTGGAAATTTTTGCAAAGGTTGAAAAAATGTCTCCGCCGGGAATCGAACCTGGGGCTTTGAATATATATATATATATATATATATATATATTTTTTTTTTTTTTTTCTGGTGGCCCGTAGGTCTCGGAGCTCTCCGACATCGCGGGCTGCATGTAAAACTCCTGTCATATTTATATTTCAACTGAATATAAAGACTGGTGAATTTTTAAGGAGAGGATGATCAAGGGCTTTCAAGAAAAAAAAATCTGAGATTTTTAAAAGAAACCGATTGGTCATTCTCTTTACACACCAAAACGTATTTATCAAAAATTCTCAGTGTATAATATCAACATTTCATTTGGTGTTAGTTTTCATGGGCAAAATGGTTTCTGACATCAGCGAGTGTTAAAAATCTTCTTCAGTTTTTAACACCCAATTTTGAACTACACGTTTGCATATCTGTATCAGAAAGGGCATTATGCTGCATTGAAAAAGAGAATGTAAAAACAAAACAAAAAATAGATGAATTATAGGTGTTCTTGATATTTCGAGATGTTTTTCTTTCTATTTTAATACCTAGGTGCATTTCAAGATTAAGATTGTCTTTTCCCGCCCCATGGAGGAACACACACACACACGCACACACACAAACACAAATAAGCTTTTGAAGCTTATTTAAATAAGCTTCAGAAGCTTTTTGTAGTATAGTGTGGTGCATTTCTTTTTTGTTGAAAATTTGCGTAAGCGAAATACTTTTAGCTTTGATCCTTTTGAATAAAACATTTTAGCTTGAGGCTATAGCCTTTCAAGTATTACAGTTATTTAAATCCAACCCGATAAAATTTAAGAATAATAAGCATAAAACTCCGTGAAACGATCTCGTAATTGTTTCATTTCACATTGTAACTATAACCACCTAGTACGAACTTGAAACACATTCGATTTAAGGCTTTGTTTTGCTTTTATTCTATCGCCGCTCGACCCCCCAAAAAAAAAAACAAAACGCATTGAAAGATGTCATCTTCCTTCTGGTAAGAATCGTTTCCGCCATATCACAAGGCTGATGCTCAGAGGATAACTTGACATTTAAGTGGGCTGAAAGGCTTGGGATCTCAACTTTAGAAAATACCCCCCAAAAGAGATTTTAATATACCTACTGGATGTTTTAAGCAGACGGGTCACTTTCCAAACTGGCACAAAATAAAGTGGAGGGGGAGAGGAGAGAAGAAAAGTTATAATTACCGTATAGGACTCTTCCCACGCTCTTCTTGCTGACTGGCTGGCTTGTCAATTCGCAATTTATTTATCAGATAGGTCAGTGCCCTTATCCGAGGAAAATGCCCCTTCAGGTATCTAGAAACAAGCTGTATAGACCACTTGGTAGTTTTGCTTTTCGAGGTCTCCCCCCCCCCCCACGAGAATTAAAGTGTACATGTTTCATTAACAAACTCCTGAACTGCGCCCCGTTTCACAAAACTGGTTATCAATAGCAAGTTGCAGTAATAGTTATAAGCTACTGAAATCCTTGAATCTGACTGGTTGAGAGCAAATTTGTCATATAAATGTGGCAGTTGTTGCTGATAACAAGTTCAATGAAACGGGGCCCTGGATACGCACTCATGCCACTGTTGGGACCACTACTGGAATGAGTCTACCGCCAAGTCCCAAGGGTACTTTGTTTTAAGAGTCAACATGACCTTCGTGTGACATGATTTTGTGACATGATTTCGAATTTGCAATAGTTTGTTCATTTCTATTTCATATTACATGTAGTTGATTAGTTATTTACAGTAGCAGTGAACTATAATTTGATTGGCCCTCTGGAGCTTTCAGAGAGAGCCTGCTGCTCAGTGCATGATTCCATAAATGTTTGTAGGGCAATCGTTCACCTTTTCACCTATGATAAAAAACAGGAAGAGAAAATAATTATGCGTGAAGAGTGGGTAACGTCTAACGTAGCAACGGTCAATTTCTGAAATTAATAACGTAGCTTTACAATTAAAGTCTACTACACAACCCCAAAGCAGGATTTTTAATTCCTGTCAGGAAAAAAAAACTAACTTAATTGTCATTATAAGCACGCTATGACATGTGTGTTTAATGGAAGCAATGCCATCGTCACAAATCACTCGTGACTCAACGATACACTTGTCTAGCAACCGAATAAACAAAAGCCTACTTCTTGATTTTTTTCAGGCAGTTTCTTTTTTGTATGACGAAGGTACTGCTATTGGTCTTGGTTCCAACTTGATAAATGCACCGTGAAATAGTTTCGGACTATATTTTCGCTTTCACCTTCTAAAGATAAGATCAAATATTCATTAAAAATGCCACTCTGGGAAATTCGTCAGGTGAAAATAAGCAGGCGTTGCGCTAAATGTCAGAATGATTGAGAAATTAATGCTTATGCCCATGCAATCCAGCCAATTTCCCGATAGCTTATCATCAGATACAGCTTTCTTCATACTGCATTTATAGGCATGCATTAAGAAAAAGCTATCTTACCTGTATGTGGACACCGCTTCTTCAAATCTTGGAAATAATAACATTTTTTTTCCTTGCCCCAAATCCATTGCATTTTATTAGTATTCATTATAATCTGCATTCACAAAAATTGAATATTTTTTTCTTGTATTCCCTTGCATATTTAATCCATGTTCACCTTCATCAGAATACGTATGATTTTTTTTTCCTTTCTTGCTGAAATATCTTCGCTTTTGGAAAATCATACTTCCGCTTTTACATTCCTTCATCTCTCTTTCTCTCTCCTCCTCTCTTCGTTTTCTTTGCCTTTCTGTTTTATATTCATTTGTTGTCTCTACCTGCATATCTCGGACTACAATTCTCTGCCTGTTTATAATTACAACGATATCTTTTTTGTAATATACATGCATGTATATATTCATAACTACGCATAAAAAAGGTATCATGTCCAATATTGTTATATCTTAAAACACAAGGTAATATTTTATTAATTGAATTATTTCCTTCGGCATTCATATAAGTACAACATTTACCGGTAACATATACAAAAGTACTTTTTTTGACAAGAATAGGCAAGTTTATGTATCATGCATTTTTCACATTGTCTCATTCCTACCCTACTTTTTCTGATTTGAAAAATAAACACAAATTAGTATTGAAATAGACAGAATGGCATATTCAGGGGAAAAAAATTAAAAAAGTGGAGCCCCTCCTCGATTTGAAATAAGCAGGAGAGGAAACTAGGAAAATCAGAAAGTCAGAAAATGAGATTTATTCGGCCTTATCAAAATCATTAGCAAAACGGTGCTCAGGCTGTCTGGGAAGTGTGCACGTAGGCTTAATTCCATAATTACATTTTATGAGATGGAAAATCGTTGGCATGAGTGATCATTCTTCGGAGATTTGTAGTAAGTACATTTTAACGCTCACCCCCACGAACCGCCAAGCTAAGACAATGGTTTTGATTAAACGCCCCTGTTATATTAGACGCTGATTAGGATTCTAGTGCTTTGACGAAATGTGAAAAAAGAGGGTGGAATGTCGAGAATATTTTACGTCTTTTTCCAGTAAGCCATGACCTGAGTACTCATTTTATAATCCTATTTTTATACCCAGTACTCAGCAAATGCATTGTTCATATTACACGCACTGAATGCAGTCTGGCCTCAAGGCGATACCCGCGGGTCAGGATTATGATACTGTGATACATGTGTTTTATTTTAGTGACCTTACCTTTATTTTTTGTTTGTTTAAATTATGCTCATAACCCTCCTTGCATATTGTTGTAATTAAAGCATACATTAAAAAGGTACTAATTCAGGTTCTTGAAAAAACAAAGAAGAAAGAATATT
>CM057154.1:16694697-16746124 GCA_029962745.1 Echinometra lucunter | reverse complement strand
AAACAAAAACAAACAAAATTTGTTGGCAACCTGACTTTGCCAACCAAACTTTTAGCGACGCCAGCAGGTTTGGTACTTCGAGGGAGGGACGGACTGGGGCATCGGTTACTGGTTCAGGAGCCGCGGAGCGTTTTTGAAAGGGGGGGGGGGGGGGGGGCTTAGCATGCGAACAAGCATAACATTGCCGCGTTATTGTATAAAAGCCATCGTGTCTACTCAAAAAAGTGTGTGGGGGGCCTGCAGACCCCCCCCCCCCCCCCCCCGTTCCGAGGGCCCTGTGGTTGGCCATTCATTCTGGTCTTTAGAGACGAATGTTAAATGCAAGTTGGTCTTCAGCTTTATACCGAGATTTGTTGTTTATGCTGTTGTCATGTTGTTAGTGTTGTTGTTATTGTTGCTGTAGTTCTTGCCGGCGCTGTGTTGTTGTTGTTTATGATCCCCAGTGGAAGAAAGGGGAAGGTAACCTGAAAAAAAAAGTAAGTTGACATCACCAATCCCACACACTTTAGCCCACTCACTGCCCTATTCCCCTCTCACATTTCATCAATTTGACCTCTCCCCCTTTCCGCAATGACACCAATGCCCCCTTAGTGGTCCCACGCTCCTCCTATATTTCCTATAATTTTGTTTTGCATTTAACCCCCGTGAACGAATAATCAGGTTAATCTGATAGGTGAAACCTTTTATCATTCCTTTTTAGTATTCAGTGGACGCAATTGCAACTTTCCTCAGTAAATGTAAAACAATAATCCTGACCAAAAAAATGAGATGCGAAGTAAATAACCACGTGGTCTTGAATGGGCAGTTAAATTTTCCTTTCAATTCAAGAGGATTGCATATGACCATGATGATGATGATGACGGAGGTTTTTGCATTGCGCATGTGAGTAGGTGATGATGTACACTGCTCTCATCGTGGTAATGGACTAAAATAAGATTTTCGTCTTCAAACTTTCGGTCAGGAATATTGCCGCGACTTTAACGCGCGTAGGCTTATATCATGATGTATCACTTGAAGAAACGCAGAACAATCGCTTTAGGTCTTTGGCGTGCAACTGGTTAAGAAGTCAGCAATATTCAACAGAAAAAAACATCCAACCCTCAGAAAAAAAAGTTGTCAGAAGGCCAAGGAGTTCGACATGTCGCTCCCGTGGGCTACAGCTAGCTTAGTACAAGAAGAATTTGTTATCCATCTGGTTACTTTTCATTTTGACATATAAAAAGTAGGAATAACAATCCTTTTTTTTGTTGGTTACCAGATTCTAATTATTTTATTGCTGTCTCATCGACACTACATGTCCTAGCCCTTTCTTTTAATAACTTTCATTCGCCTTACATTTTTTCTCTTATAACTTTCTACACCTCATTCAACTAATTCCACACCTGGGACCCATTTTTTTCGACTACAGCTTGCATTCAGTTACTTGGAAACATTATTCTATTTGTTATAACCATTTAAAAAAAATGCTTACTGCCGTCCAACAGTCATTGTCTATAATAAATATTAACAATTTGTCGAACTAAACACAACAAAAAAAGTAACCCTCCTTAATTCAAAACAGCATAACTTATTAACGAAGTTTTGAGCAAAATAATTTGGCAGGAGTGTTTCTACACTTATTGACTAACTTCGGTGTGAAAATGAGATTGATCTATCAAGTCATGCATGAGTGAGCAGACATTAAAGGCAAAAATGTCATTTTCAAAAGTCACATGAGTCATTTTGGGGAATCTGTGAAACAAGCTTTTTCTTGTGTTGTTTAAGTGCTGTTGATGTTTATTGAGATTGTGTCATGGTTGAGTAAGAACATTTTTAACGATGAAGCAAGAAATGTTTAAAAATTACTGTTTAATGCTGGGAAAACGAGTACCCAGTATTTTCACATAATGTGCTGATTCATGTTGGTTGATGCCAATTCTTTCCATAAACTGAATGGATTTTGTAAATATAGGAGGGCTGAACATCACTTTCTTCAAAAAAAAATTGTTCAACCAACTGTGATAAACATGAAAAGTGTCAGGGATAAGCATGGCGGGATCAAACAATGGAAGAAACCAAATTCATCAAAGTTTTGTTTCACAGACCCCCCAAAATGACTCTTGTGACTTGAAAAGTGACATTTTGCCTTTAATGTCTGCTCACTCATGCATGACTTGACGGATCATTCTCATTTTCACACTGAAGTTAGTCAATAAGTGTAGGAACACTCCTGCCAAATTATTTTGTTCAAAACTTTTTCGTTAAAAAGTTATGCTATTTTGAATTAGGGGGTAGTTACTTTTTTTGTTGTGTTTATTACTAGTTGCTCGTTTGAAATTATTATAATGCATTATCACAAAGTAATGTGGTATCAAATGAACCCATTCGGCATTATTTGAATCCTTATTTGATCAGCTTTTTCTTCTTCAAACTGGCAACTTCAGTATTTTTTCTTTTATTGCTACAATTTTTTTATCTGAAATAATAATACACTGGCAGAAAGTATGTTGAGAATTTAACAAGTTACCACAATGCATGGACAAATAGTGATTTTGATCCTTCCATTGCATTGCCAATTTAAAGATTTTAATGCTTATTTTCCTTTAAAAAAATCAGCGTGAAAAGACAAATACTGACTCAACCAAAATGGGCACAGTATTTGTACAATTTTTGCTCTTCCTGCTACCGTATTTTGTATGTTTTATATTAGGGAGCTCTCGCAAACAGGACGGTAGAGCTTTGGTACGGAAATCGGATACGAAAACGAATCTGCGCATGCGCGAAAACTTCAAACCCACCGTCCTGTTGATTTTCAGAACGATCCTCGGCCGATTCAAGGTTCGGTCTGAAAATTGAACGCTAGACGAATTTGTGACGTCAGCCCGTATTGTTGCGGCGGTAACTCCTGAATCTATAGGGCCGATCCAAGTTCCCGTCTCCGCACTCGGTAAGCGAAACAGCTAACGCGACAGGACGGGAAGTTGTGTGCTACAACCGTCACGGTCTCTGAACTCTCCGTCCCGTAGCCGTAACGTCCTTTTTGCGAAAGCTCCCCAATATATATAGGAGGGAGGGACGCACGGGTCACAGTGATTTAAGTTCGCTTTTCCCCTTCCAAGCTGTAAGTGAGGCCAAATATTCAATAACAACAACAGCAATGATAATAATGATAATGATAATGATAATGATAATGATAATAATAATAATAATAAAATTAATAATAATAATAATAATAATAATAATAATAATAATAATAATAATAATAATAATTAATAATAATAATGATAATAATAATAATAATTAAAGATACTGCTACTACTACTACTACTACTACGACTACTTCTACTACTACTACTACTACTACTACTACTACTACTACTACCACTACTACTTCTACTACCACTACTACCACTACCACTACCACTACCACTTCTACCACTAATACCACTACTACTACTACTACTACTATTACTACTACTACTACTACTACTACTACTACTACTACTACTACCACTACTACTTCTACTACCACTACTACCACTACCACTACCACTACCACTTCTACCACTAATACCACTACTACTACTACTACTACTATTACTACTACTACTACTACTACTACTACTACTACTACTACTACCACTACTACTTCTACTACCACTACTACCACTACCACTACCACTACCACTTCTACCACTAATACCACTACTACTACTACTACTACTATTACTACTACTACTACTACCACTACTACTACTACTACTACTATTACTACTACTACTACTACTACTACTACTACTACTACTACTAAAAAAAATGAAGAAGTAAAGTTCCTAACATATTAAGGAATTTCATACTTCGTACTTTGTGCATCAGATGCTCAAAACAGTGAATTGTTATTCTAAAGAAGTAGCAAACTAATAACATGATTAGACTGGGTGTAGCCAGTCCACGCTATTTTTGTAATATTGAATACCTTTCAGTTGTTTATAGACTGACAGAAGTGATAATCATGTACAGTGCACCATTAAAAGCAACTTCTTTGCGTGGATCTGTGGAAGATTACGTTTGTGCCAAAGGCAAAAAAGAGGAAGTTTCAGAATGTTTCGCTCGCTTGATAAACTCGCACATTTACAATATTTTACAATGGCGTAGCGTGTGTCTAGGCATGGATTGAGCAGTGATATCACGGGATGGGGGGGGGGGGGGGTAAAGTTCAGATAAAAAAAGTCGGCTAATAGGAAATTGGAATGGTATGGGGAAGGTCTATCTTCTCCACTTCAATCCCGGGGGGCGAAATATTTTTTCCCAACCATTTTTCCAAACAGGTTTACCTATAGGCACATGTAAAGCATAATTGTTAGAAACATGTCTGAAAAGGAAGACTAGCAATGGCTCGATCGGATGGACGGTCGTTCTATGAATGATAGGTCTCGAGTTCGATTCCCACATCGAGATCGTCAATATGATATTTTTGGCGTTTATTCCGTCAGAAATAGTTAAGGTATCACAGCTATTCATGAATCCAGTCGTAGTTTCGCAAACCTGTTTTTTTTTTTTTTTTTTGGGGGGGGGGGGGGAAATCGCAGCCCGGGGGGAGGGGGGGGGATTATGTCTGATCGAGGCCTGTACATCATCTGCTTACATCACTTTCTGAAAAGCAATCTATTAGGATTGAAGTAGAAATTTTGATATTCTAAACAGGAAAACCCGTCTGACATCTAGGATTTTAACATATCATTAACAAGTATTCAAGGATTGCATCAACACCTCTGAATTTGATACTCTTCTTCTTGATTTTTTTCCCCCGTCTTATATACCCTCTTTTCTCGCCTTTTGCTGTTTTACATACCCTAAACGCGTTACGCGCGTTATCTGCTTGATCATGAAAAGGTACCCATTTACGCGTTTTCATGTATTACGATGTATATGTCTCAATGAGACACCTCCCCCCCCCCCCGATTTCAAGTTTTATACCCCTTCGTTCTCTCTCTCTCTCTCTCTCTCACTCCCTCTCTCTTCTTCCTTGTCTCTTCTCAGTAAAAAAAAAAAAAAAAAAAAAACTCCCTTTTTAACCCTTCTTCACTAACCACAACGACATCTTCCCGGGCGATGATCCCTGCTTTAGATTAAAAGATACTGAAGAAGCTATAATATAAATTTTTTTAAAAAGGCATATTACTTGAAGGAAGGATACTTTTAGGTGGACGATAGGAATTTTCGAGTATAATAAAGAATTGTTTTTATTCAAACTAATTTCCTTTTAATGGGACAGGCACTTTAATTGTCTTTTGTGAGAAGGGACGGACCCCCAACCTACACCCGCGGATGCCATTCATGTGTAATAATGGTAACAGGCGTATGTACTGGCAAAATATATGGGCATTTGCTGCACTGCTCTCAGCTAGGATGAAAAAAAAAATATCCCCCATGATGATCATTCATGATGAATGCATGTGATAACTCAAATCACACAGCATGACAATATCTCGGCGAAAAACAAATCAGTGGCAGCATTGCAGGAAATTAGAGTACCTACATAAAGAGAGTAGCGACAACTTGCGCATTGACGCCATTTTGTTTCACTCGCCCGGTCTACCGCACGCGCGCGCAGTGCATGCATAAACTTTGAAGTGCATATACTGTGTTGTGTCGGCCACATTTCAAACACAACTGTGCGAGCTAGAAAGCAACTCACGCTATTGTTTATATTGTATCTCAACACCCCCCCCCCCCCCTATAGGGAAAAGTGGGAGGGGGCTGTATGTCCATATACAAACTAACCTTGCAGCCCTAAAACCAAAGTTTTTCTGCTCATAAGAGGGGTGGGGGGGGGGGGGGGGTAATCATCATGCAACCATAATCCACATTATAAAATAAAGACATCACTGGCAAAAACAATCCAACCCATCCCCCCCCCCCTCCCTTTCCATAGACAATGCCCAGCTTGCTCATAAAAATGGGGGGAAAAATAAAAAAATAAAAAAAATCCATGCACATCAATACCTTTACAAACATTAGAAACATATCCTCTCATACATCTGTTTACTCACAATTCCAGACACAGAAGTATACCACCCCCCCTCCCCTCGACACCCCCCCCCCCCACACACACACACACATAGAGCTCCGAGTATAAATTTCACACAAAGTAACTTTGAAATTCGGCAATTCATTTGTTTGTTGCTTTTTTTCTTTCAATTTATTTCATGTCATAATACATACATTTTTCTTCTCGAAAAGACATCCTTTTTGACAATACATAATGGGTATGGTATTAAGATATGTAAGAAAAAAAAAGGGGAGCAATGTAGACAATGATATACGTATTTCCCCATGAAAATCATGTCATATTATCCTTGCCCAGTGTCACAACTTTACCTGAACATTAATGTACTTTAGTTTATCTACACGTAGTGATTCATTTTAAACTTAGAATAGAAAATTTGAATACCTTTGCACATCTTCTTTAATTCCAGATACTGCACAACTTCTCCCATATCATTCCAGTATAGACATACATTGTGCCCTTTTTAAAAATGTGGTATAAAAATATGCTCGCCCTGCATCAACTTGATTTTCTCCAGGCAAGCTCCAAACTCAAGTCTACATGTATATCCCTGACATGACAAAACAACTTAAAAATTTGGAAATTCAGACATTACACAATGGGACTGTCAGGATCATCAATTACTAAAATTTTTACCAAACATAACAAACTGGAATGTGATGGGTATCATTATTTATCTGACATGTACAATTCAACTTTGCTTAAACAAGCAAATATACATAATCATGAATTATGCAACAAAACACATGGGCCTAGTGCAATTTGCAAGCAACAGAGCAAAAAATGGGTCAACCTCTACTTGCTCAAGGAAATCTTTCATCATTGGAATGGTTATTTCACAAAATGAACAAACAGAAATAAGTCTATTTGGCCAAGTTTGAAATTGGAAACTAAGAACTTCAGTTTATACCCAAGTACAGTACGATATCACAATCGCGGTATGCTGCGGAGTGAAACAAAATGGCGCCAGGAGTCACGTGACCATCAAATTCCGGTCCCCCTATGTCGCTACTCTCTTTATGTAGGTACTCTACAGGAAATAACTGACGAGCGCCCGCTGCGACATTGCATGTATAACCGAACCATTCAACTAACGCACTGGTGATGGCGGTATTACAATCAAGAGCTTGACAAAAATATACTCCGATCTTATTTATCCCATGCAATAAAACAGACTATTACTTGTGCAACGAAAAGCATTTTAAAAAGTGGGGACTATACCCAACTGTTGCAAGCTCAGTGGAGTTTGCCAAAACAGAGAGAGAGAGGGGGAGAGAGAAAGAGAGAGAGAGAGAGAGAGAGAGAGAGAGAGGGGGGGGGGATAGAGGTGGTCCCGACGCCCCACTCTACATCCGTCACGGATCAGTCTTTTGGTAATGATCTGTTTCTGCAACGTAATACCACGTCTCGTTTTGTCATGCAATCGCCCACAGCAAACGATTATCGTTTGTTGATTATAGGCATGTAATCTTGATTGAGTATCGCCGAGGAAGGTGAATTCACTGAACGGTTGCTACAATCGATCATGATTGAACAATGAAATTTAATTCTTTGATTTATGCCTGTATCGTAGTATTCAGTAGACTTCTCTTCTGCTAATCTCTCTGTATAATCTATATGAGACCATCATGAGTTCAACCTCAAGTTCAAGTTGATAGAAATTCCATAAATTTATTTTCATGAAGCATATACATAGGGCCTGGCCTACATGGGGAAATTCACATCTGCACTGATCTCGTCTCTAAAATGTCCAACTCTCGAAAATGGTTTGTTATGCCTAATGACTTTGTAGTATTCAGCGTTTTAAGAAACCTTATTAAAGTCCAAATGACCTGCTTTCAAGAAAACACAAAACAAGAAAGAAAATAAAACATTAGCGTATGAGGGGAGAAGGGGATCTGAGGACTGCAGCCCCTTCCCCTTATTTCGAAAATAACATTATCAGCATTGACATGGCCTGGGCAACCGTTTCCTTATATTCGGGCAGCGGAGTGGCCAAATGATATTCGTTTTTATCTTATATTTTGATCACTGTTAGCCACAATAGCGCATTTTTAAAATTCTGGTGCTGCCCTCGCTTAACACCCCCGCAAAAATCAATTATATGAAATGAATTAAATAGACAAGAAATGGATGATATCAGACCCATTACAAAGCTCCAAATCTAAAACAACAACATCTCTAAGTGATTTCTCTTGCTCGTTGAATTAAAGATATATCATTACCTCCTGCATGTGAAGATTGTGGTATCGAACTGAAATGTAATTTCAATTGGTTGTAAATATAGAATTAAATTCGACTAAAGATATTGTAGAGAAATACTTGAAAGTGATAAAGACACCTATTCATGGTGAAAGATCTTATTACCACTATTTGTCTGTTTCACGATATGTCTCCTCTTTCAAGACGAATAATTTTTAGGTAATACACTCACTCGTACAAAAATTGGAGGAAAGAGGAAAGAAATGAAAAATGAACATGAAAAAATGAAAATGTAAAAAAAAAAAAAAAAAAAAAACCGTCGTAAATCTTCATGCTGAAAGCAAAAGTTACAATTATACTCATCATAACGACGGCATCCGGACGATGACTGAACGCCTTCTGTCGCAGCATATTCCAAACTGTAACACCATGTTCGCTGCGTACAAGACTTTTTTTGGTACACATATCGCATGTGAACGTCACCTAGACTGGTGTATGGAACTATGACAAAGTGCACATGGAACTATGTCTTTAAGTAAAATGATCACCCTTCCTTAAGGGGAAAAATCAATTTTTATTTTCAATTAGAATGACTGGATTTCGTTTCTGTAGCGGGGGAGGAATAGCAGATACAATCAGAGGAGTAACTCGAAAGAAACTGTCATTGTCACCATATTAGTATAATTATATCATCTTGCTTCCTATCGTTTTTGCAGTGATTTCAAATAATAACTTTTAAAGTTTTAGTCAAATAATTTTGCATATTTTGTCCTTCAGCTTCCGTTCAGAATGTTTCACATAATTCCACTTTTGCTAATGAATCATTTACCGGGAGTATTCCTTTTCTTTTTAAACCAGTTATATGTGCTCACTATTTACGATGCATTCAGCAATATGTGTGTGGGTGGGGGGGGGGAGGGGGGGGGGGGGGGCGTTGTGTGGTGGTTCATTTACTTCACTCTCAGTCAAAGGGTTCATTCGATATGAAAAGTTGATTTCCAAAAGCGTTAAGAACCCATTGCACTATTTCGAAGAAGAGTAGGGGGAAAGCCCGGTGTAGTGGTACACCTGCACATCCCAGCAAGTTAAAACGGGAGGAAAGATCCGAGGGTCACAGTGATTAAGCGCGCTTTTCCTCTCCCAGGCCCAGGATGACGCCGAATAATTAGTAGTAGTAGTAGTAGTAGTAGTAGTAGTAGTAGTAGTAGTAGTAGTAGTAGTAGTAGTAGTAGTAGTAATCATAATAATAAAGTAAGTAATAATAAAATAAGGAATAAATCCACTTTTCATTTAATGCAACTTCCTTCTTCACTGTTTGAAGTAATAGCATTAGACATCTAAATAAATGCACGAGTAATATTAACAAAAAAAAAAAAAAATCTTTCCATTTTACACATGAACTCGAATGTTGCGAAAAAAAATCCGAAAGGCGCTAAATCCGTACAAATAAAACATATATATATATATATATATATATATATATATATATATATATATACATATACAAATACTAGAAAAAAGTACTCCTTATGCAGGATTTCTTTCATTCTCATTCTATAGATGACTAATGTTGGTACTTGTAACTGTCAAAAGTTTTGATGCATCGAAGGAGGAAAACGGTTTCTAAAAAAAATTCTCGATTTTCGCAATGTGGATTTAGCGCCTTTTGGAAATAAACATTTAAAAAAAAACATTTCTTCTACTGTCCTGATTTTTTTTCAAATATTCAAATGAGTTACATTGAAACGCATATGGAACAAGCATCTAGTCCGACCCACCGCCTTGGTTTCGGTGAAAAACGGATTTAGCGCCTTTTGGGAATAAGCTTCTCATATTTTGGCTAGAGGGCTGGTCTATTTGTGATCTGAGGACTAGTTTTATAGGTCGAAATTCCCGAACCGAATTCTAGCACCAGTCCGCCCCTGCATGGTCAGTGACGTGCATTCGTCTTTGTCATGGCAGATAAAAACATAACCATGTACACTTTGAATTTTCTTATATAAGAAATTATTTTCAGGATCGTTATTAGGGACAACACCAAAATTAGATTTGAAATCATAATCATTGAGATTGATTTGAAATCTGTTAGATTAAGATTTTTAATCGAATTCTAAGAAAGTCTAAGAAATTTAGATTTTAGATAAATATCACCGGAGAATTGATCTTTCACGTTATTTATATTCTAAATAAGGATTACACTGAAATTCATTAAATTTGAAAATGGAGAGATATAATACACTTATAACAATTTTAGTGTTCCTATATATCTTTTCGTTTTATGTAATATCATTTGGTAAGTTGCCATTCTGGCAACAACCACAAAAAAATGTTGAAAAGACATGATAATAAGCAGTCCGTCAAAACAAAAATATTATTCCGGAAGTGAAAAAATTCCTGTATGTTGTTATTTCAGACGGAAGCAGTCTGTTTTCGATACCCTTCGAAATTGGACTACTTCAGTTTGAGGGCAAGCGGGGTAAGCATTTCATCATACGGAGCACCGGATTGGCCGACATCTTTTACTTGTTGTAAACATCGGTGATTTTTACTTCCGGTCAGACAGAGTTTCTTCTAAATCCGTACCAATTTAACATCGACTCTTTTTTCCGGCCGAAAGAGAGGGAGAAAGAAAAAAAATCAACTTATCCGATGTTCGCTGGAATTCCATCCATTCTTCTCCTTCGTAATGCCCAGAGGCCTCCGTCGATTTTTTTCCCGACTTTTCCTTCGTACAATTCCTCTAATTTTGGAAATGCATATTTGCTCCTGCAGTGTGTATTGTAGTTCTCTTTTGATATACGGAGCGGCTTGGGAGTTGTGATGCAGTAGTTAGAAAGACAGTTATAAATGGATAGCCCAGCGGTGAATGTTGTGGCCGGAAGTTTTTCTTTTTCTGTTAGAACTGTGTTTTCTGTAAATCTTGTCTTTCTTTTCCTTTCTGATATTAAAAGAAAAGCGTAGCTCTTTTCTCGTAACTTTAAGCTCTGAGTCCGGTCAAGGACAGGAAGATAACCCCCCCCCCCCCCCCAAAAAAAAAAAAAAAAAAAAAAAGAAAGAAAAGAAAACAAGACAGCGACAAAGAGAGAAAAATTTTATTAGCTTGAATATGGATATCCTAAAACAGTGCAAGTTTCCTATTTTTTTATATACAATCAATGTTATTGAAGATAAAGACGGTTTTTTCTATATGAGATCCGATAACAGGAATTCTAAAGACTTACTTTTGTTTGTTTGTTTGTCTTTTATCGTTCAGTACGTTAAGTCGATTTCGAGAAACATGAGAAATAAAACTTTTCTCGAAATTAATCGGTCTGCTTGCAGTATTGTAATTCATGCCCAGTTTGTATAGCTCTGCTTTTGTATAGCAAGATTTCTTATCTTTATGTCGTTGTGCGAAAGAACGCGTCCGGAATGCAAGATGGAAAATTATTAAAAATTAAATTTTTCAAACATTGATTGATAATTTCACAGGCAGCACGTCTTAAACTTTGTAAATTGATATACGTTCTTCATGTGATATGATCTTTGCTAAAATTCTGTTCCAATATTTCAAAATAGACATTTTAATCTTGGCATTTTTGTATTTTGCGTTCCGGAAGCGTACTTTCGCACAACGACATAAAGAGAAAGACTTCTAAATAAAAATCTGTTTTTGTAAGAATGAAATTTTAATCTTCATAAAGTGATCATGTTTCATAGCAATTCCAAGAACTTTTAAACAATTTCTAGGACTAGATAAAAGCACTAAATGCGAATTACTGCGTGGCAAAGCTACGGGAGCATAGGGGCACCCCCTAGTTGACTGACGAGGGGAGGAACTGGAGAGGGGGGGGGGGAGGGATTGTAAAAAGAAGTTCTTACGACCCCTCCCTCACCCCTATTATAAGTATATTTTGCTCAGATCAGGACTGTTGCCCCACCTTCCCCATCCCCTTTTATCAGTCCACCTTAATGATTGGAACCATACCCCACTGAAAAGTGCAGGGGGAAGGGTGTGTTCAAACCTGAGATATCATAGAAATTGATACCAGATTTGTTATGGAAGTGGGAGTTTTGTATACACTCTTAGTCATTACGGGAACCTCAAGTTACACAGTGATAAATATTTCAAAAGTGGGAAAACTTTCAGTTTAGTAAATTATAACTAAGTCATGAATACTGCCTCTTGTAAACACAGCAGTGATAAAATATTCAGTAGTATTAAGAGAAACTCCTGCCACCAAATTGTACGGTTGCTTCCGAAATTAATCATGTTAACTATTACCCCTCGATCCCCTCCCTCGCCCCAACTTCTCCTAAGACTTGGTACTTCAACAACACTTATTACTTCAACCAACACTCCTTAACCTTAACCATCGGAAGCATTTCTAATGGCGCACCTAATTCCAATCTCCTTTATGACCTATCTTACATGTCTAAGAGGACATTTCTTGACTACATACTTTCTTCTTCAATTTCAGAAAAGCAAAATAAAAAAAAAAAAAAAAACACAAAAAATAACAGCAAAAAATAAAAACAAAAAGAGTAAAATACAGTCCAAGGGGTGTTTCACAAAGCTGTGCATAAAGTTAAATATGAACAGCCAAATGGAATGCCCAAAGTTGTTCCTCTTGCTTTAACAAAGTGTGACTGTATTTCCCGTAATCTAAATTAAATTGTTGGGAAAAAAAAACTATTATAGTTTTTTTTTTATGAAGTATAATACTTCATATTTTTTAAATTTTTGATATGAAGTATAATACTTCATATAATACTTCATATCAAAAATATTTTGCTAATGATAATAACGTAAATCTGAATAGATGGTTCAACATTAGCTTATGCCATTAGATATGACGGAGAATACAATTTGGTATTCAATGTTCAAGTCATTCTTAAAGTCAAGCGTATCTTCTGGCACAGCTTTGTGACCCCCCCCCCCCCCCGGGTTACTTGTTTTTCAGAACAATGTACAGGGCAGATGAAAATAAACATTGGAGGCGGACTAAGGCTTCAGTTGATAAACAACTTTTAAAGAAAACCCCAAAAGCAAAAAGCAGAGAAGTCGAGTCAAGGAATTCTTAGACTGCCATTCTGAAACATAATCTTGAGGGCGGTCGACAACAAGAAAGCAGCAACGGTAATTCTTATGGACACAGCTGCATTTGACACGATTGATCACAAAATCCTCCAGCGGCTGCAACAAGGTTGCAAGATTGATGCCACTGCCCTAGAATGGTTCAGGTCTTACCTTCACTGTAGACGACAGGCTGTGAACATCAAAGGAACTGTGTCAGAGGAGGCTTTCCTGACCTATGACGTTCCACAGGGTTCCGTCCTCGGACCGATACTCTTCACATGTACACTTTCCCTCTTAGGAACATAGCCCGTCAACATGACATAGAAGTCCACTTCTACGCAGATGACTCCCAGCTGTATGAGACATTTGCTCCAAGAGTGGCAACTGATGGAAAACCGTAGCTACAAGGATGACCTTGTGCCTTGCAGATATCTGACAGTGGATAGTGAAGAATTTCATGAAATTCAATGATGACAAGACTGTCTATCCAAGTTTGCAATGTGTCTGTCTCTCCTACGGTAGGCGCACGTAACCTTGGGGTGTACTTTGACCAGTCCATGAAAATGGACAGGCACATTTCACAGGTATGTCAGAATGATTCCCTCCAGCTTCGTAACATTGCAGCTATTAGACCATTGCTTACGAGGACGGCAGCCGAGAGGTTCTTTGATTCACTCATTTCATAGAGACTTGATTTCTGTAACAGTTTTCTAGCTGGCATTCCTTCTGCAACCTTGATCAGACTTCTAGCTCACTGGGCTGATGAACCAAGATCACATCACTCTTGTTCTGGCTGAGCTGCATTGGCTTCTGGTCAAGAACAGAATTGAATTCAAGGTCCTATTGCTCACTTTTAAGGCCATTCTTTGTCAGGCCCCGGGGTATGTGTCTTTTCTAATTGAGTGGCGTCATCCTCGCCCTGGCCTTTGCTCATCTGGCCTTACTCTTGATGCCCATTGCATATCTCAAGGGTTATGGAGATCGGGCATTTTCCTCTATTGCTCGTAGCCTGCGGAACTCCCTCCCATCATTTTCTTCGCGAAATTGACAGTCTATAGATCACTTCAAAGCTTCGCTGAAGACTCGAATCTTTCATCAGACATTAAATGCTAACTTTTTTGGATTAATCCTCACCTTTGACTGTTTTTTGAAACGGGTATATGAAGCAATACAAATGCTGTGAAGAATCACCACCACCATCATCATCATCATCATCAATGCAAGACGGTTGCGCAAGAACCTATTAAACTCCAGTTCAGTATGAATTTTACCCAGTTTGATTTTCTCGTTTGATGCATAGATCTTAACTGAGGAACTGTAGCTAACAAAATAATAAGCCATCGAATTAAAATTACTAGCTGAGGAGATGAGGAAAGAAGGCGAGAGAGTGAGCAGTGGTGGGGGGGGGGGGGGGTCGAGAACCTGTAGAGGTAAATGAATACTAGAAATTAGAGAAGGACAATAAAGGAAATGGATCGCTAGAGATATACACTAGCTTCATATATTTCAAACAAAAATTCTCTGCGCTTGTCTGTTTGTTGGTGTTTTGTAAAAGGTGGATTTGCTTGAATCTTCGAATAAAGGGAAGTTGCAACAAGGATCTACATTTGCAGTAATATAGTGGCGTCTCAACCCAATGCAGAACGTCTGAGGCTGCACCCCTCCCCCCCCCCCCAAAAAAAAAAAAAAAAAAAAAAAAATCTACGCCAAGGAAAAGAAAGAAAAAATTCCCGTACCAAAATGAAAAATGTACATTTTCCGTATAATATATAGGGACGGCAGTTTTCGCTCTTGCGCTCACTCGTTTGCAAAGGACAAGATATTGAACAGTTTATGTTGGAGGCAAAATACGTCAATCCCCTCTAAATTGTTGACTCATGGGGCCATTGGCTCTAGCACGAGTAAGCCACACCCTGTAAATTTAGATGACAAATTAAGATATGGGAATCTTTAATCGAATTGGGACATTTTTATTCTTACACACTGATAAATCCTACTAAAACTATAACGATGTTGAACGTAACAATAAGAAAATCATGCGACTTTTTTTCACTTTATGTGGCAAAATAAAAAAGGAAAAGTAATAAGTTAGAATCGATCTACATGCACAACGACGCATTTTGAATTGTGATTTTCATAAGATATGATAACTTGTAGCTTATGTTTTCACCAGTTTTGCCAGCCGAGTCCAAACAACTCCATTATGTTTACTACGTGACAAAATAATGCAGGTTTACACCCATTAGCAACATGTTAGTCGAACTTAGGATTAACGTATAAAGCTCGGTTTATCTAAACGGCTTTGCAACACCCGCACGATGTGATGCATGGGTGAAAAGAGAGGGGTTTCTCGACTACTAAATCTATCAAGCTCACACGAAACTTTCCCCACCGCATTCGAGACGTTTCTGGAATGATGAAGTTGCCCATCATTCTCCCTCCAAACAGTGCCAAAGAGATACAGCGCGCGGGGGGAAGTGAAGACGATAATCAATACGTATTTGGTTTCATAGTTTGGTTTTCTTTTGAGGTCGTCTTTTTATCTGTGTATGCGCTTGCATATTACAGTCTTCTTCCGCCCCGTTCCCTCTGGAATCGGTTGCTAAGTCGCCAACTGACATGCGACAAATCTGTTGTTATCCCAACAAGGAGTAAGGTTCGCCATATATATTTAGCCGACTCGTCGAGGCAGAGGAGTGGGACGTTCAGGTATTAAGGGATCCAGAAAATGTGAGAGAGAAGATCTATGTACATGTGTGTAAGAGAGAAAGAAGATGAAGAAAGAGAGAGAGAGAGAGAGAGAGGAAGAAAGAGAGTGAGGGGAGAAGAAGGTAAAGAGAGAAAGGGAAGGAAAAAGAGAAGAGAATAGAGAGAGAGAGAGAGAAAGAAAGAGAGAGATAGAGAGAGATTAAATTCATAGCGATGAGCATAATAGGAAGAGATACAGCAAACGATGGGAACAGATTTAAGAACAAAAGAGAAAGGGAGAGAAAGAGGAAGAAACAAAGAAAGACAGACAAAGAAAGAGAAGGCCATAGAAGACATGCTATCCAAAACGAGTCTTGATGACCCACCCCCGGTATTTTACCTTCACACTCTACGTCAGAACAATTAAGTCATTGGTCAAAAGATGGATTATACATCGAAACTTTCACTAGTTTCAAAGTAATCACGAAAATTTCGTAAGTGGGAGGAGGCCTGATGGCCCCCCAATTTTCTGTGGTTTGAAACAACAACAACAACAGCAACAACAACTGATGACACCCCAACAACAAGATTAGCAAAAGGATAGACTACCTGATTATGAAACACTCGACGTTTTATGACTATCATGACATGCAAACTTATTTCTAAACAATTTTTTTTAATAGCTAGTTGACAGCCTCAGGTATGATGGGCCCGTTTGGGTTATGTCCTTTTTCATGCAATATTATGTTAAACGTCTTTTGTATTATGTGGAAGAGGCGGTCCATCTCTTTGGATGAAATGCAAATTAACTAGGCTATACATTTGAAGGGGAATGGAGGGTTTTTTGTGGATCGTTCATTTTCTATTCAATTTCCCTTCCCCGGCCCTCCATTTCCTTTCATTAAAATAAAAAAAAATCCTTGTTGTTGTTTTTGTCTGGTGTAATGATCTTATACATTGCATGATTGAACACAATATCTGAGATGTAAAAAAAAGAATATAGGGGAGCCATCGTCTACACTTTTCTGACCACTTCAATGTTCCACCCTCCTAAGATGTACCCGAACGCTGATAAGCACATGCTAGCCCAGAGTATATCAATCGAACATTGAGGTGCAGGCCTTATTGAGCCTCCATCCCATTCAAAAAATCTTTTCGCGGCCTTTGCCCCTAGCGATAATTTAGATGCATGTCGCAAGCATCTTATACTTGTTATTGTGATCCAAAAATAAAGAAAAGGCACTGTTTAGAACTAATTTTCTATAACGACTTCAAGATGTACCGTACGATGTGACGAATGGTGCCTTGTTCCAAACATTGTTTTGGAAATCTCTACAGTTCTTCATTTTGAACTATGTAACTTGAAAAAAAAATCTGGTAAATATAAAAGCTTGATTAATTTGCAAGAAAATGTTCAAACTTTATTGTATAATATGACGTAATTCAAAGTCTAAAAAATATTCCCACTCATTTGAAGCCGAACCAAAAACTATCTATCAACTAGATGATCATGTTTTTCACGGTTCCATAAGAAGACAGTAGAGTGAACACATCATCCCCCTTCATCTCCGCAAAAAAAAAAAACAAAAAAAAAAAAAAAAGATAAAGGGGGAAATCATACGCATCTCCATCATAACACATAAAATCAATTAGGTAGGAAAATGAATCTTAAGTATGGGCCATCCATTATTAGAATTCGAATCGCTGAGTGTGTAAGCCTAAGCTCTTGCTCGCATGCGTGGGAATGGTGGCGTCACCGCATAGCTTTTCAGAGGCGCCGCGGGTTGTTTCTCATCGGTATATAAGCCGCGGTTTATTTAAATGAAGCACTAAGAGAGGTATGTAATAGAGCTAAGTTTGGAGGAGGAGAAAAAGAAGGATTTTTAACCGGGAAGGCATGTGTGATTTTCTGAATACAATGAGAGCTGGAAGAGATATGCTAATCCCAAAACGGATGTTAATGATGTCATATCACAGTTAACTGGTTAATGGTTTAAAAAGAAAGCAGCTTATGTCCATTCATTGGTAAACCTGATTCTATTTCTGCAGATGATTTTTATTCCTCTGCGTTCAAGAAAAATCTTTCATTGTTTATTACCTATAAGAGAGTTGCGAAAGTTTTTTGCATTTTTCCATATATACAAGCGTTGATGTGCTCCCTTGAATTTTTCTTTCTTTTTGATAAAACATTTAGATTGACGACATTAAATAACCCACTGAAAATCGTTTGACAACATTTTTTTTTTTCTGGACTACGTTAATATGATAGCAAACTTAACTCATGTGACTGATCAAGTAAGACTTTGATGGGGTATCCCTTTTAATTTCATTAATGCCAACATGATCTTACAAGCATTACAATAATCCATTTATACATTAATTATTAGGACATTTCTGAAGAATACTTCCCCGGGCAATAACAAAATTAATCTTGACTTGATTGCATTTCCAGAGAAACTTGGCTCAAAATAGTTCTGAATTGCGTATCATGCCCTAGATGGTGTATTTGGACCAGCTTAAACCGGCTAACGACAACTTGTTTGTAACCTATTTACGGCTGGAGAAAGTACAATACACACATGGTTGATAGATAAATGAAGAAGTCTCATTATACTTCGCTATTGCACTCTTCAGATCTTTCAAGGTCTCAGAGCACGCTTGTACGACGTTGTCGGGTGGTTCCTGCTAGAGTTAAGTTTGATAATTTTATGTTAATACTAAAAAACAACAACAATTCAATTCAATTCAGTTCAATTCTTTATTTATTTCCATGTCATAAAATACTACATTTGATACATTTAAATAGTAACTGTATAAAATATGTTGACAAAGAAAAAGCAAACTACAACAAAGCAAAAAACAAAAACAAAAACAAAAACAAAAGCAACAAACAAGGTAGAGAAGCTATTAAAAAAAACAACAGTTGAAGTAATCTCTTTTAAAGGCACTGGCTAACTTTGTGAGTAGCTGATTTAAAAAATTCTCAAACTAAGATGAAAGATGTGTATGAGTACTTGTATTTGTACTAAAAAACCCTGAAACCAACCATAATTTGGAATGGAAAAGTGTAAGTTAGACGCAAACGACGATTTTATTATCCTTCGTCTCACGAGACAATCACTATAAGAGGACCACTTTGCTTGAATTTGAAAATGCCGTTATGTGCCTCCCGCCGCGTGATACGCCAATGCACACAGTACGGTAAGGTGAGTCATATGCGCATGCGCACTCCTTATGTCTATTCTGTGCAACCGACCCTCGTATATTTTTCAAACATTGGTTCACATTTTTTATATTTAAGAATACTTCATGTGGATATTATACTTTGAAACTTTCAGACTGGTATTTTTACACTATAACCCTTATGTTTATCGCATTTTCAAGTAACAAAACAAGATTTTTAAAAATCATAACAATGTTAACCAATTTCTTTAACATAAAAGCGACTAATGAATAAACTAGAATAGTGATAGACATTTGCCATACGCGTGGGCATGACGTCTTTGGTTCCACGCGTTGTGGTGTTATGTTATCCTTTATTTCATTCAAACGTTTTATTCGTTACCCCCTAGAAAGCTGGGTAATCTTTTGTTGTTGTTGTTGTTGGGGGTGGGAGGGAATATTTTACTAGCTATAAGCATTGTTTAGATGATTGGTACACTTTGAACTTTTGAAAAGACGCGACTTCGTTGTCCTTACGTAGACAAACTAGAGAGTACGTCACGTAGTCAGCAGCCACGGACTCTAATTTTTTTTTTTTTTTTTTTTACTATTAACCACTAATACATACAGGCTTGAGCCGAACCTAACTCTGCTAGTCTCTGCCTGTGGAAGCTATGGCACATGACCCATGGGCTGCAGTTAACTGTAATCGGTGTTGTCTAATACTGCTTTCACACCAAGGTACGGTCGCAGCGACCGATGAAATCATAATGTGAAAGCATTTCATCGGTCGCTGAGTACGGTCGCTGAAGTACCTCAGCGACCGATCGCGACCGATGCAAGCTAGATGTGAAAGCACATCGTACTCAGCGACCGATCGAAATGCAATGACCCCCATACATGCCTACGCACTATCTCTACTTCCGCTTTCGGCTAGGTCAGCTATACAGCGACCGATCGCTCTGGGCCTGACCAAATTTTGACGGAGGTGTGAAAGCACGTCCGATCGGTCGCTGGGTACGGTCGCAGCGACCGTACCTTGATGTGAAAGCAGTATTAGTAGTCTTGCAGTTCAAGCACACTTACAAGGATTGGTGCTTCCTGTGACTTCTGAGTTCAGTTCACTCAGTTCACTTCAATTTAGTTTATTTCATATTTTCATAATCATTACATAATATTTTATAAGCAATAACAATGAATAAATGACTTACAGAAATGTTAATAAAATCAGACAATCACATTTGTGAAATATGAGGGATTTATTCAAAAAGCTAAGCTTGTAACACATAGACTCCCTTATAAATAAATAAATAAGAGCAGTCTATTTTACTTTATTCATTTCATTAGATAGATAATTATTCACAAAAGTTGGGGCTTTCAGTCTTAGTAAACATGGTAAACTTTGTCTCAGTATCCGTACAAGGTGTATCAGAACGCAGACCGCAAATTTACTTTTGGATAAAACATGGTAAATGGCATTTCTGTAGCTTTCATTTTTGACCCTTCATATTTCAAATAAAGCCAACCTATGAATTCTATGAATGTTTGGAGGCCTGTATGGCACAAGCAAAAACTATATTTAGGCCATATAAATTATTTTGCTAGAGAGTATGAATTAATGACGTTTGAACTGATGCCAACCAACATGACCAAGTGATACTTTATTGACGTATGAATTAATGCCAACCAAGTGACCCTTTTAATCATAGGCAGCGTCAAGGTTCTTGCTTGTCTGTTTTTTGTTTTATTTTTTATTTTTTACTTTTTTTAGCTGGTTTGAAGTAGGGGAGGATTTCAGGCTTTAGAATTTAGGGACCTCTTGATGACTAATGAGAAATAGACAAGATTCAAATTTCTCACAAAACTTGTTTTTATCAAGGAAATCTGTATTATAAGTATGTCTAACTCTAGTGTACATCAAAATATAGGGCATTGATTTGTTACAACTCAGTTCACCAGAAAACACCATTCGAAATGCGGCCTTTCCGTGTTTTTTTTTTTTTCATTTCCTTCTATTCACTAGACAAATAATATAGAAAATTGTTAGGGTTCGTTAATATTGCTTTTGTTTTGTTTTCTTGAACTCATTTAACTTAAAGCATCTAGACAAGGATTATCATGTGATTTATTACATCTATCAAAACTCAAGCTCATTATGGTCATGATGGTCATTATGAATGGCCAGTGTGTGATAATTTGTAGCTTTGATAAATCCTTCAAAGTTTTCTTATATAAACCTAACTCATAACGTATTTTAAAACTTTTTCTATAGAGCGTCCCAGAAAAAAAACAACAACAAAAAAACAAAAACAAAAACAAAAACACGAAACCCTGCATGGAACAATTGTTATTGTGATCACACTCTTTGACAATATTAATTTCCCGTAAATTCGAAGTATCATGCTTTCACATGAAACCTTGATGACATTAATCCATATACACGTTTCACCTCAGTACAGGGGTGAGCTAGCAAAACTGTTTTGAAAATAGCATGCCAAATCCTTTTGTTCCAAGAAGTAAAGAAAATGTGTGCTTTAAAAGAACTGATATGATAGGCGAGAACTTCATTGCGGGATGACATCCATTCAGTCAAATTTTCATGAAACACGAGTCATTGCCATTTTCCAGTGATGGCAGGGACGTAAGCACCTAGAACTTCCAAAATCAATATGAATATTGTTCAAAAGATTAAAATGTGCCCTTCCTGCAATGAAATATGTGCCTGAGATGGGATATCACCTTAATCCTGATTTTGCGGTGTTTCTTTCTGAGCCCTTATACCATACTCTCTTTAAAAAATAAAAAGAGTGAACGCATTCACTCTGTAAAAGGTGAATTTAGAGTGAATTAACAGTGAATTAAGAGTAAAAATTGTGATATTCACTCTTTATTCACTCTTCAAGGGGTGAACCCCACCCCCTCAGTGATCACTCCAAATTTCTGAGTGATCACTGAGCTCACCCCTAAAATAGTGAATATCACAATTTTTTACTCTTAATTCTCTCTTAATTCACTCTAAATGCACTCTTTTCTTGAATTCACCCCTAACAGAGTGAATTTGCTCACTCTTTTTTTCTTCAAAGAGAGTACTCTTTCATTCGATGACAGAGGAAGGCGCTATTGACCAGAAATTTTGACGACGCAAAATATCACCATACTGTTTGCTTTTTTCTTTCACGAAGTAGCAGTTCTGTGCACTGCAAGAATTGCTTTCCATAATAACTGAAGGTACCATTTCATTACAAAATATGCCCTACCCCTTTCCTTCATCAATGACAAAAATTGACGATGTCTTTGAAAAAAAAAAATCGACTTTATTTTATAATAAAGGCATTATCCTTACCATTGTTACAAAAAAGGATGTAAAAATCTCCTCATTTGGTTCTAAACTTCATGATACCTCCTAGTCATTTTGGAGTGTGATCCTAAATTTTTCAAAATTTACACAATTTTAGCGCAAATTGATTTTCACATGCCATCTATTTAAAAAAAAACACAACAAAAACAATGGAGCTCTGTGAAGTGTATGTGGATTAATGCAACCAACGTATAATTTGAAAGCACACAGTACTTAAAATTTGGGGGTAATAGTTAATCGTTGTCATATCTTAGAAAACAATGGTGCTGATTAGAACCTGTTGTCCCACATCTGGAACCTTTGAAGATTCTTCAAAGAACCACTGCTGGCCTATAAAGGTTTTCTAAGAAGTTCTAAATGGCAATTCAGAACAATTATTGGTTGTGCAAGGAACCTTTTGGGGTTCTTGAAAATTGAATACGAAGAACCCATTATAGAACCCCTTTTTCTGGAGACAAAAAATACGGGACAAAAAAAAAAAGGATCTACCGGCCCACTTTTCGAAGAGTGTAGAGTCATAGATGTTGGTCGCGATAACCACCTTTTTTTTGGGGGGGGGGGGGGTTGTTGGGACGCACTGTACATCCAATTTGCCCAACAAGTAAAAATGACCTTGAGGACAACAATAACAACAGTGAGAGACAGAGTATATTAGTTTGCAGTTTTTACTCTATCATTTTGATCAACTACTAAACATCAAAACAAAATAAAATAACAACAGTTTAAACCAGGGTTTGTTTTGGAAAGTTACTTTATCAAAATAAAAATAGATTTAGGCCTACACTAAAAAGGTAATATTCTAAATTTAGATCACCTTTCTTTTTCTCCGGTTTGTTTAACGAGAAGATAATATGATTTAAAATAGAACAGACGCCCATTGACGGGGGCAAAGTTTACAACAGATAAATAATGATTAACAATGCGTATCGACAGTAAATTTTGAAGAAGGGGATAAAACGACAAAACAGAAACTACTATTTGTCCTGAGTCACCCATTGACGTCAGTAGACCAACTTTAGCGGAATTCGATCTTTTGTTGGAGAGAGTTCCATTATCATTTCTTAGCATGATGTCACCCCTCTGCGTACCATGCCCACTGAACCGTGCAACTAACATGTAGAACGGTGAGAATATGCCTGCTTGTACTTGGTATACCAACGACCAATGAATATCCTGCATCGCTCCGGCCCGCTAACCATTTATGGACATGTTCGGGACATTGTGTAAATAGGAATATTAGAGTGCTAACAGTGCAGTGCAAAAGTGGAATAAATGCCTGTAGGTGCATACTCTTTCTCCCTGTATGTTTTCTTGGAACAGCGCATATACGTGCGACCAAAATGAGCGTCTTTTGAAGTAGAAATGGGCTATACAAAGGTCAAAAATACACCTTTTTTGTGTTATTTTGCTTAGGTCACAGTATTTTTTCTACTCCACATGAAATGACAAAATTTTTCATCTTGCGTACAAGAAAAAAGTGTGCAGGGACAAAATCCAAGATGGCCAGCGTTTTCCCTGAAAATCACATTTTTTTGCTATAACTTCATTTTTAGGTGTTTTTACCTGATTTTGGTGTCATTTTTCTATGTTTGTGGGGACAGGCAATCTGTTTATGCTACAAAAAAGTAGTGTCAAAACTTCACCTGGACAGTTAAGCCCATTTTCACCTGGGGGGGGGGGGGGGGGTATTGCCTTGATCATTATTTAGTTAGAAGAGGTGATTAAGAAGAGCTTAAAAGAACATTTTCTGGTGATAACGGAGAGATATGAGGAAATGCAGTTTCCCATTCATTTTGTACATAAAACTCTGAAATCCTCAGTTTTGGGACTGACACAAGGTCACAAAAGTTCACGTGACTCGGTAATGGTATAACCGATTTCAATAAACTTGGTGTCAAAAGATGCGCAAGACATGAAAAAAAAAAGAAAAAAGAGAGAGTGGCGTGGCATGAAATGCAGTTGTTCAAAGTTCGCGGCCAAAATAGTCTAAGGGCCGGACCCTCAGAGCCCCCTCCCCCCCCCCCCCCCCCCCCCGTGAAAATAGGCTTAACTCTCCAGGCGAAGGTTTGACACTACTTTTTTGTAGCATAAAGCCTGTCCCCACAAACATAGAAAAATGACACCAAAATCAGGTAAAAACACCTAAAAATGAAGTTATAGCAAAAAAAATGTGATTTTCGGGGAAAACGGCGGCCATCTTGGATTTTTGCCCTGCACACTTTTTTCCTTGGCCGCAAGACCAAAAATTTTGCCATTTCATGTTTTGAGAGAAGTTATAAGGAGTAGAAAATACTGTGAATTAAGCAAAATAATCACCTATTTAAAGCCTACTCCTATTTGAAGCTGAAAAGAGAAGCTTTAAGGAAGCGTCCTGTCATGATAAACTATTTTTTTTCTTAAAAGAGAGAATTCATAATAACACTATTCACCAGCAGTGGTTCAAGCCTCAAGGGATTTTCCCTTTATTTCAAAGTATTGTGTCAGCCTTCGTTCTGAGCGTTGGGTTTTGAATTGCGCGGATGTAAAGTTGGATAAGTCTTTGATGTATCAACCAGACCAGAAAAAACAAAAGAAGAAAATAACTGTCAGATACCTGGAAAGTAATATAACACACAGAGTAATTACTATTTTTCGTTGAAGAATAGATGACGATTGAATATAGATTATGAAGTTTTATTCACTTTCAAAAGATGTTTGTCTTACAAGATTTTTTAACACTTCTCATCGGTAGTGTATATGGGAAGGCACTTTCGGCTAGTGTCCCCTTCCACTTTTAAATCCAAACAGTACAGGTGCCGCCTCCATTTTCATAAATGATAACCGCTTCCTCTCTCTCTCTCTCTCTTTTTCTTTTTTTTATATCGAAATCTTTGATCAGCCCCTACTTTGGTACACTCCTAGAAAAAAATGATGTTGATTAGCAACATTTCTTATCCCACATTTAGAACCTTTGAAGGTTTATCAAATAACCATTGATAGCCTATAAAAACTTCTCTAAAGGGTTCTAAACATGCTAAAGGGGGTCTTTATAAGAAACCTTTTGGGGTTTCTTGAAAATATAGATAACCCTTTTCTGCAGGTTTTTAATACGGGGAAAATAGATCCAAACTGGCACATTTTTCTAAGACAGGACAAGTAGTAAAACTGTTTCTTTATGTTTGAAAAACCACAGGAAATACTGAAAGAAGATCGTAAACGTTAAGTTAATGAACCCTAGCTGCTCATTTTCAGAACGACGGAAAGGCATCACATTATGTGTCACGGTACAAGCAGTCCTGCAGGGATTGCAAATCTTCTAACCCAGTTTATTTCAAATGAATTTTCACCAGTTACCGACTTACTTAACGTGCATGGGTCGAGTGGGATAAAATGCATGCCTAATAGTAATTTCATTATTTATATGAATCTAACTTTATCATTAACATGCATAAAATTTTATGCACAGCATAATTATCTCGTTGAAGCACAGCCCTGTGCATGATCTGACCAATGAGGTGATGCGTTATATTCCACACGCAAATGGGAATTCAAGTGCGATTTTTAGTCAGACTTAAATCTTTGTGAAACACCCCCCTGAACGCTCATTCCAATTGCTTACGAAGAAAGGATCAAATAAAATGTGATATAGTGAAATAAAGCAGGCGATTTTTTGATTAAATCCATGGTATACATGAAAACTAACCAATTATGTGATTAAAATTAGAAATAATGATAACGAATGACGAACATGACGTCGACGAAGATGATGTTGATGGTGATAGTGATAATGATGACAGTGATAATCATTCATTTTTCAAGAATCATCATAAAGTAATGATTACTTTCAGTTCTGAATATCGCTCAGATGAAATTACATTTCTTTTAAAGGAAAATGATACCCTGGGAAAAAATCAGTTTTAATGAAAAGAGAGGTTAGAGAGGAATTAATTTAAAAGAAAATTAAAAAAAAAGGTTCCATCCAAAACGGTCACGAAAAGATGAAGACATGAATGTTTGAAATGTATCAATTTATTTTCTGCGTCGATCATCAAATTGGTAATAGTGCTTCAAAATGGCAGGTTTAGAAGGACAATTCCCAACATGATTTGTACACAAAATTTCATATTTTCTCCATTATCTCTGAAGGTGCAGCTTGTCTCCTTCTTAGCTCAAGAGATATCATGGAAAATTGTATTGGAAACAAAGATACAAAAATCATCTTTAAAGATAATGAAGAAAATGTGAAATTCATCTACGAGATATATGGAGAGTTGTCCTCCTAAACCTGCCATTTGAAGCAATAATTATTGCCAATTTGAGCATTGCAATAGAACGTCAATTGAACCCTTTCAAACGCTCATAACTTTCTCATTTTGTAACCTTTTTTGATGGATTAAAAAAAAATGCTTCTCTCTAACCTCTCTTTTCATTGAAATTTATTTTTCCTCAGGGTTTCATTCTTTAAACATTTGCAAAATTACAAATTCATTCGATTAACGATTAAGAGAGAGAGAGAGAGAGAGATAGAAAATATATTGTCTAGCATCCACTCTAGTCGTCTGAATGAGGTCGGGTTAACGGTTTTCATCGAAGCATGGAGAACGATAGAAATGAGAGAGAGAAATAGAAATAAAAGACAAAAAAATGAGGGAGAGAAAGAGAGAAAGAGAGGGGGGAGAGAGAGAGAGAGAGAGAGAGAGAGTGAGAGAGGGAGAGATATCTCTGCGACAGAAACGAGAAAACCGCGAGGAAAAAAAACACACATATATCATTCTTGTAATGATTTTGCTGATCAGCTTGCCACTGGCAACCAGTCCCTTGGGATCATTCTCTGGGATGAATCGCCACCAAAGGATGCCTTTTCATAATCTTGAGGGGAAAAATATATCATGGAGATTATAACTGACCGCTAAACTCAACCATCATGGGGAGAGAGTGCCATTTTATAGTTTAGATATAGTAAGTAAACGAACAGTCGTAGGAAATGAAATTTCATGAGCTATTCATATCTACTCTTGAAAGTGTGACAATTTTATCGAAAAATCCTTTCTCACATTTTCGATTTCAAGTGAAGGGAAATGTCCCTATATCCTTTACAATTTGATTAAAGGCAGTAGCCCACATTTGCACAACATTGTGTCAGAATTTGAAGAGAAATAAGCCAATTTCAATTTTAAATCACAGATATTTATATAAAACTATCATGTTATCAAATTTACAACCATATTCCAGAGAATAAGTGAAAAATGAATGGTTTTACTCTTAAAGCATCTGGAAGACGCCTTTACAAAACAAAGAAAATAAAAGAAAATTTGTGTTGAATATTTCCTTCTCAATCCTAAACGGGAATGTAATGGGATCTAAAACATTACGAGTGCTTTTCTGTGGCTTAAAGCAATCTAAACACTGCTAAGTAAAACTTTTGTGCAGATTGGGTGCAATTTGTAAATGTGAGCTACTACCTTTTTGTAAGCCTTTTTGCTACGAAATTCTATGAAAGGTCCCCCAATCCCCAGTCCTCAAAAACAAGAAGAACAAAAAAATCTAGTGGTTGAGGCATTGGTGTTCAAAGCCAAGGACCCAGGTTCCATTCCCGGCAGGAAGCAGTGGTGTTTCTCATAACACAGTTTACTTTTCAGTAACACAGTTTACTTTTCAGTATTAGCGTGGATGAGTCGGGAAGGGACATTTTGCTGACCAAACCATTCAGATTCAGATTCAGATTCAGAAGTCTCTATCACTTTGGCAAGAGCGTGTGAAGCTCATGGGCCTCATATGTGTGCCCTGTTAGTTGAGGGACTATACCCAACACGACTATTGTAAGTCGTGACTTTCTCACCCCCTCCCAATAAAACATTTTTTTTTTTCAGAGCTGATGCAAGCAAATCAGTAATAAGCATTTAAACCTATAAAGCGTATATCAAAGTTTTTCACATTTTTTTTTTTTGCACTGTTAGCTCTGTATGATCCTGATCTACAAAGCAAGAACTTTTATCTCTCCTACAAAATTCAATGCATTCTTATAAAGCAGAGTACAAAAAAGCATCAGAATTCTATAATCTGTAGAGCACAGCTTGTCATTCTTTGGTTATGGATACTGATCGAGCTTCAATGTTACTGTTGAATCCAAAATTTTTACATGTTTGCAGAAGACCCGATACACCCACTAAAATGATAGGGATAAGTAAGAAAATAAGTATTCATCTTCAAGAAAGGTCTGTAATGGATATTCTTTAGAAACTGATATTTCAGGCCGGCTTCTAGTAGAGCCATACAAGTACTCATTAGGGTTTCATGTCACTTGCTATCTTGAAAAAAAATGTTTGAAATTGGGGGGGGGGGGTCTTTTTGCATATATTGGATGATTAAAATACCACTTATTGGATATTTGGTATTTAACATGTTCAGTGAACCAATAAACATTAAAAAAAATCATTCAATTGGAAATCCCCCTGATTTTACTATTGCTTTGTATTGACTGTCCGTGACAATTTTTAAATTCATTTTTTAGCATATGAATATTTAATTGATCTAGGTTTCATTCATACAGGTTCTAAATATGTCTCTATAGCGAGTGAGATAGCTCATCGTGTTTTTTCTTTTGAATTTTGCTGTCACGGACGGACAACTTTGCATAAAGATAAATATAACAATGCGTCATGACCATTCTTGAACCCATACATATTCTATTTTTTTTCCTATCAACAATAGGGTGTTCGATCTATAATCGCTTGCTAAGAAAACTTAAGAAATCTAAAGAGTGTTAAACTAGGACCAAAGCAGTCTTTCTCGAAAATGTCCTTCCGTGACAGCACCCCTATTCAAAGCGGACTATTCCAGTGTCTTTTCGGACCTTATCAATTAAACAAATATGAATTTTAGTAACTTAAGATATTGATTTAAGAAATCGTATTATTCGTATTATTATTCACCATTGAAAGAAATTAAACATAAAGGGCATAAAAGGCGAGGATGGAAAAGATAATTGTTTTCACTATTATACACAGCAGTAATTTTTTACATTGTGGAAAGGGGAAGTAATCACTAGATTGCGATTTTAAAAGGGCCTAACATTGCCATGTTCCTATTTGTTTCCGCTAAGTTGCTAAGCAACCTGCCAATAACCATACGAGCTTACCGAGCAATCATAGGCCTAAAACATTTGTGTAACGAGAACATATTAGATGAAGATATGTTGAATAATAGATTTGTCATAACTAATATATGTAAGATCTATTTTTAATGATAAAAATACAGTGCAAACTAAACGCATTATATCTATTTCAAAGTAGATAATAATAATAATGTCAAAAACAAGCCTTCCCTTACATTAACCTGATTTTTGCCAAATGTCATGGTTTTTCTTTTTCATATTATTTTGTAATAAACATTATGCCTATGCATTGTGAAAGAGCATATTCATTTACACGTGAATGACGTTTCCAAATGAAATACAAATACAAATACAAATACAAATACAAATACAAACCATATCACTGCAAGCCCCCAGTTAAACAACTTCAAAGATAAAATGCACATTATGTATTTTATCTTTGAAGTTGTTTAATTGCTTTTTAAAAAAACTGTTTTGTTTTTTGCTTGATTATTAATCATGATAATGGCAACAGGGTTGTCAGCTAAAGTCCTTTTCTAACTCGCTTTATTCACTCGTTTCGTTCTTTTTGTGTGTGAACCTCCCATTTTGTATGATTTCTTTGAATTATCAGTGCTTTGGCCTTGCGGTTGCAAGCCTTGGTCCTGTGGGTTCAAGCCTTGGTCTTGATCTTTATGGTTTGGGCTTTGACTACACCATTGATAAACCGGAAACAAATCAGCATTCGCGATGATTTATTTGCCAGAAAAACAATTTTTAACTCGTTCTCTACTAGAACTCGGTAGTCTCCGTATTAAGACTGTGAATTAGGGAATTCAGCAGAAAGGTTAAAAGTCTCACATAGGGATAATTGAAACAGCCCCTCAAAATGTTAAGTAGACCTCCGACTTGAGGAAGCATGTGAGCATGAACTCTCTGCAAACCTTGAATTTCTGACATAGAATATTTGCTCGTCCTTCTCCTCCCCAAAGACATCGACGCTCCATCAAACCGTGCAAAAAGATCGGAGCAGTGCATAATTATATACGCGATGGAAAACTGAATATTGATGCCCGTTGACTATTGAATTATACACTGTCGCGGCAGCACAGGGGAAAAAGTGAAGAAGACAATTAGGAGCGTGTTGCTGTCACTCGTCGTCTGATAGCCATGCATTGCATCTCAGTATTAATCTAATAATAAGCGCATGCAAGGACAAATGTTACAGTTTTTTTTATAATAGTCCTTGGATGTAGGCAATTATGATATGAATATATCATAGCGCTTTGTAAACCACACATGAGAGATTACACATTATGCTTTTTCCATCATGTTAATTATTGATATTATTTGAAAGAAAAAAACCCCCACCACTTTGCCATAATAAATTGGGTTCTATTTATATCTATATCTGGAAAAGCAGACGCTATTATAAATAAGAAGGTAATAGACCACAACCCATTGCCTACTGGAACATGAGGGAGGGGGTGTGTTTCACAAAGAGTTAAGTTTGACTAGAGTTGTGCTTAAGCGCCAATGCGCATCAGGTATTTAACGCGTAATCTCATTGCTAGACTTCCAGTAGTGCGCGTCCCCTGAGCATGATCTGACCAATGGGGTGATGCGTAATATGCAGCACGCAAGTAAGAATTTAAGTGCGACTTTAGTCAAACTTAAATCTTTGTGAAACACCCCCCTGGTTGGGTCCTGTATTAAGTCTATGGGAGTCTGGGAAACTCAGTAGTCAGCTGGTTAACAATCCTTCTGATCCTTTTTTTTTATTGTGAAGGGGTGAAAAAAAAAATCGTCTGATATCTGTTTCGCAAGTAATACTTTACAGTGCTTACATGATGTCCTCCTTATAAAAGAAATCCTACACATTTATTTTCAAAGTAAATTTAACAAATCTATTTCAGATTTCGCACGATACAAAATAAAGGAGAAGATGAGAGTATTCTCGGTAAAATGTGAGTTTGTGTATATATCAGCCGCTGATGGCAATACCACGTCAGGCAGCTATACAATAATATTACTAATACCGGTTTCTCGTCACGCTGACGGCATCGTTAATACCCCTGTGACTACCTGGTCGCTTGATTCAAATACACAATCCTACATTCTCTACTCCCTGGGAAGCATTCCAGCTAGTCGCCCATTTTACAGGCCCGCACATGCTAATCCAGTCACACTAGCATGACTAGCCTGCGCATCCTACCGGGTACCCAATTGGCACCTGGGCGAGAGTGGTGAACGTGGATTAATGTCTTGCCAAAAGTCGGGCTTGGATTCGATCCCTCAACCTTTTGATTGAGGGTTGAATGACAGAACCACTACACCACGACACCTCCACGCGTTTGTGATGACAAAAGTTGTCTTAGCCTCGGATCAAGTTTATTTCTGAACAACCTCGGGATACCTAGATTGTGCGACGCTTTCCTTTTTATTATGTTCATGGAACAGCAGTTCGAAGAGAATACAAAACCTTAAAATGTTAGATATAAAAAAATGATAATAATAAATTATTGAAAAACACGACAAAATACACGTGCCATAGTCAGCATTTCCCTCGTTATCAAAGATATAAGATCTTTAGTTACGTATACTTTACTACCGAGGCAAATTACGGTATGTGGGATGCGGAGCGTTCTTTTTTTTTCATTTTTTTTTCTTCTTCATTTTTGCCAAGACCACGTGATCTAGCCATGAATCTTGTACGTGCCGTGCCAGTGCTGATATTCCCTAAACGGCGATAACGAACATCATTATGAAGAGGGCCCCGGGGTGTGCGTTGCTAATTTGCACCACGAAGCCGCCATTAAGCCGTGTCGCCTTCTCATGCCTCTATACCCTTGCATAAAAGCATCTTCCCCATCTCTCGACTCCTTCTACACGTGCATCTAATATTTTCCATCTGCATTCCATTTTTCTCTCAGAGTTTTTAATATTCTTTATAACTAGCACGTAGTTCCCAGCTCATGATGGCACACAAGACTACACTGTTCTTGCCTGTAAATGACTTTGCCGAACTGCATGATGCCTCAGCAAACACGTAACCTCAAACGTAAATCGACTTTGCCATATGACAAGAATATCATTTGTACTCATCTTACCTCCAAATATCTAATACGTTCTATAATTTTACCCTATTCTTCAGCTTTCTCAATTCATGATTCTTTTTTGCTCAACACTGCTCGGTTAATGGTTGGTTTATAAGCCCGAATACTTTCATTTGTTTAAGTTTTGTTGATTACTCTATTCGAAGAAAAGATTATATAGATTTCAATAATGATGATGATGATACTATTACTACTACTACTACTACTACTACTACTACTACTACTACTACTACTACTACTACTAAAAATCATAATGATAATAGTACAAAGCAAAGAAAATATGGCCTGTTAAAAAAAATTAGTTTTCCATCTTTATTCTGATCAGTGGCGGCACCAAGGGGGGGGGGGGGCAATGGGGGGGGGGGGCATTTGCCCCCCACTCAGAAGCTTTGCCCCCCCAGTTGCCCCCCCCCCCCAGAAATTTTGAGGACTGAAAAGAAAAATTATACAGTAATTTGTAAATAAATAGATGTTGTCATAAGCATCATATTCAAGCTGTGAAGTGCTCTAAAATACCATTTTCCGCTCTTCAAAACTTCGATTGAAAACCAAAAAAGTGGCTATTTTCGGCTCGCTCGCTTCGCTCGCTCATCATATTTTTAAATTTCTGTTCTAAAATGCGATTAAAAACAAGAAAAGTAGCCATTTTTGGCTCGCTCGCTTCGCTCGCTCGTCAAATTTCAGAATATTTATTCGAAAATGCGATCAAAAACAAAAAAAGTGGTTATTTTTTGTTCGCTTGCTCGCAAAATTGATATTAAAATGTGTGTAAGAGGGAAACAAATCATCCATAAATTCAATTATCCCCCCACTCCTCAAAGTGGATTTACGCCGGCGACTAAAACTCGCGCTTCACACTCGATTTTTCCATACACGCAAAAAAAAAAATGACTGCCCCTGCCCCCCAACATTTTCTTTTGCCCTCCATTTGCCCCCCCCCCCACTTAAACAATCCTGGTGCCGCCACTGATTCTGATAGGCAGATAGTCACAATTTCGCAAGGTCTGGGAGAAAGGGCTGACGTTGTTTTCCACAATATCAAATGTCACTTTTTGTTTACACTTTCAATAAATTCTCATTTTCTTGAAAAGGAAATTCGTCATGAAAATATACATACTTAATGAAACGTAGCAACTACACCAATAGACCACCTCAATGTCCGAATATGATGTAGCAGGTAGGCCTACCAAAAATACTGGTAATTGCACAATTTCCCGAGCCCCATCTCTCTTTAGCTGATGGTTGTTCCTCTAGGTCTCATATTTTGCTTATCGAGTTCACGTTCCAACTTTCTCTTTCTTTCCTATTTTCGTCTCCCCCTCTCTCTCTAAGTTTAAATGTAGGTCTCACTGGAAACCACAAGCGCCTTCGCGGCATAGTAGTTAATACGCAGGCTCTCTGAACCAAAAATTTAAATCCCAAATTAAAGAAAAACACATTCGGGCAACTACTACTACTTCGTCTGCTTGCAATTAGGATTATTGGCTATTGTGCGACTTATACTTGGAAGGAGCCCCCCCCCCCCCATTTAAATATAAATGGTCTTCTAATACGTGGTACCCCATTTCGTGAGGCGCCAAGAGTAATTTACTATTTCTTACTATTGATTCCGAAACCTTGGTTTTCTAATAAATATGCCTAAATTCTTTTGATATGCATGAGAAAGTGCATTTTGATAGCATCTGATAGAAAGAGATTAATTGAAATTGGCCTGCATGTTGTTTGCCATAAACATACTCGGTTGGACGTTGACACGGTTGAGGTGAAAATAATTATCAATGAAAGCAACAGTAACACACACAAAAATAGTCCTCGATATTCACTGTTCCCATGACTGTTTTGTTCATCATGATTTCAACGCTGTGCCATCAACGAGAAGAGTTTCTGTGTTTGAAACCCAGCTACTCCTAGCCGTCAAGATATCTATAATTGAAGACAGAAATCTCACATCCTTTAGCCGGTATGGATTTCAGTTCACTGTTTTATTTTCAACTTTACTTTATTTCATATCCAGGAACAGAAAGACAATAATAATCATATACTGAAAATTCTGTGCAGTTCAGTTCAGTTCAACGCCTGCGATGCATCGCTCACTGCTGCCAAGTATGAGCACTAAGTGCAGCTTTAAAGGCATTGGCTAACTTTGTGAGTAGCTGATTTAAAAAATTCTCAAACTAAGATGAAACATGTGTATGAGTACTTGTATTTGTACTCAAAAACCCTAAAACCAACGATAATTTAGAATGAAAAAGCGTAAGTTAGACGCAAACGGCAATTTTATTATCCTTCGTCTCACGAGACAATCACTGAGAGGACCACTTTGCTTGAATTTGAAAATGCCGTTATGTGCCTCCCGCCGCGTGATACGCCAATACACACAGTACGGTAAGGTGAGTCATACGCGCATGCGCACTCCTTATGTCTATTCTGTGCAAGCGACCATCGTATATTTTTCAAACATTGGTTCACATGTTTGATATTTAAAAATATTTCCTGTGGATATTATACTTTGAAACTTTCAGACTGGTATTTTAACTCTATAACCCTTATGTTTATCCCATTTTCAAGTAACAAGATTTTTTTAAAATCATAACAATGTTAACCAATGTCTTTAAGCATAAACGGTTGATAGTTTTTAAAGTTTCAAACATCTTTGACTCGGCTTCCTAACCGAAAGTAGCACATCTCTGTGCACTACGAATCGCGAAATTAATGTTTCCTCTATCTATCTGTCTCTCACTCTTACAAAATTTGAAATTCTGTAAACTTAAGCTTTCAGATCAGTTTCATGTAGCTGTAGAATTATTTACGTGGAATTTACCCAACGTATTTTCCTTTTTGGTTGCAATGTTACCAGATAAGTTTAACAGAGTCTATGCAGACCTCTTCTTCTAGATTTGAGAATGACGTTATACATGTCCATGAAAAAATACCATACATTGCCAGTCGTATGCAGTGTCATCTGATGTAAGGCAAGCTTGCCTCCCCGCGATTGAACCTTGATCTTGAAGTACTCTGACTGTATTTGCACAGAGGTCTCCATTACTGAACCTCACGGCGAAAAAAGTATTAACCTCCCTGAACAGTCGTTTTACCAGCATGCAGAGCCGTTGTGAGTGCTTGGCGCCAAAGCTCAAGATACGTGTAAACTACCGCAGGGATGGAGCACAATGGCGAATGGATATGGAAAATGATACCTAGCCTGGTTGCTTGGTGGGACTTGTGTTCAAATCATGATCGCGTCATATCTGCTCTTTGCTTGATCGCTTACAAATTTGCTAAACCTATGGAGAGATTACATTAAAGGATGAGCAGATATCGCCTAGTGATTCTCGTGAACGATGTTCAAAAAGACAACCAAAAAGAAGAATATTGACTTAAGAAAAGTGTTTCATATAAAGGTATGAGTGCAACCATGATTTAGTGATATATTTTTTTGTAATGTGACGAATTTTCTATGCCCTTCCCTTTCCATTCCAATTCCAAGAGTTTAACTTTTCACAGTGACTATAAGTAAGAAAATGTATGCACTAAGAATTCTCAATCAATTCAGCAGTGGATTTTATTTTTAAAACAATATAGCCATAATTTGGATGTATTTCAAAAGTAGGTATGACTGCACCTTGTAATCTCACTATTTGGCAGATTCGTTGCTCAGTAAACACGGTAAACCGGAGATTTATTGGACTTTTCCACAACATCCGTAAACATGATTTTTTTTTTTTTTTTTTTTTGCGTTTCATTGGTTCCATATCTGGCAGAATAATGAAAACAAAAAAAACAAACAAACAAACAAAAAAACATTGTTTTACGCCATGCATCGCTTGAAAACAATGAATTTGCTTTATTTTTATTATTGTTATAGAAAAGAACAACTCTTACAATCATTACGGCAGAAAGTGATTTTTTTCCTTGATTTCAGGGGCTTAAAATCCCTATTTATATATTTTTTGGGGAAGGGGAAACTCTGAAATAAAAAGGTCCGCAGCTTAATTTTCTCTCTTTTTTTTTTTTTTTTTGGGGGGGGGGGGGCATAAAATTTTGTGTGTGCAGGGGGGGGGGGGCCAGACATGTCATATTGTCTCCCCCATCCAGAAGTTTGGGAGGGACGTGTCCCAGTGTCTCCTCCCTGACTGACGCCCACGCTTGATTCTCCGAGTGGTAATTATCCGTTATAGAATTGTATCATTTTCATATTTAATCATGCATTATTTAGTCACGTTTTAAATGTATCACATGCTAACACATATTCTTATGATACTGAAGCTTTATAAATAATTGTCTTGTAGCACAAGTCCGAGCATTTAAATCTATTTAACACCCCCTAAAAAAAAAAAAAAAAACACTCTCAAAATATTTCTCTAACATCCAAAATAACTATGTGCTACCAAAAAGGGAGTTTCATTAAAAGGTAACATTAAAAGGTAACAACGATATCAAAACAAAATGCATCATGACGTTTTGATTCAATACATAGAGAAATAAAAGAGCGTCATCAATTTCGACAGGTATATACAGGGTGAAATCACGTAGATGAAAATATGACGCGCGTATGCCATGTATGCCATGCTTGGCAGATAAGCTCCTCCTCCTGAAAATAAATAGCGCGGGAAATGGAGAAGGATAAAAAAAAATAAGCTGTTAAGGGAAAAGATAGAGAGCCTGGGAAAGGGATTGCCGAGAAAAGGATTTAAAGATATCGTTCTTATAAACATACAATGAGGATGCCTCCGTGAGTGATATGAATACGCATTTTCATGCCATTATTGTCTTACGCGATGTCATTCGAGGCTCGTCGACACAGTCTATTTATAAGTTCCTTTTAAATTTTGATTATTGTAAACATGAGTGTTCAAAATATCTTCAAAATAAAACTAAATCATAATTAATAAACAGTACATTTTCATTGCATGTTTTAGATAGTACTAAAAAAGGGCATCAAAATTTTGCTAAAATGTATCCTAATAATTACATGATTTTAACCGTTGTTTGATGTTTTGATTCATACATCCACAATGTATAATGCTACTTGCAGGGACAACGTGCCGCTATCATGGAATGTTGAAAGTGAGAAAAATAAAGAAAAAGATTGCAAAGAAAAAGCTGGAAAGAAAGCACACACACACACACACACACCCTCACATACAGACACACAAAACCCAACAAAACAGGAAAAGGGAGATGACACGCCGGCCTTCTTGCACACTTTTCGCCAACTGAATAAAAGCCATTGATCAATGGTCCTTTAAAATTGGACCTTAGAATCTTTAAAGGCTGTTTAGTATCAAGTGGAAAGCAAGAAGTTTTGTAATAACTTGACCATTTGGTTTGGTTAGAGAGAGAGAGAGAGAGAGGGGGGGGCGGGGGGGGGGGGGGGGGGGAGGAGGAGGGGGTGGGGACTGAAAGGGGACGAAAAAGGGAAACCGTAAGGACTAATTTCCTGATACATTACCGATACTTTACCGCATAAAAGGGTATGTGAGGAATGACAAGGTCAGATGGGATGTAATGTCTAAACATGTTTAAACATAACTTCGATCTTTTGCACTTTATTTTGTTATGATCATTCGCGGTAAACATAGCATTGTGTGAAAACACTTGAAGAAAGATTTATTTGTTTGGTTTGTATATAACTTTTTATTTCCTTCCGATTTTTTGATTTTTTTTTTGTCGTAAATTGTCGCAAAAGGACCAGTTTGGCGACCATATTAACGTGTTTAATTGGGCCTTGAATAAAAATATATATTATAGTCATCAAAATTTTCCTTATGAGTGGAAATAAGCAAATAAGGAAAAAAATCTTTTTGCTGTTTTATGTTTCTCTAGGGAAAAAGAGGTACAGATTCTCAAGCGCTAGAGCTGATGTGGAAAAAAAAGAAAAAAAAAAGAAAAAAAAAATCTTGATAGAAATACTGTTTCCTATAATATATTTTAGTTTTACTTTCTTTGAAAATGTTTATATTAGTGTCTTTAGTTCGAAATATTCTGGTTTTTATCGGTTATTCAGCTTTGAAACGAACAGAAAATTTGAAATGAAATTTAGGCCTACTTGGTAAGAGTCTATCACAGAAGTCATTCTGATGTGTCTTTTTGGTTGCAATTGCCAGGAGACTATCAAGATGTAAAGGAACCTTTTTCCCTTTTGCCGTTCAAAGTGTATTGTGTATCCGTAAAGAGACAGTCAGCATGAGCAGCCTTGATTATGAATGACTCGAAATACCCGGCATCGACTATGCACGTGGCAATTTTAAACATGCTTTCACCATTAGGAGTATATTAATGCAGCAACAGGCAATTTTGTGCGGCAGGTGCACAGGTGTATTTGCCATGTCGCCATGCTGCGCATCCCTTCTTGAGCAGTTGCCCTCGCTTAGAGATGCAATTGAAGGCACATTTCCATCTTTTATTCCCCTTTTGAAGGGCATCTACAATGTCCACATCGTAGGCCGATCGAAAATCTGGCGTTCTGCGTTTAAGTGGACGCCGAACACGACAGTTCGGTGCGATGACGTCGTCATTTTTCACCCTAAATGCAAAGAGAGAGAGAGAGAGAGAGAGAGAGAGAGAGAGAAAGAGAGAGAGAGAGAGAGAGAGAGAGAAAGAGAGAGAGAGAGAGAGAGGGAGAGATAGAGAAGAAAAGAGTCAATAGAGAGTGTTTTTTTTTTCAATGTGAGTGTATACATGCTGAGCAAGTGTGTGTAAGTTCGCATCTTCGCATGCGTTGTAATCGTGTGTGTAAATTTATTGTGAATGCACACACACGCGGGTTCTTAATCCCTCTACCTACGTCAGAAGGCTCAGTTTAGTCTCTGAAAGCGGTACCGTAAAGACGTGTTACCCTACAAGCGTACGAGGCTGGCCCTCGTACAACCTAAAACATCATCCAAGCTGACGAGGTAGCAGGATCTACCCTTATTTATAACCCGGGCGCTGGTTTCGTCGCGGGAATTTAAAAAACCATAGAAGAAGAAATATTTATCATATTTTTATACGACGTAGTCATCATTAGAAGTAACTCTAAAATTTCATCTATCATCACCAACATCATCAGGGCTGGACCCTTTCAAGGTAAGTTGCTGACATCCTTTCCTTTATGATCGTCATCATATCCTCAGCTGTGATAACGTAGATCAAGGACTTACCATGCCTAGATCCTCACCCTGCTAAGATATTTAATCAATTCGATTTGTAATTGATGTCGCGAGTTTGTGGTTATGAATAATGTACTGCGAGCATGCTTGGGATATGTGGGGGTATGGGTGATTGTGAGACGCCTTGAGAGTGCTTTTGAGTGTGTGCGTGTCTGATGATAACACACCAATTTGCATCTTGATTTTAATGATGAAGGATGATGATGCATCCGTAATGTGGAGCAATGTGCTAAAAATGATAGTTGATTCTTTTTCATATGGAAACCACTTTGCTTTCAAGGCAGCTCTAGATATAAAAATACACTTTTCTTCTTCTGATGAACAAACAGCAACAACAAACAAACGAAACAAATTAACGAGATGAATTTTCACCGATTACTTTATTTAGGACCTGTCAACTTACCTGTTGCATCATCTAGTTTGATAAGTAAAAGACACCTTATTTTCATCGTCAGAAAAGTATGTTGTCTCCTTGCTTGAAAATCCTACATTTTGATCAAAGTGATGCTAACTTCAGGAGCCTGAATTGGTTGCTTTCATTCTATGCATTTATCCGATTCCTTTATCGTGTGACAATTTGTTCTACACAATTGCGAAAATCAATACTCACTTCTACTCTACCTGCCCATCTTCGTTTGTTTTCCTCTATCACAAAACTAAAGCCCTGATTTATTGCACATTAGATGAATTTTCATCTTATATGTATTGAATTCTCATCCGTTTTCTGATGGTAAACGTGCAAAATAATTACTTTTTTTCCTTACCCGCATGTGGAAAAAAATGATTTAGAAGCAAAACCACGTGGAAATGTCCTCATATTTACAACATAAGATATGATTAGGATTGGTACATTACTTTAACTACGTGTCTTACGTCAAACACTAGTCGCTTCTTCCCGATATTAGTGAGCAGCTTTCTTTCATGTGCCTAAATTTCAGAAAGATTCTGTCAATTTTGCAATAGTTAGCGTTGTAGTCGAAAATATTCTCAAGCAAATGTTCTAAATTCTTTACTGTTTCAGACACGAACACAGAAGAGGAAATTGAGTAAAATGCATGAGATTGAACTCGACATTAGAACAAAACGTCACTTCGTTATAAAATGACGTTATGGGTAGTAAAAATACAGTAGTAGGCTGTGAACCCCTCAGGTCAGTAATATCGAGCGGAACCCATCGTGCACTGTCATGCTGTAGTGCTTTGGAGTTTTGTTCTGTGCTTCCACACTCTTGCTTCGAACTTACCAAGTATATCCTATAACGTACAGGCTTACCCGAATTCGGAAAGTATGAAATGTGCAAATGTATAAGATGATAACATATCAAGAATGCATGTTTTGGTTTCTTGTTCTGTTTGTTTCTTTGCCTACTGGAGCCATAAAAAACAATATAACCTTTTAAATCTAAGGGTATCGGGCTATGTCGTTCTCTGTAGGACTTGAATGTATTAATCTGTGCGAAATAAACCTTATGCCCACATGATATTTTTGCGTCAAGTTTATTAATAGACTTTTCAGTGAAAAGATCATTCCAACACTGTCAATCTATCTTCAAACAACATCCCCAGATGACTAGCGAGTGTTACAACAAATATGCTCGAGGACAGAGAAAGCTGAATTTATAATCTTAGAAAGCAAAAATAAACAAGGTCCCCGCATTTTATGAAATATTTTGCAACTACGAACTTCCGACAGCAATTCGAATTTCTCCTCCCCCTTCAGAATACACCCTGACTGCATATAGATGTGGGGGAAACAGAAAGGAAAAAAGGGGGGAAAAGAATAGCCTAGGTAGTACCTAGACGAGATAGACAAAACTAATAAACTAGCACTGTGGCATCATTAATACAAAGCACAATTCAGTGATTATGAGTTGGTCTACAGTTGAAAATGTGCAGTGCTCATTGTGGATCCAAGGTTCAGCCATTAAAGTGGCAAATATATATGGTGGGGTGCACGGCTTCCTAAGTGGTTGAAATGCAAATGAACAAGGCCACTGGTAAAGTGGGATATGAATTCTTCTTTGATTTCTCCTTTGCTCTCTCGCTTTCTGTGAAAGAGAATTTGTTAAATATCGCGTTTGTCTGATGATCCTTTATAAATAATACCAAAGTCTCCGTGTCATGAAGTTAGGGTACGATGAGGGTTAGGTGGGATAAAGAGTTCTTTAATGTTAAAAAGCTCGTGCAAAAATGGCAAACGAATCCATTGACAGTTAGTTGGTCGATTATTAATACACAATAGGGGTAGACACCATGCTGAGAAGATATTCTGCAGCGTAGCGAGCGTGGATCATATCATTCATGGGTTATGTCGACTTTATGAACAATCATCACGTGACGATGACGTATATCGTCCTCAGACAGTGCCCCTCTGGTTAATTCAGGAGAGGTTGAAGGGAGAAATTATCAACGAGATCAATATCTCCCTACTTCATCTTATCTTCAGGCATTCACTCTGATGCAATACGGCGGCACATAATCATATATCTGAATCACATTTCTTTTGCTAATTAGATTTTTGAGATCTCGAATCCTTATCAACGATGTTCTGATAGAGCTTGGAGGCATCATTGTCAAGCGTAGCCTTTCAAAATGTCAATATTGCCTAAAGCAAAACCAGTGGTTCTGAATTAGAGAAAATTTAGAGAAATGGAATCGAGAATCAGGACTTTTCCTTTGTCTTTATGTACCAAAGCCTTAATACATTTGCGAGAATGAACAAAAGACAATATTCTGCCCAAAGATACATGTAGACGACGCACGATGCGACGAATGATTGGAGAAATCTATATGGCATCGATTGTGTGCTAAGGCATAGAGATGTTTGCGCATGCTATCGAATGGAAAAAGTGACAAAGAAGATATTTCACTATCTACTTTGGTTTCTCTGTTACTCTTCACTCCTGACTATCACTCTCGGTCTCTCTCATCCTATCTTTCTCCTCTCATCATTTTTTTTTTAGCCGACACTTGCAATAACATTATTCATGGGTACAGCTTCGTGAATATCTCTTAATAGTGTCTACGTGCTGTCTCACCCTTGCCCGTGGAATAGTAATGACTAGTTCTCGATTTATATTCCTAGCGTCCTACTAATCCATGCCAAAGTTTGATAACATTTGATGTAGTCGAAAGGGAGAAGTTTGGTAGTCAGAGAAAGAGGACATAGAGACAAGTAGACAGACATGGAGGGGAAAGGGGGGGGGGGGGGGTCCAGAGTTCAGTAGATGGCGTAGAAGTGTCGTTCCCTTGACAGTCGTTAAGATAAGGGCAGCATCTTAGACACATCAAGTATCCTGCCTGATCTGGAAATAGCTCCCAAACCCATCTCAAATATGCATGATTTTGCGTTGACTTATTCATGTTTACATGATCGATTTTTATATACATGATATATGTTAAGTTTTGTATTGTGTGAACTTTATTGTAAAAAAAAATATTGTACATATTTGTAAAATAATTAATCACAGTTAAGCCATTGGCTACGATGATCTTTTAAGGAAAACATTTCTGTATATCTGTCAGAAGTAGTGAACTCCCTTACCTTTAATATCGTACAATTTCAATACCTAATCGGGTGTAATATTCATAGCATCAAGGGCTTTACACCACACCACACCACACGTATACCATAATCGTGGGCATGGTAGACTTCTGTAATTCCACAACGCATTATAACTCTATCAAATATAGAACGCCATTATACCGCACGTGGACTTTAACCCGCCATTCACAGTGGATATGATTTGAACAAACTGTCAACAATAAATTTCCCCCGAAATTTTACGTGCGTCACTCCATATTTTTTTTTTCGTATATACATATTTCATTTCCGTCAAATGGGTTTGATAAATCTTATGAATGCAAACAGACTGATGCATGTTATTGGTGCAAAGTCACTGAGACGTGACAGCTGTACGTTTGCACAAACTGGTACCGTGCACTTACAGACGGTGAGATTCTGAGGAAGCCTGAGCCGGCCCCGGTTGTAAAGCACCCCACCCCTATCAGGACTATAGTGCGCTTCTGAACATTTTGAGGAGGAAAACTGGATAGATCGGAGGCGCGGAGGGGGGGGGGGGGGGCTGGATAGGATATCACACTCCATATCATAACCGTTAGCGTTACCCGGTTTTTGTTCATTCAACTAACAAGTTCTGAAAATGAAAGTACACCCACAATGTAAACGAAACATTGAATAGGATTCGATTCGTCACGTGGTTTCAAATATACTTGTATTTTTAGATATTAGCTAATGTCTAAGATATAAGAGAAGATGAATATAGGGTCATGAGTTCAAAGCATATCTTATTTCCTACTCGTTTAGGATTATGTTCGCACCAATGAAAGGAAACGAATGGGGGTCGTCATCAACATCTCTCCCTTTTGTTTTCATATTTTAGTATGACGTCCTCTTCTGTCCGAAAACACTCTGCAAATTTGACTCTATCAGGAATATTTCTTTTCTTATGACACTTATCTCTGAACACAAAACATATCAAAGAAGGAACACAAGTCAGTCTCTTTCGGCCGTTATATTTTTGTTGGTGAGGTCCTGTCTATATACTGTTGTTAAAACAACTGCAATTGATGCAACAAGTGTCTCTACAGCGCAGACATAAAGGAATGAGAGATTTCAAGATGGAATATGACCTAACTTCATTTATGAGTGAACCTGCAGCTTTTCAGCGAGAGCATTATTTTCGTATTGACACAAAAGCAACGATCTTCACCTTTTCTGTTGATTCCTTTCTTCTCTGGAAGGCATTCTCTTGACTGTCTTATTTAATCTGAGGCTGCAAAGCGATCCGATGATAATGTAACCCCTCCGGCCTGAAGTGTAAACCATGATCATCATTCGTTGGACGTGACATGATCTATATCTTTGTATTCGAAAAAAATAAAAATAAAAATTTTAACCACTATGTTCATGAAAGCTCATGGTAAAATAATGATATAAAGGTTGCAACCCCCTCCCCCCCCAAAAAAACAACCAAAAACACCCCCTCAAAAAAGAAAAAAAAAGATGAATACATGAATAAAACGGCAAGTTCATACATGTCATAGATTCTGAATCGAACTCGTGTAACCTCTTGTTGTAGGATTTTCATGGTTTGGTTGTGTCTGATGTTGAGAGGTTGAATGTAAGCGAGAGAACTCGGGTATCTCAGGAAGATATTAAAGATCCGTCTTTGTTACGTGTTGCCCCGATCAGCATCTGATCTCCATCGAACCAACTTAACATATAAGACAGCGTGTTCTCAAATCCGAATGGCTTAATGTGAAAGAGATACAGAAGACTTCCGGCTTTGCATTTTTGTCAAAGTATGTAACATTAGCTTCCATTATGGTCCACGTGCAAACTCCTTTGGCTCGTGATTATAGTGAGGGGTCATCTTCCCTGTATTTTCTTTGAATTCTGGAATTCATCTTACTTGTTGATATATTTTGTTTATATAATTTAGTTCCTAGCTCTCCCTCTCCTTTTTTTTTTTTTTGGTAGTTAAAGGTGATATTTAAAGGTGATTTCAAGTCGAAAATATTGATTTTGAGTACTTTATTTGTAAACAAAACACAAACTGCTTCAAAGTCATATCCGTATACTAATGAAAAAAAGACCTCATATTGTAAACGCTATGGGAATGAACAGAAAAAAATAGAAGTACGTTTTGAGTAGAATCATTTTGTTTCTCTTCTTCTTCTGTGTGATTCTGTAATTTTTGTTGATCTTTATTTTGTTTTTAATCATTTTTGCCAATATTTTTTTTGTTGTTTTGATGATGTTGACATTTTATTTTAATAAAAAACAGAAAAAAAAGAAAAAAAATCATTTTACGTGATGTTTGTGTAATCATATTGGTGACCCAAGAACTTTGTTCCGACCAACCTCAAATATCAACTTGCACAGGTCTACCAAAATTATGATAAGTGCATGAAAAATTCACATTGTGCATTGATTATAGCAACAATCCAATGGAAAGAAAAATATCCATCGACTGGACATTTTATTTCCAGGGTCGATAACACAAGCAATGTTTGTTCTTTACCCCAAACGATTACTCTTGCTATTAAGAGCTCTGCCTTTAAGCTATACGTTGTGAGAAATGTGCCTTGTATTCCCTTGTGATACCTGTCTTTGTCCGATAGCACTGACTAGCGGCTTTAATGAGCATTGGATTTCATGTATTACGTCTTTAAGCTGTCAAGTCATCTGTCTTTTTTCTTGTCGTCGCTGTTTTCTCACCTGTAACGTTTACACGTGAAAATTGAAAAGCAGAAGAAAAGGACCAGCGAATGAAAGAAAGAAAGAAAGAAGTAAGAGGAGATGAAATGTTGCCAATCAGGGCTAATTAATTGCCCTGGGCAATTGAACTCGACATAAGAAAATTTACGAACGCAAGAAAAATGCAAAGTAATCATAAGAAGTGTATATATTTCATTCTGGGGTTGAAAAAAAAAGATTGGTTGCTAGCAAGGTAATTGTCCTGAGAGAGAGAGAGAGAGAGAGAGAGAGAGAGAGAGAGAGAGAGAGAGAGAGAGAGAGAAAGAGAGAGAGAGATTGTCTGCAAGGCTGTAGGAGAAATGGATAGTCATACGCCGGTGTCCTTCTCATAGAACGTTACCACGGTGGAAAAAATTGTCATAACACAACAAAATAAGGTGCATTAGGCAGGCTAGAGTTTCAGAAAAAGTTTTGACGGTTCCACAAGTTTCGACTTCGCCGTTGGTCGGTTGGGTTGCTGCATTTTAAAGCAGGTGCAGCAAATGGCAAGGCGAGCAATTATCGGGTAGAGGGCGATATAGGGAAGCTTAAAAAAAGATGACGAGATAATTTTGGCCAAGAAGACGAGAAGACAAGTTATTGGAACTCGGCAAGTGGACTTGTTGAGGATATGTAGGACAAGAAGACGAGATGACGAGTTGTTGGAACTTTGTAAGTCGACTTGTTTGGGACGAGAAAACGAGATGACTAGTTATTAGAACTCGGCAAGTCGACTTGTTAAGGACAAGAAGACAGATGGCGAGTTTTTGGCACTCAGAAAATTCCAAAACCTCATCATCTTGTCTTTTAACCTATCTTCTTGTATTTTTGCCCTAAACAAGTCGACTTGCCCAGTTCCAATAACTCGTCATCTCGTTTTCTTGGCCTAAATAAGTCGACTTGCCGAGTTCCAGTGACCCGTCACCTAGTTCTTTAAATTATCTTCTTGTCTTCTTGGCCTAAATTATTTCGTCTTCTCCCTCACCCTGGCATTTTCAAATTTTCGTAGTTATAGGTTCATCTGTCGCTCACAGAAGTCTAGAATATCCCCCTCTCCCTAGAAAATAACAGAAAGGAAGACAGAAAAGTATGAAAGAAAATGATGAAATCAGATGTCTGTTTTCAGAATTAATTTTCATAATCATGATCACGGCTTGAAAAAGTCACATCTTTTCAACTTCAAGTATTTTTAAATCTGTGTTGAAATTTCTTTAAAAATTACAAAAAGTACTAAAGTTTAAGGAATCTAAACAATTGGTGAAGGCTTCCCTAAAGTGTACGGAGATGGGCTGAAACATTAGCAAACATACTTTCTTTAACAAGAAGAATATTTACATATTAATTTTTCTTCTTTCCTTTTTATTTTCTGCTGTGTTTCTTTATTCAGTGTCGTGAAAAGAAAAATAGTGGAGAAATTACGTGTTCATGCATAGTCTTCCATACTCGGATGATCTCGTAATGCCCCTACTTAAATGACAAAAATGTCGTACATTGTTGGAGTAAAAGTAATATGATCATTTTCAACGCAATTCGATCTTCGTTTCGACGTCATAGTCCTCTTTGTCACTCACTTCATAATCTTACTACTTATTGCGTTACTCGTAGCCTTTGCTTAGCTGATTAAGGTTTCATTTTCTTGAAGCTCGTCGGTTTGGTTTTATTACTTCTGTTGTGCCCTTCCTCTATCCCTTGCCTTCGTTTATTCGTCAAAGTTCAACAGTCCTCCCTTAGTGTCTTCCTTATTGTCTGCATAATTGTCAGTAACCTTGAACAAATGATGAGGGATTCTCCCTTCTTCATGTTCTTGTCAGACGAGTGTCGCACTGCTGTTTCTAAATAGAGGATTGCGTTTCCCCCTTAAATCAAAGCAACATCTATCATGTGACAGCAGCATAATGCATCTCAGCCTCTTGGGGCCGATGCTGTCATTATTCAAAAATTTTTTTGAAAGACATACTTCCTCAGTTGTCAGCATACATGTATGTAAAGAATTCCGAAAGCGACTTGCAGGCTCTGGGAATTAGTCCATATTTTGAAACTCCAGTTGAATTCCGAAATGAGACTTTCAGGGGAATGAGTCCATGTTTTGAAACTCCAGTTGAATTCCGAAATGAGACTTTCAGGGGAATGAGTCCATGTTTTGAAACTCCAGTTGAATTCCGAAATGAGACTTTCAGGGGAATGAGTCCATGTTTTGAAACTCCAGTTGAATTCCGAAATGCGACTTGCAGGGGAATGAGTCCATATTTTGAAACTCCAGTTGAATTCAGAAATGCGACTTGCTGGGCAATTAGTCAACACTTTGAAACTCCAGTTGTGCATATGTTAATGACTAAAATTTTACAATTCTACCATTTCTTTAACTGTATTCCTACCAACAGTGCAAGAAGTGGAGACGCAATGCAATCGGTATTGCGTATTAAATGGAAGAGATTCTTCGTCACACTGGAAACAACAAAGGAATATGCATAATATTCGACAAGTACTCTGCAAAAACGAGTCAGGAGATACCAGTAGCTGATCAAGAAGTAGTATCCCCTATTGAGTATGGCGGGGGGGGGGGGGGGGGGAGGGTACCATAGGGCGGAGCAACTCTTTTATATAGGAGCGCCCATATGGGCCAATATCGGAAGCCCAACCTCCCGCCCAATCTCCCCTTCCCTACCCCCTCTCCATATGCTCTCGAACTCCAGTTTGCGATTACTTGTCCTGCTGTGGCCGGGCTTTAATAATATACCCCTCTACGTCCTTTCCATGCTAAGCACGCATGTTTTCGAACTATGGGAGACGAGTATATCCGCCTAAATCTGTTAAGGGAATTGCCGTAACATGTCGTCTTTTCTTTCTCTTTCTCTTTCTCTTTCTCTTTCTCTTTACTTGGTCAAAATAACCCTTCGGGTTTTTCTATTTTCAGCCCAGAGAATATCCTCGGTACACTCTCGATATCTCGGAAAAATGAGAAGTATTAGACAAATTTCAAGAAAAACAAACTGCGAGGTAGGTGTAACTGCACTCTAAGGCAGATCTATGCGGAATTAAACTCCCCCAAAACAAAAAACAAAAAAAAAGGTGAAAAATTAGGTTAAGTTAACAATAACACTGAAATAAATGAATTAAAAGATGTCGCACAATGGTGATGTAACGGTTTAATTTGATTCACTCTCAAAGAGAATGGTTTGGTTTCTGCTGAAGTAGAAGCTTCTCGACCGTGCCTCACATAAAACGAGACGAACAACAAATCAATTATGGCACTTACCTTCATTAGTATCGACCACTGCCTCCCTTTGTGACGTAATATGCTTGTTGAAAATAAAGAAAGAAGGTGCAAAAAAAAAACAGAAAAAAAAACAAACTAAAATAAAAACATAATTTTGTCGCATGCACATTCTCAGTATTTCACTTGCCCTTTTCTTTGACTAATCTTTTATTTGTTTGTTTGTTTTTCATCTTGCCATGATATAATCATTATCATTAAAGAAAAAGGTGAACTGATAATACCTTCTAATAATCATGATAATTATTCATGACCACGTGTAAACGTGAAATCATACCTGCTCTTGCGAATCACGGTGCTTAGAGTTTGCCACATGTGTCAATAGTTTTAAAAATATTAAATGAAAAACTTTCATCGATGGTGCGAATCTATCATTTTGCAAAAAAAAGTGATTTAGAAAGGGCAGCTTGAGTATAAAATTTCATGATTTTCAACAGCACGGGGAGCTCCTTTCGAGGTAGTGATCAACACAATGAAAACGTCATTCTGTCTCTCCGCTAGACAATGAAGGCACTGTACATCATACTAATTGCTTCATGGTTTTCTATTCATCACTAGCAGATCGCCATAGGTCATATCACATCAGCAGTAAGACATTGTGTATTCAGTACTACTTTCTTGGTATTTTGCGTCCATCCCTGGATGGTTCCATGAAAGCATTTGTCCCTGGACACCAGCATGCACTTAGCGTCAGATATCAGCGCGATGTGTGATATACCATTGACCCGTGGCCAATCTTGACGGATGTCTCCAAGTCAAAAACACAAGAAAATGTGAGATGGTTGACACTTATGCAAGCAGTAGCGTAGCGTGAGTCGTGTTATACAGGGCGAGAAGGGGGGGGGGGGATCATATAAAATGTGAGCGAACAAGGCGATCAAAAGGAGGAGAGGATGCGGAAGCATTCATATCATCATATTTTCTACTTAGCCCCTCCTATCCTCTTGTTTTGCCTTTCTTCCGCGGTTTCGGGGGGGGGCACTTAAAGTGAGATTACGAGCTATTTGGATCAATGCAAATTGCAGCTTTGAATCACTATTGGTTATAGTTCATAATCATGTTTGTTAAAACAAATATCTGCAACTTAAGATCTTGGTTTTCAAGTATTTATTGATTGCTGCTCCAAAAGAATGTGCGAGGGGAGGAGATGGGGCGGAACCTAGCTTGCAATCCCTTCATTGTTGAAACCGTAACATATACTCGAATGTCAAGGAGTTGCCTCGTATTTCTTCGAATTATCTGAAACAAAATTTCGAGGGTTTAAAGAAGAAACAAAATATGAAGGGGAAAAAAAAGAAAGATAGATAAAGAAAGAGAAAATGCATATTGATCGAATGTTTGTAGTAAAAGGAAACCCCAGAACGAAACGAGTACGCATTGTCACGGACATAAGTCTGTTCGAATTTCAACTTGCCCCAAGGAATAGCTGTGGATATATGGCTTCAGAGCTTCTCACAAGAGTTCCCTCACATAAAAAACCCGCACTAATTTTGACCCATCTCGACTTTTTAGCTAACGCGAAATAAACAGGAGATCAATTTACAAAATTAAGATGGAGAAGGAAAAGAAAACTTCAAGTCCACTCTCTATTTTAACCCTTTATTTTCTCGTTTTCTCTTCTCTGGCAAGTTCTTCTCGTCTCTCGAAGTGAGGTTTCGTTTGGTAGAAAACTCACTTGAAAAAGGTGATGTTTGTATCCTCCGGACATTCATTGAATTTGAGTGCTGCTCAGTGTAATCGAACACCCAATTTCTTGGTTTTCCAACAACATCATGAAACACGTTTGATTATGGATTATATCGCAAGAAAAAAAAAAATCCCTGTTCGTGAAATGCAGTGGAAAATATGAAAGATCAAAATTTGTTTACAGTTTTGAACTTGCGCTCACAGCCTTCTTTATACGCGTGTATTTGGAAAAAGTTCTTTGTATTGTTATATTTTATTTTTTTGCTTTGTAGTATTCTTTATAGTATTCATTCCAATCAGTACATGTACCTGTAAATAGAATCATACAAACTTCATATTCAATATGTTG
>CM057154.1:16565262-16694197 GCA_029962745.1 Echinometra lucunter | reverse complement strand
TTCTTGTTCTGTTTGTTTGTTTGCCTACTGGAGCCATAAAAAACAATATAACCTTTTAAATTCTAAGGGTATCGGCTATGTCGTTCTCTGTAGGACTTGAATGTATTAATCTGTGCGAAATAACCTTATGCCCACATGATATTTTTGCGTCAAGTTTATTAATAGACTTTTCAGTGAAAAGATCATTCCAACACTGTCAATCTATCTTCAAACAACATCCCGATGACTAGCGAGTGTTACAACAAATATGCTCGAGGACAGAGAAAGTTGAATTTTTAATCTTAGAAAGCAAAAATAAACAAGGTCCCCGCATTTTATGAAATATTTTGCAACTACGAACTTCCGACAGCAATTCGAATTTCTCCTCCCCCTTCAGAATACACCCTGACTGCATATAGATGTGGGGGAAACAGAAAGGAAAAAAGGGGGGAAAAGAATAGCCTAGGTAGTACCTAGACGAGATAGACAAAACTAATAAACTAGCACTGTGGCATCATTAATACAAAGCACAATTCAGTGATTATGAGTTGGTCTACAGTTGAAAATGTGCAGTGCTCATTGTGGATCCAAGGTTCAGCCATTAAAGTGGCAAATATATATGGTGGGGTGCAAGGCTTCCTAAGTGGTTGAAATGCAAATGAACAAGGCCACTGGTAAAGGGGGATATGAATTCTTCTTTGATTTCTCCTTTGCTCTCTCGCTTTCTGTGAAAGGGAATTTGTTAAATATCGCGTTTGTCTGATGATCCTTTATAAATAATACCAAAGTCTCCGTGTCATGAAGTTAGGGTACGATGAGGGTTAGGTGGGATAAAGAGTTATTTATGTTAAAAGCTCGTGCAAAAATGGCAAACGAATCCTTGACAGTACTGTTGTTCGATTATTAATACACAATAGGGGTAGACACCATGCTGAGAAGATATTCTGCAGCGTAGCGAGCGTGGATCATATCATTCATGGGTTATGTCGACTTTATGAACAATCATCACGTGACGATGACGTATATCGTCCTCAGACAGTGCCCCTCTGGTTAATTCAGGAGAGGTTGAAGGGAGAAATTATCAACGAGATCAATATCTCCCTACTTCATCTTATCTTCAGGCATTCACTCTGATGCAATACGACGGCGGCACATAATCATATATCTGAATCACATTTCTTTTGCTAATTAGATTTTTGAGATCTCGAATCCTTATCAACGATGTTCTGATAGAGCTTGGAGGCATCATTGTCAAGCGTAGCCTTTCAAAATGTCAATATTGCCTAAAGCAAAACCAGTGGTTCTGAATTAGAGAAAATTTAGAGAAATGGAATCGAGAATCAGGACTTTTCCTTTGTCTTTATGTACCAAAGCCTTAATACATTTGCGAGAATGAACAAAAGACAATATTCTGCCCAAAGATACATGTAGACGACGCACGATGCGACGAATGATTGGAGAAATCTATATGGCATCGATTGTGTGCTAAGGCATAGAGATGTTTGCGCATGCTATCGAATGGAAAAAGTGACAAAGAAGATATTTCACTATCTACTTTGGTTTCTCTGTTACTCTTCACTCCTGACTATCACTCTCGGTCTCTCTCATCCTATCTTTCTCCTCTCATCATTTTTTTTTAGCCGACACTTGCAATAACATTATTCATGGGTACAGCTTCGTGAATATCTCTTAATAGTGTCTACGTGCTGTCTCACCCTTGCCCGTGGAATAGTAATGACTAGTTCTCGATTTATATTCCTAGCGTCCTACTAATCCATGCCAAAGTTTGATAACATTTGATGTAGTCGAAAGGGAGAAGTTTGGTAGTCAGAGAAAGAGGACATAGAGACAAGTAGACAGACATGGAGGGGAAAGGGGGGGGGGGGGGTCCAGAGTTCAGTAGATGGCGTAGAAGTGTCGTTCCCTTGACAGTCGTTAAGATAAGGGCAGCATCTTAGACACATCAAGTATCCTGCCTGATCTGGAAATAGCTCCCAAACCCATCTCAAATATGCATGATTTTGCGTTGACTTATTCATGTTTACATGATCGATTTTTATATACATGATATATGTTAAGTTTTGTATTGTGTGAACTTTATTGTAAAAAAAAATATTGTACATATTTGTAAAATAATTAATCACAGTTAAGCCATTGGCTACGATGATCTTTTAAGGAAAACATTTCTGTATATCTGTCAGAAGTAGTGAACTCCCTTACCTTTAATATCGTACAATTTCAATACCTAATCGGGTGTAATATTCATAGCATCAGGGCTTTACACCACACCACACCACACGTATACCATAATCGTGGGCAATGGTAGACTTCTGTAATTCCACAACCGCATTATAACTCTATCAATATAGAACGCCATTATACCGCACGTGGACTTTAACCCGCCATTCACAGTGGATATGATTTGAACAAACTGTCACAATAAATTTCCATAAATTTCCTCTTCCCCCGAAATTTTACGTGCGTCACTCCATATTTTTTTTTTCGTATATACATATTTCATTTCCGTCAAATGGGTTTTGATAAATCTTATGAATGCAAACAGACTGATGCATGTTATTGGTGCAAAGTCACTGAGACGTGACAGCTGTACGTTTGCACAACTGGTACCAGTGCACTTACAGACGGTGAGATTCTGAGGAAGCCTTAGCCGGCCCCGGTTGTAAAGCACCCCACCCCTATCAGGACTATAGTGCGCTTCTGAACATTTTGAGAGGAAAACTGGATAGATCGGAGCGTGGAGGGGGGGGGGGGGGGCTGGATAGGATATCACACTCCATATCATAACCGTTAGCGTTCCCCGGTTTTGTTCATTCACTAACAAGTTCTGAAAATGAAGTACACCCACAATGTAAACGAAACATTGAATAGGATTCGATTCGTCACGTGGTTTCAAATATACTTGGTATTTTTAGATATTAGCTAATGTCTAAGATATAAGAAAAGATGAATATAGGTCATGAGTTCAAAGCATATCTTATTTCCTACTCGTTTAGGATTATGTTCGCACCGATGAAAGGAAACGAATGGGGTCGTTCATCAACATCTCTCCCTTTTGTTTTTCATATTTTAGTATGACGTCCTCTCTCTGTCCGAAAACACTCTGCAAATTTGACTCTATCAGGAATATTTCTTTTCTTATGACACTTATCTCTGAACACAAAACATATCAAAGAAGGAACTCAAGTCAGTCTCTTTCGGCCGTTATATTTTTGTTGGTGAGGTCCTGTCTATATACTGTTGTTAAAACAACTGCAATTGATGCAACAAGTGTCTCTACAGCGCAGACATAAAGGAATGAGAGATTTCAAGATGGAATATGACCTAACTTCATTTATGAGTGAACCTGCAGCTTTTCAGCGAGAGCATTATTTTCGTATTGACACAAAAGCAACGATCTTCACCTTTTCTTTGATTCCTTTCTTCTCTGGAAGGCATTCTCTTGACTGTCTTATTTAATCTGAGGCTGCAAAGCGATCCGATGATAATGTAACCCCTCCGGCCTGAAGTGTAAACCATGATCATCATTCGTTGGACGTGATATAATCTATATCTTTGTATTCGAAAAAAATAAAAATAAAAATTTGACCACTATGTTCATAGAAAGCTCATGGTAAAATAATGAGATAAAGGTTGCAAACCCCCCTCCCCCCCCAAAAAAAACAACCAAAAACCCCCTCAAAAAGAAAAAAAAAATGATGAATACATGAATAAAACGGCAAGTTCATACATGTCATAGATTCTGAATCGAACTCGTGTAACCTCTTGTTGTAGGATTTTCATGGTTTGGTTGTGTCTGATGTTGAGAGGTTGAATGTAAGCGCGAGAACTCGGATATCTCAGGAAGATATTAAAGATCCGTCTTGTTACGTGTTGCCCCGATCAGCATCTGATCTCCATCGAACCAACTTAACATATAAGACAGCGTGTTCTCAAATCCGAATGGCTTAATGTGAAAGAGATACAGAAGACTTCCGGCTTTGCATTTTTGTCAAAGTATGTAACATTAGCTTCCATTATGTTCCACGTGCAAGCTCCTTTGGCTCATGATTATAGTGAGGGGTAATCTTCCCTGTATTTTCTTTGAATTCTGGAATTCATCTTACTTGTTGATATATTTTGTTATATAATTTAGTTCCTAGCTCTCCCTCTCCTTTTTTTTTTTTTTTTTTTTTTTGGTAGTTAAAGGTGATATTTAAAGGTGATTTCAAGTCGAAAATATTGATTTGAGTACTTTATTGTAAACAAAACACAAACTGCTTCAAAGTCATATCCGTATACTAATGAAAAAAGACCTCATATTGTAAACGCTATGGGAATGAACAGAAAAAAATAGAAGTACGTTTTGAGTAGAATCATTTTGTTTCTCTTCTTCTTCTGTGTGATTCTGTAATTTTTGTTGATCTTTATTTGTTTTTAATCATTTTTGCCAATATTTTTTTTGTTGTTTGATGATGTTGACATTTTATTTTAATAAAAAACAGAAAAAAAGAAAAAAATCATTTACGTGATGTTTGCGTAATCATATTGGTGACCCAAGAACTTTGTTCCGACCAACCTCAAATATCAACTTGCACAGGTCTACCAAAATTATGATAAGTGCATGACAAATTCACATTGTGCATTGATTATAGCAACAATCCAATGGAAAGAAAAATATCCATCGACTGTACATTTTATTTCCAGGGTCGATAACACAAGCAATGTTTGTTCTTTACCCCAAACGATTACTCTTACTATTAAGAGCTCTGCCTTTAAGCTATACGTTGTCAGAAATGTGCCTTGTATTCCCTTGTGATACCTGTCATTGTCCGATAGCACTGACTAGCGGCTTTAATGAGCATATGGATTTTCATGTATTACGTCTTTAAGCTGTCAAGTCATCTGTCTTTTTTCTTGTCGTCGCTGTTTCTCACCTGTACGTTTACACGTGAAAATTGAAAAGCAGAAGAAAAGGACCAGCGAATGAAAGAAAGAAAGAAAGAAGTAAGAGGAGATGAAATGTTGCCAATCAGGGCTAATTAATTGCCCTGGGCAATTGAACTCGACATGAGAACGCAAGAGAAAAATACAAAGTAATCATAAGAAGTGTATATTTTTCATTCTGGGGGTTGAAAAAAAAAGGATTGGTTGCTAGCAAGGTAATTGTCCTGAGAGAGAGAGAGAGAGAGAGAGAGAGCGAGAGAGAGAGAGATTGTCTGCAAGGCTGTAGGAGAAATGGATAGTCATACGCCGGTGTCCTTCTCATAGAACGTTACCACGGTGGAAAAAATTGTCATAACACAAACAAAATAAGGTACATTAGGCAGGGTAGAGTTTCAGAAAAAGTTTTGACGGTTCCACAAGTTTCGACTTCGCTGTTGGTCGGTTGGGTTGCTGCATTTTAAAGCAGGTGCAGCAAATGGCAAGGCGCGCAATTATCGGGTAGAGGGCGATATAGGGAAGCTTAAAAAAGATGACGAGATAATTTTGGCCAAGAAGACGAGAAGACAAGTTATTGGAACTCGGCAGTGGACTTGTTTAGGATATGCAGGACAAGAAGACGAGATGACAAGTTGTTGGAACTTGGGTAAGTCGACTTGTTTGGGACGAGAAAACGAGATGACTAGTTATTAGAACTCGGCAAGTCGACTTGTTAAGGACAAGAAGACAGATGGCGAGTTTTTGGCACTCAGAAAAGTTCCAAAACCTCATCATCTTGTCTTTTAACCTAGTCTTCTTGTATTTTTGCCCCTAACAAGTCGACTTGCCCAGTTCCAATAACTCGTCATCTCGTTTCTTGGCCTAAATAAGTCGACTTGCCGAGTTCCAGTGACCCGTCACACCTAGTTCTTTAAATTGTCTTCTTGTCTTCTTGGCCTAAATTATTTCGTCTTCTCCCTCACCCTGGCATTTTCAAATTTCGTAGTTATAGGTTCATCTGTCGCTCACAGAAGTCTAGAATATCCCCCTCCCCCTAGAAAATAACAGAAAGGAAGACAGAAAAGTATGAAAGAAAATGATGAAAATCAGATGTCTGTTTTCAGAATTAATTTTCGTAATCATGATCACGGCTTGAAAAAGTCACATCTTTTCAACTTCAAGTATTTTTAAATCTGTGTTGAAATTTCTTTAAAAATTACAAAAAGTACTAAAGTTTAAGGAATCTGAACAATAATTGGTGAAGGCTTCCCTAAAGTGTACGGAAGATGGGCTGAAACATTAGCAAACATACTTTCTCTGAACAAGAAGAATATTTACTATTAATTTTTCTTCATTCCTTTTTATTTTCTGCTGTGTTTCTTTATTCAGTGTCGTGAAAAGAAAATAGTGGAGAAATTACGTGTTCATGCATAGTCTTCCATACTCGGATGATCTCGTAATGCCCCTACTTAAATGACAAAAATGTCGTACATTGTTGGAGTAAAAGTAATATGATCATTTTCAACGCAATTCGATCTTCGTTTCGACGTCATAGTCCTCTTTGTCACTCACTTCATAATCTTGCTACTTATTGCGTTACTCGTAGCCTTTGCTTAGCTGATTAAGGTTTCATTTTCTTGAAGCTCGTCGGTTTGGTTTTATTACTTCTGTTGTGCCCTTCCTCTATCCCTTGCCTTCGTTTATTCGTCAAAGTTCAACAGTCCTCCCTTAGTGTCTTCCTTATTGTCTGCATAATTGTCAGTAACCTTGAACAAATGATGAGGGATTCTCCCTTCTTCATGTTCTTGTCAGACGAGTGTCGCACTGCTGTTTCTAAATAGAGGATTGCGTTTCCCCCTTAAATCAAAGCAACATCTATCATGTGACAGCAGCATAATGCATCTCAGCCTCTTGGGGCCGATGCTGTCATTATTCAAATTTTTTTTGGAAAGACATACTTCCTCAGTTGTCAGCATACATGTATGTAAAGAATTCCGAAATGCGACTTGCAGGCTCTGGGAATTAGTCCATATTTTGAAACTCCAGTTGAATTCCGAAATGAGACTTTCAGGGGAATGAGTCCATGTTTTGAAACTCCAGTTGAATTCCGAAATGAGACTTTCAGGGGAATGAGTCCATGTTTTGAAACTCCAGTTGAATTCCGAAATGAGACTTTCAGGGGAATGAGTCCATGTTTTGAAACTCCAGTTGAATTCCGAAATGCGACTTGCAGGGGAATGAGTCCATATTTTGAAACTCCAGTTGAATTCAGAAATGCGACTTGCTGGGCAATTAGTCAACACTTTGAAACTCCAGTTGTGCATATGTTAATGACTAAAATTTTACTAATTCTACCATTTCTTTAACTGTATTCCTACCTAACAGTGCAAGAAGTGGAGACCGCCGTTATGCCAATGCAATCGGTATTGCGTATTAAATGGAAGAGATTCTTCGTCACACTGGAAACAACAAAGGAATATGCATAATATTCGACAAGTACTCTGCAAAAACGAGTCAGGAGATACCAGTAGCTGATCAAGAAGTAGTATCCCCTATTGAGTATGGCGGGGGGGGGGGGGGGGGAGGGTACCATAGGGCGGAGTACCTCTTTTATATAGGAGCGCCCATATGGGCCAATATCGGAAGCCCAACCTCCCGCCCAATCTCCCCTTCCCTACCCCCTCTCCATATGCTCTCGAACTCCAGTTTGCGATTACTTGTCCTGCTGTGGCCGGGCTTTAATAATATACCCCTCTACGTCCTTCCATGCTAAGCACGCATGTTTTCGAACTATGGGAGACGAGTATATCCGCCTAAATCTGTTAAGGGAATTGCCGTAACATGTCGTCTTTTCTTTCTCTTTCTCTTTCTCTTTTCTCTTTCTCTTTACTTGGTCAAAATAACCCTTCGGGTTTTTCTATTTTCAGCCCAGAGAATATCCTCGGTACACTCTCGATATCTCGGAAAAATGAGAAGTATTAGACAAATTTCAAGAAAAACAAACTGCGAGGTAGGTGTAACTGCACTCTAAGGCAGATCTATGCGGAATTAAACTCCCCCAAAACAAAAAACAAAAAAAAAGGTGAAAAATTAGGTTAAGTTAACAATAACACTGAAATAAATGAATTAAAAGATGTCGCACAATGGTGATGTAACGGTTTAATTTGATTCACTCTCAAAGAGAATGGTTTGGTTTCTGCTGAAGTAGAAGCTTCTCGACCGTGCCTCACATAAAACGAGACGAACAACAAATCAATTATGGCACTTACCTTCATTAGTATCGACCACTGCCTCCCTTTGTGACGTAATATGCTTGTTGAAAATAAAGAAAGAAGGTGCAAAAAAAAAAACAGAAAAAAAAACAAACTAAAATAAAACATAATTTTGTCGCATGCACATTCTCAGTATATCACTTGCCCTTTTCTTTGAACTAATCTTTTATTTGTTTGTTTGTTTTTCATCTTGCCATGATATAATCATTATCATTAAAGAAAAAGGTGAACTGATAATACCTTCTAATAATCATGATAATTATTCATGACCACGTGTAAACGTGAAATCATACCTGCTCTTGCGAATCACGGTGCTTAGAGTTTGCCACATGTGTCAATAGTTTTAAAAATATTAAATGAAAAACTTTCATCGATGGTGCGAATCTATCATTTTGCAAAAAAAAGTGATTTAGAAAGGGCAGCTTGAGTATAAAATTTCATGATTTTCAACAGCACGGGGAGCTCCTTTCGAGGTAGTGATCAACACAATGAAAACGTCATTCTGTCTCTCCGCTAGACAATGAAGGCACTGTACATCATACTAATTGCTTCATGGTTTTCTATTCATCACTAGCAGATCGCCATAGGTCATATCACATCAGCAGTAAGACATTGTGTATTCAGTACTACTTTCTTGGTATTTTGCGTCCATCCCTGGATGGTTCCATGAAAGCATTTGTCCCTGGACACCAGCATGCACTTAGCGTCAGATATCAGCGCCGATGTGTGATATACCATTGACCCGTGGCCAATCTTGACGGATGTCTCCAAGTCAAACACAAAGAAAATGTGAGATGGTTGACACTTATGCAAGCAGTAGCGTAGCGTGAGTCGTGTTATACAGGGCGAGAAGGGGGGGGGGGATCATATAAAATGTGAGCGAACAAGGCGATCAAAGGAGGAGAGGATGCGGAAGCATTCATATCATCATATTTTCTACTTAGCCCCTCCTATCCTCTTGTTTTGCCTTTTCTTCCGCGGTATTCGGGGGGGGGGGCACTTAAAGTGAGATTACGAGCTATTTTGGATCAATGCAAATTGCAGCTTTGAATCACTATTGGTTATAGTTCATAATCATGTTTGTTAAAACAAATATCTGCAACTTAAGATCTTGGTTTTCAAGTATTTATTGATTGCTGCTCCAAAAGAATGTGCGAGGGGAGGAGATGGGGCGGAACCTAGCTTGCAATCCCTTCATTGTTGAAACTGTAACATATACTCGAATGTCAAGGAGTTGCCTCGTATTTCTTCGAATTATCTGAAACAAAATTTCAAGGGTTTAAAGAAGAAACACAATATGAAGGGGAAAAAAAAAGAAAGATAGATAAAGAAAGAGAAAATGCATATTGATCGAATGTTTGTAGTAAAAGGAAACCCCAGAACGAAACGAGTACGCATTGTCACGGACATAAGTCTGTTCGAATTTCAACTTGCCCCAAGGAATAGCTGTGGATATATGGCTTCAGAGCTTCTCACAAGAGTTCCCTCACATAAAAACCCCGCACTAATTTTGACCCATTTCTCGACTTTTTAGCTAACGCGAAATAAACAGGAGATCAATTTACAAAATTAAGATGGAGAAGGAAAAAGAAAACTTCGAGTCCACTCTCTATTTTAACCCTTTATTTTCTCGTTTTCTCTTCTCTGGCAAGTTCTTCTCGTCTCTCGAAGTGAGGTTTCGTTTGGTAGAAAACTCACTTGAAAAAGGTGATGTTTGTATCCTCCGGACATTCATTGAATTTGAGTGCTGCTCAGTGTAATCGAACACCCAATTTCTTGGTTTTCCAACAACATCATGAAACACGTTTGATTATGGATTATATCGAAACAAGAAAAAAAAAATCCCTGTTCATGAAATGCAGTGGAAAATATGAAAGATCAAAATTTGTTTACAGTTTTGAACTTGCGCTCAACAGCCTTCTTTATACGCGTGTATTTGGAAAAAGTTCTTTGTATTGTTATATGTTTTTATTTTTTTCTTTGTAGTATTCTTTATAGTATTCATTCCAATCAGTACATGTACCTGTATATAGAATCATACAAACTTCATATTCAACATGTTGAATTGAAATACATTAATTTCGCGCGAAATCGTGGAATCGATAGCAGTAAGCTTAGATATCGAGCTGTCGGGGGAAGCGTCAAGTTTTGGCGGTACGAATCGTTCGTAACAAGTTTACTGTAAACAATAGACAGGCAATCAAACAGGAGAAATCTTGTTGTGATACTAAATGACTGGCTAGTTTCAATAATTGTTGAAATTACAGGTATAAACAAGAGGAAAGAAGGGAATGACGTAGGCATGGTAGGGAAAGCTAGTAAAATTAATGATTGAAAATCGATAGTCCGGAACCAGAAAATAATGGTCTCATTAAGCCTTATCATTTCAGTCGTTACGGAAATGGTTCCGGGGAAATGAAGTTAACTTCGCATTTACAAACTCGTAAGACTTTTTTTTTTCCGCAATGGAAATTGCGAGATTATAGCTTTTAGAATTACTGTCTTTTCTTGCTTGTTGCAAATATATCCCGACTCAGTTACTGGCATATTCTGTCTGACACCTCTCCCTCCACTCTTCTCTTCCCATTCCCAAGGCTCCTTTGGTTAGAATAAACACACTGACGTGGAACACTGTGAAGAATTCAACTGAGGAAAAATTGCACCAGAGGAGGTTTAGTAAAGATTAAAATTAATCTTGAAATTGATCATTCATCATGACTCTCTGTAAAGATTTGTCTTTATTTCAATCTTTAACAAAAATACGAGACTGAATCTTCTATATTTGCCAATAATTCGTAAAAGCTTAAAGAAAAAAACAAAAACAAAACTAAATTCAGTGCAGAGGCATAGAAGTAGATTATGGGGAAACAGAGATCGAGAGAAGAGGCTTCATTTTGTTTCGTTTGGAGTGACATTGATGAACTCAATTCGAGATTTTTGTTTAGCGCCCTCTGTGTCAGCTCTATGCCAATTTCGCTCAAGATTTTACCTATGAAGACATACACATACATGTACATGTGGTATTTGATGCAAATAACTCGAAGTTATGTCATTCTGTCGAAAAGGCTGGTATGGCGATCAGGAGCTGCGAAAGCAGGGGAGGGGGAGCCCCCTCCCCCTATTTCCGCTAGGAATGCTATTGCAAATAATAATAATCATAATAATAATAATGATAATAATAATAATAATAATAATAATGATAAAATGATAATGATAATTAAACTAATAATAGTATAATAAAGAATAATAAAATTAAGTATCCCTAATAATTACATTGCTCATAGGCTTGCATGACCATAAAAAACTCACATCTTAACGCATGCACGCACATTCACAATATTTCAAATGAATACCTTAAAGTGACATTCGTAATTACTCATTTAAAAAAAAAAACATAAATTATCAACATGCCAATGAAAAGGTTAAGTTTTCATAACTGTTACGGAAAGTGATGCATTATAAGTAACCTTCTGGGAACGATTTTTTCCTTAAAAGAGCGTTCCAAATTAAAGAAAGAAAAGAAAAAAAGAAAACACTGTTACATTTTAAATAGCTTCACTAGGTTCATTAGCTTTACACGCATGTTGTTACATGTTTATGTTTATATATAGTCATCATGTATGCGGCTTCCAACATTAGGTCCTTCATTCTTCGTTTGACTATAATCATTAATATATATATATAAGAAACTAATTGTTATTGTTTTGAAAGGGGGAAAAAAAAGGTATTACCTTATCCATTTTCTCAGAAACCGAATTGTAACTATTTTAAAAGAATGATTAGCACTTTACTCAGAACTCAATGCAGCATGAAATAGACCCCTCCCCGCAATAAACCTTGATGGCGTATTTACTCAGATGGTTTGGGGTGGGGTAGGAGTCGCATTCTTATCGAAAATTGTCTAATCGAAAACAAGATGTTTAACATCAAATCATTATTAAGTACTTGCGTTCTAGCTCTCGATCGTTAGTTCAATGATTCATTACCATAATTAGAATCGTTATTTGTGAAAGCGAAATATTATTCAATCCCTTGCTTACCTCTCCATGGAAATATTTTTTCTCCAAGCTATAACTCTCCAATTCCTGGTTTTCCGATCTTATTCATCAAAATTTCATGATCAAGAGTGTAATAGCAATGTTTCCATTACACGGTTGTCCATAAGCAAAATAAACCCACTGACGCATTTCACTTCAAGAATTTATTTAGCATCGCCTACATGTTGAGCGAATCCACCTTCATTAGAATGGACTCGACCGCTGGCCTATTTTATGCAACCCTTGATTACGTAATGAGGCCTTGATAGGCACGAAGGATGCAGTTGTAGTCTTTGCCACATACACATCTTTGACTATAAACAAGCTAATTCAATTTCTAAGATTTTGTTTTATCAGGAAAAGTAAGAATTTGTCTGCGGATGCAAATTATGCATGATAGTATTCTAAAGGTTTTTTATTCATTTACTTTTTTTAAACTAAGATGTTCAATGTATTTTATAGTGGCCGAGTCTTTTGCTGTTTTTCCGTTGAAAAGTGCTTCACTGAATAGACTACACGACGATCATCGTCTATATGATAAAGTTTAATAGACATTAATGTAGCCTTTGGTTTGGCATAGACCATACAAGAGAAACTCAACTCATCACGACTTTAGTCTATACATGTATGATTCTTTAAAGTCTAAGCAACTGTGAGAAATTCTAGAAAAGTAATATTTTCAGAAAAATGATGAATCACACGAATGTAAACTGAATAAGGGTTAAGTTCAACTGGTTCTGGAGCCGATGTCAAGTTCCTGATAAAATGGACAGCGACGGCCGCTACATGTGAATTCGCCCACCATTGATCGTAAAAGTCGCATGTCTTCTCACCATTCGAGCCTAACGATGGTCACCCCTTGCAGACGACACAGGTGGATGCGTGCAACAGGCAGACGATTTCCCACATCGTGATGTCAGCTGCAACCAGCGAGTTGTCCAAAAGTGCGTAAAGCCATGTTCGCTCGCACACATGCTAAACAGTCGTCTCGCAGCAGTCACAATAACTGGGTCAATCGTGTCAGAATGGTCAGGGAGAACTCACATGCCACAACACGATTACCGTCATCCTCTCTAGATTCTTTTTGGTCATCATGACTTGTCTCGCACCTTGTTAGTTATTTGACAGTTGATTATTTTGACCGTTCTTTCGCTCCTGGTTCATTCCTGATACGGAGAATGCAGATATTGGTGTTTACCTATCTTCCCGTGCCTTTGTCGGCACTTCGCATAGATACTTTTGATGATATCATAGTTAAGTATTGCTCAAAAGTGATATCGTTTAAGAACAGTGACTAAAACACTAACTTGTTAACATCAAGGAGAACAGACCAGACATTTAGAGGTTTTGTCAGGTAGGTGAACATAAAGATGTTTTTATAGTTTTTATTAATGTAAATTATTTTTTCAGTTCCATTTTGAGCACTATCTACACTTTTTAAATGCTTATATTTTCAAGCGATTATTATTGGCTCTTTCTTTCAAAGTTTAATTTCAAAATTTCATCTTGCGACTTGGAGTTTCTTAATATTGATATTGGCCTAAAGATAAAATTGTACCGACTCTTGAGTACGAAAATAAAAATAGTTGACCACTGAAGAAGAATTTGTTTTAAATAAAAAGATGAAACATATACTCGAATCCCAGTTTATATGAGGCAATTGAGAAGTATTAGCTCTTAAATATTCATCAGAGATGACATTTGAAGACGTAGGCCATTCTGAAATGTGCAGATGATTCATGCGGATGTCTTATCAATGGAAGTTATCCCATCTTATCTCATTTTGCACCCCCCGAAATATTTACTTATGCCGTGCACACGCCAGTTTTCCGTTCCCCCGTTTACAGTTCTCCTTCTAGTCACAAAAGCCGACTCTTTGATGCTGAAATGAGGAAAACCATAATACATACATTATATGAAATGTATGTTGAATGATCTTCGCCGTTACTTTTCAGTTGTAAGGAGAATCGGGTTTTGTGTACTGAGCTCCTCTCCGGCATATACACATATCTACTCCGAATAATGATAAGGCCTTGGTCCTTATACCCTGGACAATACACATAATGTACACGGACGAATCCCTTTGGACAATGGGCTCCATCCTCGTTGCTGGTCACGTTTTGATTGTCGCTTACTTGTCAGGACAATACGAAGAAGAGATAAAGATTTGCATATACAGATCTGACCCAAGAGTCACGCAGCATTTGACATGGTGTAGTAGTACCCCCGTAAGAAGAAATGGCCGTGGTATTGTGTGGCTGATGTGCATGTAGTCTTATTATATAATCCCGTCTACCTTGCTTATGATCACCATTATGAATAAACGATGAATTTTTAAAAGATGAATTTTAAAGGCGATTGATTATTTAGGCATTGATGGCAGAATTTCATGTCACAATGATCCACCTAGAACTGTTCTATAATGTGCATTTGCTAATAAAACAGGACATGACGAGATTTTGAAAACATCAGAAGCTCATCAAAATCACTCAAATTGTTATAATGTGACGAATAGTACGAGGGCTCTGAACTCAAATCGACAGCTTTGGCTTGGTTGACACTATTCCATGTGATAAAACACTTTTGCTTGTAATTTATTTGAAACGCATGACCGTTTCAAATAACTTCTTTTTTTTAATTTTCGACAATGGCATTTTCCCCCCATAAATGGAAATAAAAGAAAATTACTTTTTCAGGAGGAGGGAGGAGGGGGGGGGGGGGGAGTGGAATCATGTTTGACAGATTTGCCCCCGTAGCCAACGCTGCTCCTGGTATTAACGACAAGAATATCCTTGATTATTCAATATCTTATTTTATTGACATATGGGTAACATTACGTAATAACGATAAGTAATGACAAATGATATGGGATAATAGCATTTATTGGGCTTTATAAGCGCTGACCACATAAAAACCAGTCAATCGTACAAAGGATGATGCAAACAATCTGCGTTCATATACATCGACAATTCGCCGTAACGGAATTCAGAATGTTAAAAATTATAGACTTCATTCCGGAAACGTTGCTTTATATTTTTGCTTTCTGTATGCATTAAGGGTTTCTTTAATGTCAGTCTCAAAGACAAAGTAGATATGCAGTAAGATTTAAAGTTTGTAGGAATCATCAAAGAGTTGTTGGACAGTTGGAGAGCTCCCAGATTTCTCTTTTAAATCTTAAGACATTTATTTTCTGGGGGGGGGGGGGGGGGGAGGTACATGTATTACTTCACATTTTCTTGTTTACCGTATCCACAGTGTTTGAGGAAAACGGTAGAGAAAGCTTCACATTTTGATGTTCACATCTAAAGTTTATTGTACGTCAGAAAAGTAAGTATATGTAAGGGTATAATTTCATTTATTCAATTATTCATTTATTTATTTATTTATTTAATTATTTATCTGTTTATTTGTTTTTTTATTTAGTCTTTATTATTTTTAATTTTAATATATTTCTAATCATTTTTTGTTACTCACGTTAGACTACTGTTATTTTTGTGCTTTCTGGAAATTGAAACCGTACAAAATGAGTGAAGTCGTATGAAAGTTACGAAAGTTAAGCTTAAAGAGAAATAGAAGGAAGAACGTGAGGTAACATCCACTTGCACAAATTACAGCTGTGCCTGACGCTTACTAAAAAATAAGTCCATCATGAATCCCTATGTAATAAGAATGTTGAAAATACAGCTGCTCCCCATTGCACTTCTGTGGAAATTCGCAGAAAATTATCCATGTTATACATAGAAAATTAGCATGAAATTTGACCCAAATATGATGACATCGTACAAGCCACTAAAGACATACCCGCTGAAAATGAAAATTTTGAGTAACCGAAGTTTTTCAGATTGGGGGGGGGGGGGGTGTAGGAGACTGTTGCCCCTATGTGGACTTTGAAATTTCCAGTACTGCACTCTATTAGATATATTTAACTACATTTTAACAGGTGTCTTAAAGGATCTGCATATAAAAGATACAAATCACCTTTGTGTTTATGCCAAAAAAGAATATTGTTCTGACTTTTATATCGTGTTTCCAATGGTTTTCGTTACTTAAACCCTAAGATTCTTTTCCCTTAATATCATGGTGTTTTACCGGCATCAATTTCTGAAGACGAAGTGGGCTTGCTTATTAAATGGTAGACAGCGAAGGCCGAACGACCATCACATTTTATTACATAACGAGGGCTATATGCCTCTGTGACTGGTACTCATGTATGTAGGCCTATCAAACACATTGTTGTCCAGTTGAAACCAAACAATAATCTTGTTTGACCAGCCAGTATGGTCCGATTCGTGGAATGGAGCGGATACGGGATTCTGTGAAAGGAAAAAAAAAAAAAAAACGGGGAGGGGGCCGAAATATTTCTCTACAGTAAACAGAAGGGGTCAAAGGCAGTTAGTTACATTTATTCATCAGGTGCCTGTTCGATCGAAAATTGGATGAGAGGGCATCATTTTGTTGTGTGTTTACACAGGGGTGGCGCTACGGGGGGGGGGGGAGGGGTGACCGCCCCTAGATGTTACAAGTGATCAAAAAAGGGGAAAAAAAGAGGAGAAAAAGAAGAAAATGGGGAGAAAGAAGAAAGAAGAGCAAGGGGAAAGAGAAGACTGGGTCATATATAAATATATAATACCCTTTTTTCATTTAAAACGTTAATAAAGTCACCTATGGGTCATCTTGCCCCCCCCCCCCCTATCGAAATACCCCGGCGCCGCCCCTGTGTGTACATAAAAAGGGGCACACCGAAAGTGCCCCCGGCACGGCGTGTCACGTGGCTCAAAACTTATCACATGACATTCAACGAGACGCATTTCTTCGTGAGTAGGTTGTGTATACATTCTGACACAAGCTGACATAAATGAGTTGTGAACGCAGTATCAAACCAGTGTCTTATATGAATCTTTATATTTCATGTTTCATGACTTCATCCCTTAATCGGCAGTTTATTTGAATAACGTTAAATGACGAATCGTAATCGGGTCAAACTATAGCTTAAATACTTTCTAAGGGCCTGCAGAAGTTTGGTGCTTGGGTATATGCCAATGGTACCCCTCATCTGTGCAGCCTAACAATAGAAAATGGCCTCATGTTGCCTCTTGTATATTTGATTCCAGCGGAGTAATCTGGTTCCAGAGCCTCTCATTACCCGCCTGTATACATTCATTTGCCGCAGATGATGCATTTCTTGTTGATGTGGAATAATGGAATACGAAATCCGTTTTAATAGTCCTGTCTGCCTGTTTTCAACCAATGAGTTACTATCCTTGTTTCAACATATGCAAATTCAGTTGAGTCCCTAGTACAGATAACGATCCGATAATATGATAAGGGTAGAAAAGTCCATTAGAGTAGTCGAAATTAGCATCTGATTGATTGAAATCAGACGCATTGCAGTCTGTACAGCGACACTCTTCATCAACCGTCAGGAAAATTTGAAATGCATTGAAAGAGAATAACTACCAAAATCATTCTTTTTTTAATTACAAATATCATTAAATAGGCCCTGTCTTCTAGATAGCTCGGCTCAATTTGACCCAGTTGTCATGACCTCAATGTTTTCATAAATACGCAGCGGTTATTTTGATGGAAGTATATTATGCAGGTAGTCGCCTCTTAACCGGTTATTAAAATATGAGCTTAGCCTTTTGTGGCAGATACGCCGAATTTTCATTCTAAGGCCACCAACTTTAAATGTTGAAGTGGAAGACAGAAAGTCTTGTTGATCGGAAATCTAGACATCTCAGAGTATAATTAAAATATGAAGACTCCTTGTAGAGCAGCATACTGGAAGTTAATTCCGGCAAGTTCTCGACTATTTAGTTTAAGTATTTTAATAAGCACTTGCCCATAGCAGTCCCGGAAGGGGAAGGAGGGGGGGGGGGGGTGTACACAAACATTTCTTAATCATCAATCTGTACTTTCTGAATATTAGACAAATCTTGCTCGCCACCCCACTAACATGACTAGCTCATCTCTCCAAAAAAATGATAACACACCAAAAGCTTCGTTTTTAACGGACACAGAACTCACTTATGAAATTGTATTACGAGACTCTGGTGCTGTATGAATCATTATGTAAGAATCTCTTTGCATGTGAATTAAAAAACAGAGCCTTCTAGAAAATGTCTGCCTGGAACGTTCGGAAGGCTTTTGTCTCCTTTATTTCCTATGAGTTCTGATGAAGAAGGATATAGCTTGTCCTACCCAATCACCATGATCACAACAGAAGTTGCTTCTGCTGTTAGGACTTATTTCCTTCTTGATATGACGTTGATGTAAAAATGGACTCATATTTTGTTATATCTATATCCTTTGTTTATCTGGTTATTAATTCTATTTCCCGTTTCTTTTTTTTTGGGGGGGGGCGGAAGGGAAAGTTACATTATGATCATCTTTGACTATCCGAAATGAAATAATTTATTCCATTTTGGCACATTAACAAGAGGTTCCTTCACTTTTTACAACTGTCCGCTGACAGTTGTTTCATGAATTCTGCTGGCATCATAAAGCAGTGTCATGAAATCAATACAAGAAATGTGCATGGATGACGAGTCATACTCATTTGGGTAGACTCCAGAGGTCGCTGGGGGCTTTCGAACAGGCTCGCTTAGGATGAGGCCATGTTGCAAGAGATGTTGCTCGAGGGCCCATATAAACTAGAAACAATTTTCTGTGGGTTATTTTTACCCCGTGGAGCGTAACCAAGGGTTGAAAATTGACAATTTTCCAATCTTCTTGACTGCATGGATCCTTTCAGAAGCAGCCTCTCGAAATGATTTCGATAATGTATAAAGTCTCAAAAGATGACCTCACCACTTGCCCCGAATTCTGAGCGGTCTTTAATTCAGTGTGGATTTTTTGTAAAAGAAGAGTTTCTGTAAACAAATGGCAAACCTTGCACAAGAAGAAGAAAATATTGAAGGAAAAGAACCCTTAAACAAATTTTCACTTATAACTTCAAAGGTCGGCTAATAGATCTGGATCTAAATCTGTTGAACTTAATGTTCTTTCATTATGAAAAGTTTGGGTAGTTGCAGGGGCTTACGTTTGGTATGATTCCTGTTTGATTGTACATTCATTGCGATTGTAAACGAGTTACTTAGGTAAAATCATAAATTGTATGGATTTATTCTATTGTACATGAAACATTTTAAAGGCGGATTTATCTTCATTAAACCGTTGACTTCTGAATTCTCATATTCCAATATATGTTTAACACACATGACACAGGGGCCACCCGCTTCCAGTATACAAAGGGTTAATTGATTAATGAATTAATTCATTTGTATATATATATATATATATATATATATATATATATATATATATATATTTATTTGATTAACTATTTATTAGGTGGTTCATTTTTTGTTGTTATTCATCCATTAATTCATCTGCACATGTAGTTTCTCGTTGAAATTTTCAGGATCATTATAAAAACATCATATATATATTTGCAAGATTACCTGGCTAAATTTATATTTAGCATCCAAAACGAGTGAGGTAAGTTTTAATAGGGATCAAGAAAATCACTAATCACCATATGCCATGGTCAGGTCTAGAAAAAATAAGAGGGTGTGGTTTCAGTCTATCCTGCACGATAACTACTTCAAGACGTCCTTCCCCTTCTTGACAAACTTAACCATAACAGTCCGAATCCGAAACCATTCAGAAAGGCCTGTGTACTTACGCCATTAGACAGTCTCTGGGGTTATCATGGTTATCCAAGCGTGAATGCTGTACCAGCATGTGTAGGCTTCCATTGTTACACCCAGTGACAGTCATATACGTGATATAGGCTACACCCATAATAAAGTGTAAATAAAATATCCCACTTTCTAGTGAGATAATGGACTGAAGTAAATCCGAATGCCTTTAATCCTTCCCACACTACAAGTTTGGAAAGAATCAATCGTACAAAATCTTAACCCGGAACCAATTCAAACCATCAACGTTGTACCTATATGTGTACGACTCATGTTGTTACCTGCATGTAACTAAATTATAGGGTACACCCTGAAAGCAAGGGAAACATCCCAGTTCCGAGCATTAAACCAGTACTCTAAACTAATTAGTTACGCCTATAATCCTTCTTCCAATACTCTTTTTAGAAGAACAATAGTAGAAAATCTTTCCCTGGGAACAATTTAAGGCCATCATTGTCAAGACTTGTGTATATGTCTGCGGACGTAATAGTCTAAACCTAAATGACGAATCGAGCCTATCTGGAAGGCATCTTCTTAAGTAAGTCATCTGTGCCCTTTTGAAACCGCCCTTTTTAGCTTGTAAAATTAGAAAGGTGAAAAGGGCTTGGTACAGCCTATCTCTTACCCTTCTTCTGTATCCTCGCTCGACACTTGGAATGTAATTACAATTGCCGTTTCTTTAGTCGGAATCAAGGCATTTAGACATGTCTGACCTACACTTTAATACCTAAATATTTGTGACTAAGTTTGATGAGTTACCATGAAGATTAGGTGATGCTGGTGTATGAGCAGAGTTGTTGTTTTCCTGAGATCCACGCTATCAGTTAACTGGTAACAGACATATTCACTTGAGTATACTGAAAGAGTGTAGCTGTGTGAAGAGGTAATGTTTTGGTAAGAAATATCTTTATGTAGAGAAAGAGAGAGAGAGAGAGAGAGAGAGAGAGAGAGAGAGAGAGAGAGAGAGATGAAGAGACCTAGGCATATGGGAATATATAGGAAACAATAGCAACAAAAAGAGAGAGAGAGAAAAAAAGAAAGAAGAAAATATTACCATGGTTACAAGAAAATCCAGATGATGCCATTGCATAACAGTGGATGATGTTCTAAGTGACCAGACAATTTATGCAAATATGATTATCTAATGAACTTATTACGTTACTTTCTCTGGACAGCGCTGGAAGTCTTTATTACGTTAATCATATTAATGTAAACAGAAAAAAAAAACAGTATTATTTCAATGTATGCCCACTGGTATAGAGTGTAGTTTTGTAAAGAGGTCATGTTTTGGCAAGAAATATATAATGTGAGACAAAGAGACAGAGAGGCCTAGACAGGGTGAAATGTAGAGAGAACAATAGCAACAAAGACAGAGAGAGAGAGAGAGAGAGAGAGAGAGAGAGAAGAAAGGGTTACAGGAGAGTCTTGATGATGGTCTTAGTGACCAGACAATATTTGGTCAAGTTGATAGACCATGTAAATTTGATTATTTGATCAGGTTATTACAGCTACTAGCTCTTGATAGCGAAGGATAGGAAGGTTATCATGATTATATATATATATATATATATATATATATATATATATATATATATATATATATATATATATCAGAAATAGTAAGATGAACAAAGTTCGGACGAGATGCAGTGTCAAGATATAAAGTAAAGAAAAGGAGTTCACAACATCATACAGAATACACGCAAAACGAATAAAACGAAAGCGCTTGTGAAGTAAAAATCCTGCTCGTTTTGCGTGTATCCTGTATGATGTTGTAAACTCCTTTTCTTATATTATAAATCAGAAACGGGACAATTTTTTTTAAATGTATGTATTCATTTCCTTGTGTACATGTATTTTTGCATCACGGTGTGATGTAAGCAGACCTTGCCTTCTGCAAATGAAAATAACAGAGCTCTTAACACAGTTTTTTGATAACCTGTGGTTTCTATGATATTCCAGGGTTTTTTCATGAAAAGAAAACCATTTTTCTCACACACTTGAAAACCACGTAAAGAAAGGAATTTACCTCTCAACCCTCTTGTTGCACAAGAGCATCTAACCAATGTTCTGTGGTACTTGCACAAGTCGCAAGTGGCGAAAGTAATTAGCTGCTAGTATAAATTATGAGAATACGCAAGTAGGCCCTACAACGAAAGTAATGTTTAGTGAATATATGTGAAGACGTACACAATTTATATTATGCAACTGCTTCACAAAATCATCTAAATACTTTGGACGGATTATTTTTGTAAGTAACTCTCTTTTAAAAAAAAAAGAAAAAAAAAAGAGTGAACGCATTCGCTCTGTTAGGGGTGAATTTAAGAGCAGAGCGCATTTAGAGTGAATTAACAGTGGATTAATTAATGAGATATTCACTCTTTTAGGGGTGACCTCGGTGATCAGTCGAGGATTTTGAGTGATCGCTGAGGTCACCCCTTAAAGAGTGAATAAAGAGTGAATATCACAATTTTTACTCCTAATTCACTCTTTTCTTAAATTCACCCTTAATAGAGTGAATGCGCGCGCGCTCTCTCTCTCTCTCTCTTTTTAAAGAGAGTACAATCGGGGAGAAATCAAGCCATTATAAGGAACACATCTGAGACTGTGCTGCACCTGGCAAGTTAACTTCTGAGGTACTGCATTGATAGGTCTCAATATATACAACCCACTGCAACTATTATTCTTTTCCGTACACTTATAGTTTTTTTTTTTAATGAATCTCAGAGAATATCAAGATTAGCAAACTGCTTTCATAATCAATATGACTTTAGGACCCATTATCCACTTTAGAGGCAACATGTACCGTCAAATGAGTCAAAGTCGGAAATCCAAGCAAATTTCATATAACGATCTGATTTTATTTTTCTTTATTTTTTTATTTTTTATTTTTTGGTTAACTTACAAGGAGCATATTCAAGCAGGAATAACTATCACTTACACTGATTATGTAATTGTTTCCTTGGCGGTGGTTTGGAAAGCCATAACGAGGGCCTCTCCTGTAAACGGTGGAGTACCCCCGTCAGAGGAAATGACACATGCACCAGGCAGGTATGGAAGGTGGCAGAATGGGCCAGCCTTGGTACCTGGGATGACCGACTGTTGGTCAAGTGGACCACCGGTCACTTTTTTCCTCCTTTCTTGGCTACAATTATAGCGAATGAAGATCTTGCAACCTTTTCTTTCTTGGTGCTTTGCCAGGCTTCTTGATCTTACTCTTCTTTAACTTTATTTTCTTAGTGTCTCTTCTTTTACTTTTTCTTCTTTTTTTTTTTTGGGGGGGGGGGGGGTTGTGTCTTGGTCGTGTGTTGGCTCTGTGAAAGCGAGATGAAATTAGATAATGTTGATGAGTCAAGAGGCCTTCACAAATTTAATTTCACTACGCTTTTTTATTGACATGATATCAAGCAACCTGAGGCCAAATATAGAAGTCTTTCGTTAATAATACTTTTGTTAATAATAGATTCTCCACACTGTTAAAACGGTTATTTAAAAATTATTAGGTTCTTTGAGATATGAACCTACCGACTGTTGTTTTTAAAATTTGCATGTAACCATATGGGGATCTTTTTAAAACAGCTGTTGGTAGGTTCATATTTTAAACAACTAAAGGAGTTTTAGAAAACTGTTCTTAAACAGTGCACTGTTCAAAAATTATTATTTTGGTTTTAAGAGGGGCCATTAGAGAAGGCAGCCTTGAAAAAAAATCTGTACTTTGAAGAGGACTGGCAAGTAAGCGTTCCCCTACATTCATTGTTCTTTCAGATTGTATCCAATTCGTGCTGGTCACTTAATATTCACTCGTCCAGTCCATCACCAGTTGGAAGACAAGTCGCCTTTGCGATAGCCAACAACGCCTAACACCATTATATCAAGACACTGACCCATCTACAAAACCATCGTGGAGTCAAATCAAGTTAAGATGGCGCCCATCAGCAAGAAAGCACCCATAAAACCCATCCTCCCATCATGCCGTGTGTGTGGAGACGAGGCTTCTGGGATCCACTATGGGGTGACGTCTTGCGAGGGGTGTAAGGGCTTCTTCAGACGGTGCATCGGAAACAAGACCCTCATCGTCCAGTGCCAGAAGGAAGGGCACTGCGAGATTGGCAAAAATACCCGAGGGCGATGTGCTCACTGCAGATACCAGAAGTGTCTTGCAGTTGGCATGTCTGTTCATTGTAAGTAAAGAAAGATTATTGGTTTTATTGAAATTTAAGAAACATTAATCATGTTAATGGTCCGATTTTTCAAAATCGAGTATTATGATTTAGACACTTCAGCACAGGTACCTTAAACAGTACTAAGCATTAACGTTTTGTTGCGTATCGGTGGTTATTGTTGATTTCCTCTTCACACTTTTAACTTGTTGAATCAGATTTAGTTGTAGAGGACTAGCACTTTATTTGAAATAGAAAATGGTAGGAGGACACCATTTTTCAATAAAATTGCTTTAAATAATTATAGTATCTAAATTAAATTCCTTACTTAATGTCCCTACACTGTTTTTTTTCTCTGCATTGATTTATAAATCTTAATCTTTTCCACCTTTCTCCTTTGATTTCTGCCAGCTGTTCGTGTGGGCCGTTACTCTAAGAAGCAGAAGATGAAGAACCTTGCCGAGATCCAGAGCCTGGCTACTCCGGAGCAGATCGTTGAGCGGGAAAGGAAAGACCGCGAAATTTATGCACTCATTCAGAAGGTGGTTAGCGCTCATGACGTCACCAGTTCCAAGATGACCACTACGGCACATGTAAGAGGGCTTTTTATATTCAGTGGCCTAGCTATGATAGGGGAAAGGGAGAACACGCACCTTATCAACTAGCGCCAACGGGAGGGGGAGGGGGAGGAGGAATAGCATGGAACGTGAAAATAAAATGCCACGATACACTCCCGCCTCCCTCTCTACGGTCGCTGGCCTTATTTACCTGAGAAGTCCAGTATCTATCAGTACCTACATGGACCAATGTTAGACCACTGTTCGGATTAGGGTTTACAAGGCATTACACAAACATTGAACTTATGGTCCTTCGGATAACATGGATATATTGTTCGAGTGGACTTCTTACCACTCTTTATTCTCTAGCTCCCATTGAGTCCACGTTGTTTCAATCGCCCACTGTTTCATGTATTAGTATTTTCAGCATGATACCCACCATCTTCCTCATTTCAGTGCAGTCTTTAATCCCTCATTTTACTGGTGTAAATGTTACTTTCTCTGTGTGAATTAAAAATGTTAATTTTCTTGATTTTTAAATTCCATTCTTAGATCATGTTTATGAGTCAAATCTTTCTCTTACATGACACCCAGATTTCATACTGTTATTCACGAATTCCCTCTTGTCGTGTCTCTCCTCAATTCAGATCAAGTTGAAGCAGGATTCCCAGCAGATGCATCCCGACAGACTCCCTGTGGACCTCTCCGCCCTCTCCCTTCCCGGAGCCAACGCTTGGTCACACTTTCTTGACGAGCCTTGCGACCTTGGAGACCTCTACTCAAGGATCTGTACCGTCAAAGGCTACCTGACCGACGTCCTTACACCATCTGTGGTCAACGTCGTGCAGTTCAGCAAGAATCTACCAGGCTTTTGCGATCTCCTGCAGGTAATGGCTCAATCATCATAGCTTTGAAGAAGAAAAAGGGTTGTACAACGATATACGTAACATTTTGCTTCGCGGTCTTTTCCATACGTTTGATAAAATCCCAACTTAAACGCTTGACCTAACATTATACATAACCCTAATCCTTGAATTGAAACCTGATCAAAAATCCAAATGGAAACCTTATCCTTCTTGCTTGGAATGTGTAAACGCTTTCTGCAAGACAGTGTTCACATTGTTTACATATTTTTGCCAATGGACTGCGCGGACGTAAAAGCTCATGTGCAGTTTGGGTAACAATAGAAATTTGCATGAAACTGATGAATAATAGCCTCAAATTTTCCGCCTTGCATAAAAAGATGCAAGTGTGAGAGCTTGTGCTATTTCATTGGTGATTTCCTGTGAATTTTAGTGTTAAATATCTGAAATGACTGCAATACAATGGCTATACATGGCCATACACTAAAGACCCCTTCACACCAACCGCTCCGCACACAACGATCACAACACTTCTCTCGTCAATTCCACGATTAGTAACGTTACATTTAAAGAAATTTTCATACCTTTTGATACAGTTAATTCAGTATATATTTCATTTCAAGTCCCAATCTTATTACAAAATATCTTTCATTTTGTTTAATATTCAACTTAGTGAGGAAAAAAAAACTTCACAACGTCTTAGTTTGCTTCTATTTTGCTATTGAAGAGCTAAAAGTAGAGAAATCTGATAGTTTTTCATGGCCTACCAAAAGTGAACATAATCTTTAAAACTATGGAGGGGATTGGAACTCTGTTCCTTGTGATTCATAGTTTAGTGATTGATTCACTAGACCATATCATTTCTAACTCCATTTCGTCACCACCTTACTTTGCTTATATAGGAGGATCAGATGACTCTTCTCAAAGCTGGTTTCTTTGAGATCTGGTTGCTGCGGACGTGCATGGAGATCGCTTTCACCTCTGACTCGGTGTCCTTCGGTACAGAACATGGTTACACTATGTCCCACCTCAGTATGCTGGGCTGTGACTACAGATTCTGGGAAGAGCTCTTCGACTTCTCCAGAAGCTTTAACAACCTTCAGTTGATCAAGGAAGAGATTGCCCTCTTCACAACAGTTGTACTATTCAGTCCAGGTAATTATAAATCATGTTGGATGTGATAGCCAGAAGAAATCCTTTCATGCTGATGCTTGATCTAAAAAGTACAGAAGCTTTGATATTGATAAGATCAAAATTCTAATCATCGAACATGAATTCTAAGCAAAATTATACCTTGAATTTAACTGTCACGTTACCACACATGCGGCTTACCACTTACTTCTAGACAATGGCAAGGATGGTGCATTATTCTTTTAATTCAATCTTGTTGAATCTATTCTTAAACTTGCATAGCTAAAAAGTTAATGTGGTGAACACATTAGTGACGCCGTGAAGATGAAGGCTGCATTTACACGCTTGACTATTTACTAGGGAATGATGGGAAGTGGCAAATATCTATAAACGTCTTGAATGATTCCCGGCTATCTAAAGAAGTGTAGGAGAGTAATTAGAAAGTAGGGTATTCACTACGTGCTATGTCGTTATTTCTGGTGCGAGCAGTCAGTTGAAATATTTGATTGTGTTTAGTAGGTAAATGGATTTCTAGCAGGAACGGATGATGGGCAAAATACAAAGGAAACTTATTAAGTTATGCTGATTCTCACCAGGTCCTGGATTATTTAATTCATCCATTATCGCGATTGGTTTGTCGGAGGATACATTTAAAACCAAAATTTATCCTTGAGCGTGGATTTGTGAATATGTAGAGGTTATTTTTAGTTAATTGCGATGATGAATTGAATTCATTTTCTTTGTCTTCGTTCTGATGGGCCAATGGAGAATATGAGCAGAAAATTATATATTTAGATAGTAACTCTTACACATGGTAAGAAAAAGTTACTGAAGATTTGTATACTTCATATTGCTCTTTAATGTAGTCCTCAATTACTCACAGAACCCTCATTTGAGAATGAATAGGCTGTATGATAACCTTATTTGGATAATCAATAGCTCTTGGTGGTTACTAACTGTTCTGAGTCATTACTGTCTTCACATAAGTATTCAGAACAGTACTGTCCTTTTAGTTGGGTCAATTCATCGCTTGCACTTAGCCATATACCCAACCTTTCCAGGCAGACTTATAAATTGTATAGAAAATAGGTTTTTTTGCCAGAATCATCAGAAGGTTCCTCAGCTTTTCAAAACAGCTGCTCACTTTTAGGGGATTAATAAATATGGTAATTATATAACTTTTTGAAAAATAACAACAGCTTATAAGTTTAAGAAAGCCCATTAGGCATTCAAAAAGTACTAACCAGTAAGTAAAGGAAGCCATTGGTTTGAAGATTATCTACTTGAGGATATCTACACTTTCAGATTATAACGCTTAAAATCTTAAAGTGACTTCCAAAGCCACATAATGATTAAGTGTGGAATGAGGTGATTTTAGACCCGTAGGTTAAATGTAATAATCAGGCTACTGTCTCAAAAACACGATCTCAACGAGTCAAGGGATAAATGTTCATTGCATCTCTGACTTGATCTAGAGGTGATAATCCAGTCCCACGGCCTCTTAAAGGAAAAAAAAACAACCCAAAACCTTGACTGGGAGAACCATGTCCAAATTTAAGACATCCATCAGTAAAAGTTAATCACACCTTTTCTGTTCTTTGTATCTTTTATGTGTAGATCGTCATGGTCTTGTGGAACCCAGCAAAGTGGAAGTCTTGCAGGATCGATATCTGGAATGCCTCAAGAGAGAGGTGACGCGTAGGGATTGGAAGAACAAGCAACTCTTTGCAAGGCTCCTGATGCAGGCCACCAACCTAAGGGCAGTGTCCGCCATCTTCTTCAAAAGTACGTCTGAGTTCAGGCACGCCTGGCCTTACATGGAGATCCCAGCTCTGCTGCAAGAAATCCTTAACTACGACTGCTGATGCAGAAGCAAAGTGTTGTCAAAAAATCTTGACGGACAATGTTTTTCTGTTTTCTGTCTTTGTATTCGAAGTGGCTGTAGGGACTGACTTCATATGTGTGCGATGTTGTTTATGCACATGCATGTGACCTGTCGTTAGGACACAAACGAGTGCACATGGTTGTATGTTCTTTAAGACTTGTCTCTAGGTCTCACTTGTTGAACGATTGTCTCATTTCTTGGTATTCTTGTGTTGTGTAGCGATTTGCTTTGCTTGGCCTTCATTGCACCTATCATGGCAGTTTTCGTAGTGAATCGCCAAAGATGAATGAAGCGTCATGTGAAAATTCCCAGCCTGGTGCAGACGATTTGCACATGACGGGTTCCATTTTAAGTGTTTTTATCACGCCTCAAGTGGCGATCACTACTAGGCAGGTTTATCATTCTTACATCTGGGGGGTGTAACATAAAACATACAATCAATCTTATGATTGATATCAATCGTAAGTCTATGGCAAACCATGCACTAAAGAGATACAATTGATTGTAAGATTGATTGTATCTCTTTATGTTACACCCCCCCCCCTGTAGTGATGAGTAGTATGCATACAAGGCCTTGCTTGGTCTGTACTAGTGTAGCTATTAGCATTCACCTCTGCTGGACAGATTGAATTTGAACGTCTAGATACCAACATTGATGGTAGTGCATGTTCAATAGATAGTGCATGTTCAATGTCTTGATGGCATTCTAGCACTGTTGAACGGTGAACATGGTTATATTTCCTAGTCTACTTTTCGATCTTCTTCTAGTTATATTTGACCTGCTAGCATACCGATCACTTATTTGGACATACACATTCAGTCATGTGCATGTATACCCTGCCTATCTCTGTATATTATTGTTTGTGGGTTATGTTATGTAGCGAATGACCAAGGTTTAATGGTGAAGAAGGATTCTTGAAAAGACCATTCTTTTCTTTCCTTCTAATAGTCGCAAAATACCCTCAAGACGATCTCTTTTTGTGTACATACTATATTGCAAAATCAGGGTGAAGGTGTACTATATATATAGTTGCGCATGGTGTATAGATATGGAGATAAATGCCAAACATATAAGAGCAGAATTTGTAAATAAGAGATATTTTATCTATATGAAACCTTGATGAGACTTAATTCTATCAAAGCAGAATCACATTATATATAATCATATCACATTCAACCTCCAGTTAGCAGGAAAAGGTGACTAAATCAGTGTCTTATGAATTTCCAGAAAGTGCATTATGCTTTTGCTCGCACTCGAAGTGAACCATAAAAAAAAAGAAAAAGAAAAACACCCAACAAACAAACAAACCAGATTAAGTTTAGGATATAATTTAATGCATACTCTACACTTTTGAAGTCGTACGCTTTCAAATGAAATTAGTTCCTCATGTAAAAGTTAAATGTCAGTTGTGTCATTGTCCCGACAGATTTCTAATAATTTTGACGATGAAGCTTCCTTGATTACGGAATAGACTAAAAGTTCACTCATAATATCCTTCATGAAATGAGGTTGTTTGCAATCACGATTAGGTAGGCATCGATTCGCTTTTACCTGACAAAAATATAAGAAGTATGGAAATGTAACTTCACTGAATAATTACATTTGTATTTCTCTTCATTGTATTTTGAATTATTGAAATCAAATCTTACAGAGCTATGTATAAAAGGCCTGCCTTACTGAATTGGTAACTGAATACATGTTTATGATCATGGAAATTGAGACTTCATAGTGTAAACTATAAGCTATTCATAGTTTCTAACCTATTGTATCTGCACAGACAAATTCTGTAAGCTGTCAAGGCTTTTAAGAAATACCACATGATATTCAAACATATTGACCTTAATTAACTGAAAAAAAATATATAGTATTGTGACCCCTAGAAGGTAACGTATACTTTTCGTATTAGCTGTAGTAGAAAATTTGAAGGCATGTTGTAAAAATGTATATCAAACGCATTTTAATGTGCATTTTTATGTGTTCATATTGTTCGTATTCGACAAAACTTGCCTTTAATTTTTTTAAATTGATTTTAATTTGTGGTGCCTTTGCTTAACGCTGATATTCTGAAGAACTTTTGCACTCTTATATAATCAAGGTAAACTTTCAAGATGACTGCTTTGTTTAATAGATCTTATCTTATATAATAGTTTATTTCTTGCCTATGAACCCATGCCTTTGTTTTTAATGGATATTTAATGCCAGATTTTGTAGCGTCGGGCATTGCATATTGATACTCCGATACGTTAGAAATGTGGTAATAAGCTTTTTATTTTTCATTAATTTTATCATTATTATTATTATCATCATCATCACAATCATCATCATCATCATCATCATATCACTGGATCAAGAACGGGATATCAGGTGATGGTCATGCTAAACCGTTCCAATCCTTTGTGTTAACTGATGAATTGGTGAATTGGAATTTCAAGGAGATTCGTTCAAATTCTACCAAATGCAAATTCTCATATTGTTTAATTGATTTATTGAGGGGGTTTTTCTGTGAAAACAGTGGTACATACTCTTTCTGGCAAAGAGTTAACATGGACTTTGATTAGCAAATCAATGAGAGATTGATTGTTAGTTTTAGAATCGATACGATTGTGACTGGTCACTAATTGTTCTCATCAGCTGCATTAATACATAGTGCAGAAGCATAGTGAGAACAAGGACAAAGCGCAGTGTGGTATTTTGTTGTTCATATGTACGAAGTCTTGTTCACATTTCATTTAATCATTTGAATTGTAGCGGATCGAAATTTCATACAATTTGATCCAAGATGATATTCCATCAATATTCGACAAATGTAAAGTGTTTTGATTGTTTCAAGAAGAAGATCAATTTAGATATGCAAAGAATGGCTTTATTGGCCTTGTGTTTTCTGTCATTGTAATCACGAAAAACAAAAAGGGAAATTGAAAGATAGAAAGAAGAAATTAACTCTTTTCCATTACACATGTCATAACATTACTGTGAATATTCAGTTTTCAAGATGTTTTGTTAACGGCTGATAGAAAATACGTTATGTATGTGATGCCATTCAAAAAAGATATTTTCGTTCCAGTGTTGCTTGTCAGATTGAATTTATATTACCTTTTCTGTTTTCTTGGACCAGTATTTCACAGCGAGACCAAACGATAATGACGAGACCAAAATACGATTCGGAAAGACTTGAATCTAAACGTACTAAATGTTCCTGTTGTCAAATCTTGTAATCGAGAAACCTTTATCGCCGAACTCTTTATGTATATAGTGTTGCTTGGATATGCTACTATGTTTGGATGTTAAAAGACTTCCAAGTATGAAAAAGTAGAATGCTTAATTTATTATTTTAATCAGATCATTCAGAAGTATATTCATGAAATAATTATAAATGTGTCGTGTATATCGTTTTCCTGTTGATCATGGGATATTGTTGTCACCCCTTCCACCTCCAATTTACTTTATCTTTGTCTCTCTCTCTCTCTCTCTCTCTTCCCTTTATTTTTCTCTTTGACCATTTTTATCTGAATATTAACTTGAGTATGTTGAAGCTATTTGTATTCAACTTGGTCCGATGGTTTTACACTGCAAAAGATGAAAGGTATGAATGTGCGTGTAATTTCCATTTCATTATTAGTCTCTTTGCTCTTCTAGGAAAAGAAATTATTGACCGTACCTTTGACAAATTGGGTGTTTCATGTCATTTTAATGTAAGAAGAGGGTGATTTATATTCTGCATTTGGTGGAATAAAATCCAGGGTGCATTATTGCAACTCATGATGTTATTTGATGCCGAGCATATTGTCCACTTTAAAGTCGATCAGAAGCGATGTGTTTCGTTGTTGATCATGCATCGATGTTGCTCTGCTATTGCCTTATTCGTTCTTGTTCTGCTATTGTAATGAGAGATATATATAATGATGAATATGAATTAAAAGATATCACGCTTTAAGTGGTCATAACTCTGTAAATCTGCCAATAGTGATTGTGGAGTTATTGGGATTTGTGTGTTTCAGTAAGAAAGAAACAGATTTGTTGATTGGCCGGTAAGTTTGCGGTGGTTAGAAAATGCATTGGTTGAAAATTGACTGACTGATTGATCAACTGAATTTTTGATTGATTGGTTGTTTGATTGATTGAGTGATTGAGTTAGTCATTGGATGAGTACTTGAATGAGCATGGTGTAGGTGAGTGAGTACATGATTAAGTGACTGTCTGAGTCTCTGTTATCCGATTAATTTATTGATTGATGATTCATAGATTGATAAGACTGATTGCCCGATTGCAGGTTTGATTCAGTGACGTGTCAAGGATTGTTGAAAGAAGTTGATGTAAATGCAAATGGGTCTACTTTACAAGGGGCTTCCTGAAGCTTCTCTGGGTGCAATGGGAGTTTAAAGAGCTTTTCCATTAATTAATCAATTTCCACTGCTCACGCAACTGATGCATACATTCTTTATACATTATTATACAATTATGACATGGCGAGAAAACACACCCTATCGGCCCCCTACAGTCTTCAGGGTGGCATTTCATGCATCCTTTCCATCTTTTTATTCACACACTTCAAAATCATTTTCATTTTACATGTAAATGTATACATAGAAAAAAAAAATCACGAAAACTTGAGATAGAATTACAGGAAATATAAAAAGCAGAATAACCAAATTACATTAAAAAAATATACAATTTTTCAATCATAACAGTTTAACCAAATCTTGTTCTAATCCTTTTAGCATGTTTAGGGTACCCGACAGTGTCAGGGATGGCAATATTACATCCAGGGCTTATGGTTGTACAGTCGATGGGATGACACCTTTTCCACGGTGAAAAAAATGCATTTCATTTTTTTTTTTTTCATTTTTCTTTTAGCAGGAGAGGACCCTGCTTACGGTTGTTTTTTAAGAAACTCGGAGATGGTACGTCCCAGTTCCCTTTATGCCCTTCTGGTTCAGCCTCCCTTTTATTTGACCTGGTGAAATTCCTCTACCTGTGGTAGCATTTCCCGTCTTATCTCGACAATATGTGAAGTCAGCTGAAGACAGCAAACAAATTCTATGTGTTTATGAAATATTCCTAAATAATTAAATATTTACCTCAACTATTTGCCGCTCTCAGCATCGTATCAGGTAGAGGCATCTAATGGTAGTCATGTACCGGTACGTGATGTTTGCACGATGATCGCTTGTTTGCGTTAGGGTGCTGTACAGAGGCAGACCGGTATGTAGAAATATAAGAAATATTTTTTCCCCTCACAAACCCTTGAACCCTTGTTTGCTAGATTGCAACCAATGTGACAGTGATCCAAACTTATTTGACTTTGTTAGAAATATGAAATAGGTCAGTTCCATACATACAAATAGAGGCTTTCGTGAGTCTTATAACCATTAAAATCATATTGGCGTTGTATGGACGGAGGGCCTCTCTAATCACTTACACTCGTTCAAACATTGTGTTGATGCCTTTTCTTTTTTTCAGTCTTGTATTTTTCATCATGTATTTCATTCGCACCGCCGGGTTCTTTCTGTTATTTCTAGCACATACTAGCTATGCACAAGTCAGTGTCACTGTGGATGGACTAGGAGACATCGAGGGAAATGAAGTTGATTTCAATGGTTATCTGGTTCATGAATATCTTGGAGTTCCTTTCGCCAAGCCTCCAGTGGGGGAGCTGCGCTTTGCTCGCCCTAAACCCAAAATGCCATGGACCGGTACGTGGAACGCGACAGAGTTTGGTGCTGCATGTCCTCAGCCACCAGTGGAAGGTGTGAAAATCAGTGAAGACTGCCTCTTCTTGAACATCCTTGTGCCACCGAATGCCACAGAGAATAACAAGCTCCCTGTCATGGTATTTATACCTTGGCGCGGTTACAGAGTTTTCGGCTCGTCCAATTACACCGGACGGGAGATGGCTGTGACTGGTTCTGTCATCATCGTCACCATCAATTACCGGTTCCTAACATTCGGTTTCTTCAGCACGGAGGATGATACTGTGCCGGGCAACTATGGCCTTTGGGATCAACGGATGGCCATAGAATGGGTGAGGGATCATATCGATGCGTTCAATGGTGATGGAAGTAGGATAACTATCGTTGGCCAGGGCCGAGCTGGAGCTACAGGAGTTGCATCTCAAATCCTCTCTCCTCTGAACGATAATGGCCTATTCCAAAGGGCGATTCTTCAGAGCAGTACTTGCACCGACACATCCTTCATCAGCGCTACAGGCCAGGCAAGGAGGTTATCCCGTAACCTTGCGGACTTCCTTAACTGCAACCAAACGACGTGGACAGAGAGACTGACTTGTCTTCGACAAAGACCATGGCAAGATTTCATCACAGCACATCCCGGTGTTCTTGGTGGTTACTTCGAACCTAGAATTGACGGCTATTTCTTTCCAGATACACTGGACCACCTCCTGGAAGGCAACCATGTACACCAATACGACGTCATGGCAGGCATCAATAGTGAAGAGGGGGCAATCCTCTTGAACAGTGCCACAGTGGTTGATGGGGTCTTCCAGCCGGTGCTGCGCGACCTATGGAACTTCACCTTCTACGATAACCTTCTGAGGTATGGCAGTCATGACAAAGCAATTCTTGTCGTAAACGCGATCGATGATAAATATCAAGGACCTCTTGAAGAGCTTTCCGACAGAGATAGTGCCCTCCGCCTGCTATTCGAAGCGTACGGTGATCAGTACTACATATCCAATACCATTAAGTTTCTGCGGCAGCATAGGCTCAGCCCGAACACGAACACATATATGTATTATTTTGATTATGTGGACCCGAACTACGTGTTGTTAAATGATTCTGCTCGAGACATGACAAAGGCTGTCCAAGGAGAGGAACTCTTCTACTTGTGGGATTCGGTCTACGACAGAGAGCCAGCTTTCCCGACGGGGAGCATGTCTGCCTCGCATCGATCAACTATGATTCAGTACTGGACTAACTTCGTGAAGGATGGGTGAGTACCCGAGTTTATGATTGGTTAACTTCTTATATCAAGAAATGAAATAATAAGAAATGAAATAATGATTACTGTCGGTGCCCATGTCGGTGCCGATTCTAGTAGAATTAGGAGCAGCAGTCGTCGAACAAGTAGCAGTAGCAATCGTAAAAAAGAGGAAAAGTTGTGGAAGTTGAAGAAGTTATAGAAGTAGAGTAGTAGTCATGGTGGCTGTTGTAGCAGTGGCGGGATGTTGGTGGTAATGTAGGTGGCAATGTAGATAAAGTAGTTGTAGAAGTTATAATGTTTGAAAATACAAAAAGATGTTTTTAAATACATTCTTGAATTCTTGTCATGGAGTGGCTTTTTGAAAGAAAATGACGTAAGAAATGCTGAATGTTTTATGTATAGGTTCAATTCAGATCAGAAAAGCTAAAACAGCCTTTCAAAAAAAATCTAAGATGAAAAGGAATGGAAAAGAGTCATAAAGCACTCAATTCAAATGGACAAAATGTGAAGACGAAATAAATTCACATCGAATTTGTTATCTAATTCATTCATATTTACATGATTTAGCTAAATATAGTGTATGTCATGACAAAATATTTATAAAGGAAAACTATGGTAATAGAAGGAAAACTATAATTTGAAAGCTTAAGTTCGACTGATCCACTAAAAAGTATAGATTACATTTTACTTATTGCTTAAATGGTCGGGACTAAAATCTGTGCTTCCCTATTTGTCGTTTCTTTGCTCTTTCATTGGCTCAATTTGTACATGTTGCATGAAAAGAGGGGGGGGGGGGCATGTATCATTTGTAATTTTGACGAATACTGAATCAGGTTTTCCCTTCCATCTCATCTTATTGACATGTTTTATTAATTAAAACTTCAACGGCAGATTTGAAGCAAAACATAATCATTTGTGTCTACCAATATAAAGTTTCTGATATGCATTAAACGGTAGATATTATTGTATGCCACAAATGTTCATCTTTTTCTCTCTTTTAAGCGATCCGAATTCCGACAGCTCACCTCGACTGCCATCATGGCCGCAATTTAACGAGGCTGAGTCTTATCTGTGGATATCTGACAACGGTATGGAGACTGAACAGAATCTCGGGAGTGAGTATACCAGCTTTTGGCTCGACTACATTCCACAGCTAACGGAAAGCAATGATGCCGAGCCATGTTCCTTGGTTGCACGACCTTCAGATATCCTCCGAGAAGAAGAACCCGAAACCGACGAATATGTTATTCAAGATATCAGTGATGGAACATCGCAGTTAGGAAGGGTCCGTGGCATCCTTCGTAAGGCAGATGAAGGTGTTGGTGGTTTTTATGTCAAAATTTTTCGCGGAATTCCTTACGCTCTGCCACCAACTGGTGAGAGGCGGTTCCAGTATTCTGAGGTCCTAACAGACTGGGGTTCTGATAGTTTCCGGAACGCCACGGAACCGTCACCAGGATGTCCCCAGAGGCCGTTGCCTGTTCTGTTGGCATCGCAGTACAGTGAAGATTGTCTCTACCTCAACATCTTCACACCTGTGACTCAAGCCACTGAAGATAACTTGCCCGTCATCGTTTACATTCAAACTGAGCAATTTAGCTTTGGAAACGGCGCCTTTGTAGACGGGACAGCACTCGCTTCTTACTCAGAAGCAGTGGTGGTCTCCTTGGAGTACCGTTTAGGGGCATTGGGGTTTTTGTCTACAGGAGATAACGTCGCTCCAGGAAATTATGGTATCATGGACGTGGTGACGGCTCTAAAATGGATCCAAAGATATATTGGTAGTTTTGATGGTGATGCTGAAAATGTGACTGTATTCGGAATGGGATCTGGGGCCCACATCGCCCATTTGATTTCACTTAACGGACTAAATGACGGTTTTATGCATAAAATAATAGCACTGGGAGATTCGATTTTGTCGCCCCCTGTCCTGACATCAGCGGAAAGGGATCCTCTTCAGTTTGCGGTCCAATTAGCGGGGGCTCTAGATTGCCCTACAGAACTAACAACAGCACTGGTCTCTTGCCTCCGTACCAAATCCACGACGGATATATCGCAAGCTCAGGTAGGTGGCTCAAACATTTTCCTGACTTCATTCTACCCTGTATGGGATGGGACTATACTTAAAGACTCTGCGGACAAGATTTTGGCTTCAGGGGACTACGAGACCATTCCTACACTCCTCGGAACGGTCGAAAATGACAACACTTTAATCACTGCCTTGTACCTGAACGCTTCTGTGTCTGATGGATGTCCGGATGAGCAATTCGCAGGGGCTATCATTGATGACGTTGTCGATATTTTCTACGATGGCAGGGAAGAATTTTCTTCACTCCTGAAGATGTTTTATCTCAAAAGTGACCAATCTCCGAACGTCCTCACCGATTGTCCTCCTGGACAGCAGATCAGTGAGCTCCTGAGTGATTTCTGGTTTCACGCTCCTATCATGGAGACTGGTAAACTGATGGCTGAATTTGGCAAAGAGATCTACGTCTATTCCATGACATTTCATCCAGAAAACCACGTTTATCAACGTTTCATTCCATCGTGGGTTCAAACAACATTCGGTGATGATATCCCGTATGCTTTCGGGTGGCCGTATGACCAACGAAGAATAATGCGGAGTAGTACAGGCTACAACCCAGCAGACAGAAAGGTCTCCATCAACTTTATGGAAATGATTTCATCCTTCGCAAAGACAGGGTAAGTTCCTCTGTCAGAATGGTTCTCTGTAAATATATCAGAGGTAGAAATGGCAGACTTCAAATGCCACAGGTCGAAAATATTGCAGTAAATTCATGATTTTGTATTTCATATACTCTCGGTGTAATGATTTAGGTGCAATTATGTTAAAGCTGTATAGATAATATAATATAGTCAATGTGAATGCTTTAGAATAAAAGCATTGATTATTGTGCGTGATGACATACTTACATATCATATCCTCATAAATTCCCTAAATGCTTCTGAAAATCATCAAAGTTTGCATAAATAATTCAGAAATACAGTTTAGGATTATTTTAGAATTCTGTGGTGACTCTCTCCTCCCCCCCCCCCCCCCCCCCCCCCCCCCCCCCCCCCCCCATTCTGTGGCAGCAGTAGATTGCACTGAAATGCCAGAAACCATTTGCTGGCCCACTGTACTGCCCCTCGAAACCAGGCCAATTTATACTAGTCTTGTTTTTTACATCGAACCATTTACATTGGTCCCTAACACCGCGGAACTTACAAGTACAAAACTTTCCGATTTTTTAGATACTTACTGTGGGTTTGTAATAGCTTTCTCTCGCCGTCCCATTATTTTTCATCTTCCACCATGCCTTGTTATATCCAGCTTGCGCCATGACGGTGCTCCACTCTCGAAACACTTTCACTCCTCTCTTCTTCTTCTCTGTTTTCTTGCTAACCGCCTGATAAATGATTTTGTCTTGCCTCCATATTAATAATTGTTTTAAAAGATTTTGTCTCGTCTTTGCTCCAGCATGTCCAGTGGGTGTTGTTGATTTCTTGCATTTAGACTACGACGTATGAGATGTGGCAACGTATTAACACGTAGGCCATGTTAGCAGTATAAACAACTAGCATGACTAGCTATAGACCTTCACTACATGCAGTATACCGATTCAAAACATGGCCGTGAATAATCTCGAGCGACGTTTAAAAAAAGCGAGTTGCAGTCCGGAAGTATGGCTTACATTAAGGGCTTGTGACAAAAATTGCGAAATTTCGGCGGTTTCGATTTACTTGTGCTAACTCCGTGGAGTTTCAAGCGGAGTTAGCGAAAAACTCCACTCCAGCTTGGCCTACCTGGCGAGGCAGTTGGCAGTTTTGGGGAAGTTGCTTGGTAAAACTGAACTGATATATCTTCATTGTTGTACCAACTGATATTCCCGGTTCACTAATAAATCTGCCATTGTTGCATGTCACATGCAATACACCGGTTTTTTTCTTTAAATTCCATTATGTTTTTTTTTCTCGTCTTAGGATTCCATCAGCTAACCCTACTGATCCCGAGTCAGTGTGGCAACCCTATGATCCACTTCAATACAACGCCCTCCACTTAGATGTCTGTCCGACACAAGCACCCATTCCTCGAGCTGAGGAGAAGGACGTCTTCTGGAACACCGTGATCGCCGGTCTGAAGGAGAGCCTTCTCAACGATCACGAAGAACCGACACCGACGGCGATGCTCTGTACGGTTGACAGCTTCATTGGTTTAGAAGTGACGCCGGAACAAGCAGGTCGCATTATCGGTGCTTTGACCATTACAACAGGGGTCATCGCAGGCTTGATCTTCTTTTTTATTTTCATGAAATTCTGCCTCATGATGTCCAGAAACAAGTCTGCGAATAAACCAGTATGATCTGTTGCATGAGATAGGGGATCCCGTTTGCAGATTTTTGGAAACCTCATGCAACGCACGAGGGTCAAACAGTAAACCAAACTGATCACGTGTATGAAATATCATAATCATAGTCTTTGCAACTTTTTTGTAAGAAATGAAAAACTACCCCCAATCCCTTGAAACCGTTACAACAGTTTGAATGCAAAGGTCGAATAGATGGGTGTCCGCGCCAGGAAATGTTTTCCGGATCAGTGTGATGGGTGTTCCGCATAACGCTGAATGTACTTTCGCTGGGATATTCCCTGACATGAACATCACTGAATTGGAAAACATGTCCCTGTAGGCCCGTCATTAATTCAGTTGATTTTTTGTTTCTTTCATTTTCCTCCCATTAACAAGAAGTTGACACTTTTGTTAATTTGAGGGAAGATCTTAATCATCTACCTCTACAATACGACAAGCTATGAATTTTTTTTTTTTTTTTTTTTTGTTTAGTTTAGTTTTTTTTTTTTTTTTTTTTTTTTTTTTTTGGGGGGGGGGGCTACAAAAGGGATCCCTTATCTTCAAGTAAGATCCAGTGGAGCTTTGATTACATTTGGCTCAGGTATTCATTTTCAAGCAAGACATACACAGAGCACAAAATACTGTAAATACAAAAAAGTATCATTTGTATTTAAGTAACATCAGGAACTTAGCTATACTAATTTATATTCATTGATTCATTTGATATTGGTCCATGTTTAATGTCGGGCATAAAAACAACGGGTATAAGATAACAATCAATTTATTTACATCCTTCAAATTCATTCAAATAAGCATTTGTTTTCTTCCAATGAATTTCAGAATTTAGCAAAAATTATTTTCTAGAATTGTACAGTTTATAAGCAATCATTTGGCAGAAGGCGAGTCCCCTGATAATTGCTGATAATGCACTGGGTACATACATGCAGCTCTATGCATATTTTTCTTCAATGAATATTTAGAATTTTAATTCAAGGGATAAAAGGGGACATCAGATTTTGGACTAATGGTTTTGAGCGATAAACAGTGGTACGTATTCCATTTTGAGGTTCAACATAATACTTATGCAGTAATTGTCCGGCAATATCTGTACCTCGCTTTTATTTTTTTTTCCGTATGAAATGTCACCAAAACCTTCAACAATATTATTGTTTCTGAATTAAATCAAATTCAGCCAAGATGGAATCCATAGTTCAGAGTTATTGTAATACTGTGTACACAGTGGCGTATAGGGGAAGGGGCAAGGAGGCACGAGCTCCCAGCGCAAAAAAAAAAGAAGAAAAAAAAAGCGAAAACAAAATGAAAAAATAGCTACGAAGTTATGAAGCTTCATCTGATGACCAACGAAAGAAAGATTCAAAATAATTTATTTTTTTCAGCGCTTACTGCGTTTTTTCCGGTTTTTCCCCTAAATACGCCACTTTGTGTCATGTTTGTATAGGTTAATCTTATACCGATGCCGTTAAATATGCATTAAAACAATCACTGAGATCAATCAACAACAAACATCTGCGAACCATTATGTCATCGATCCACCTACTGATCAACAATTTCATTATTCCTTTGACTATGTGGCAATTTTAGGAAAAGTAAATTGCTTAAATAACTGCAACTATTCCTTATTAAATACCCTTTGATAACCGTCAAAGATTACTTTCATATTTTCATTTCATCCAGTGACACGGACAAATAAAGATGATTACTGAAATCATTATTGTTCTCTTCACCTTTGAAAGCTTTTCCGAATTCACGCCTCATGTTTAATGTATTCATCAGGAAATGTATAGGCCTATGTATGTATATTTGTCGAACTTGTCTTTTGCCTCTACATTCATTTTACAAATGCACAATTTCTGAAAACACTGCATCTTGCTGGTATCGTGTTCATCATATGACCAGTGAGTCACTGAACAATCAGGAGCTCTCCCTCATCATTCTCCACCAACATGACCAATGAAAAGGCGTCATGCTTATACCGACTGATATGGCTTGGAAGCAGTGGGTGGTTATTGTTCATGTGTGCTCGTACGGCCAGTGGGCGCTTCGTGAGGTGCGGTGACATTTTCTACCGGGGGACGCGCAACATTGCTTTTCAAAGGAGTTATTTTTTTTTCCGATTTTTCCCCTTCGAAATAATTGTTTCAGAGAGCCAATGGAGGAGGCAAATAATTCTTATGAATTTATGTCATTCAAACTTTAGTAAACTATATTTCACTTTTGTTTAACCCCATTTAAATGTTAATTTCTAGTTTCCCCTTGGAAATTCAAATTATAACACAAATTATTCATATCGACTTTATTGTCATCAATGTGCGTTTGTCTGTAAACTATTTTTGATAGATATTATATCTACGAAGCTTCGTCTTCAAGTACATCACGTTTTACAAAAACATATCTTTTTGGTAGTCACAATAAATTCTTTCAGCTTTCGTGCGTCATGCAAAAACATTGCCGATCTCAAACGCTAGAGGCAGCACCCCTGACGTATCACTCATCGGTGCCCTTACATAATTGGGGACGGTGCTGGCCCGACATTGGGGCGGACTCGGCAATACGCGGGAAAGTGCGAGCTTCATTTGAGACTTTAAAATTATAGCCATTTCATGTTTTGCAGAATTATACGTCATGAAATTTCACCATGGTCTCTTCAATAACTATTTTACAATTTATTAATCATTGAGCAAAAGTAATGTTTTTTAAAGTCTCAACGCAGAAATGCACACAGTAATTGCCATCAAATTAGCTCTCTTTCTATCTGGAATTTGCGCTGTGTCTGAAATGTCCTAGGATAGGTCGATCTTATGTAGGATCCTTTCAAACTGACCAGTCCACGAAGTGAGCGGCACGAACATGTGCTCAGTGGTGGATGAGTGCATGCTAACGAGTCAGTTGTGTATGTGGCTGGATAGGTGGTGGCCGACTTGTTGTTGGCTGAGTTGCTGGTAGTTGGATGGTTGTCAACTGGGGTCTTAAACTGCTAGGATTGTTGTGACATCCATTACTGAATTACCTATTAGGTCCGGCCTAGATATGCAATACTGTACAAGCAGTTTTATATGTAACATGATCATTTAACTTCGTATTAGCAATTTGAGACAGTCTAAAATAGCATTGTCAGAAACTGAATCGTGTAAAAAAAGGGGGATGGATGCTACGATTGGTTCATTATGATTTTTAAAAGATGGGAAATTGTTTGGGATTATTCCTTGATACTAAAGAAATCCATTGTTTAAACGCTGACCTTCTCATCTTCCACAGGACGAAATAGTCATGTTAGAAGGTTCATGCTTGAGTAGGCGCTTTCACACCTACCCGATCAGGAAAAATACCTGGTATTTTCTGATCCAGTATTCTACCCCGATCAGAAAATATCAGGTATTTTGCCAGTGTGAAACGAAAGTTCTAGTAATATCCCCAAAGAAAAATACCTGTAGTTTAGTAGGTACTTTCTCCAGTTCCAGGTATTTTCCCCAAGGTCGCAGGAATATTTCTTGATATTTGTAATGTGAAAACAAATTACGGAACTTCTATGGGCCTTATACACATGCTTATAAGTACCAGAACTTCCTATGAGGGTCTGTTTCAAGGAGGTGTGAAAGCACGAAATAATTATTGGGTATTTTGGGGCATGAAAAAGTTCTTGTAGTTTACAGGTATTTTTCTTGATCATGTAGGTGTGAAAGCACCTACTGAGAGGCATTTGTAACTGATAATTAGGCACATGCCTCATTAGGCGCTTTCACACCTACCTGATCAGGAAAAAATATCTGGGGCCCGTTGCATAAAACTTACTATAATAGTAACTTTACTATAAAAGTAACCAACTGGATTTTGACTAGCTGTTGATTATGTCATGTTGCTCAACAGCCAATCAAAATCCATGAAGTTACTATAATAGTAAAGCTACTATTATATTAAGTTTTATGCAACGGGCCCCTGGTATTTTCTGATCCATGCAGTATTCTACCCCGATCAGAAAATATCAGGTATTTTGGCAGTGTGAAACGAAAGTTCTAGTAATATCCCCAAAGAAAAATACCTGTAAGGCGCTTTCACACCTACCCGATCAGGAAAAATACCTGGTATTTCCTGATCCAATATTTTACCCCGATCAGAAAATACCAGCTATTTTGCCAGTATGAAACGAATTAAAGTTCTATCCCCAAAGATAAATACCAGTAGTTTAGTAGGTACTTTCTCAAGTTCCAGGTATTTTCCCCAAGGTCGCAGGGATATTTACTGATATTTGTAATGTGAAAGCAAATTACGAGAACTTCTATGGGCCTGTGAGGGTCTGTTTCATGGAGGTGTGAGAGCATGAAATAATTATTGGGTATTTGGGGGCACGAAAAAGTTCCTGTAGTTTACAGGTATTTTTCTTGATCAGGTAGGTGTGAAAGCACCTAATGTTGGCATTTTGCTAGATCCCATATCGACATGTTTTTTGAGGAAGAAGAATCATGAATGAACCTTCCATGATGATTATGATCTCATATGAAAGAGGTGACTTTGAGCTTTGCAGTTTTGTGTATTTTCAGTAGACATGGTAGAAACAATCTTTAGTTATTTCCTACAGTACATTGTGAAAATCATCATAAGGAACTGTACAGCAGCCATCCACTTATTTTGGACGAACTGAGTTCTGGCACTGCCACTTTAGACTATCTGAATTCCGTCGTGCGTGATTATTCTTGTTTGTTTGTTTAGTTGTTGATTTTTTGTGTGTCTAAAAAAAGAGAAGATAACACCGTCTTTCCAATGATGGGTATAATAATCACAAGTAATTTGTATCTATTGAATACCAATAAACTTGGGTTTGCTCTTTTCAGAGACTTTTGTATTATAATAAGAATTTTTATGATTATAAGTGCATAGAGAAAACTGGAAATAACCTCCTTCCGGAAAATTCTTCAATTCACACGAAATGCCTATCTTCTCCTGTTTGTATGTTGATGTGGACTGAATTATAGTAAAAATGTTCAGACCAACATATTTGGACTATATATGAAAATTAACAAACCAACAAAGTCAATGAGAAGTGTTGACTCAATAATGCATTGTTAACTGCCAATAAGAATTTATTTAATCCAAATTAATATATAGTGTAAATTCACTATATATTTATCGGTATTAAATTTCACACAATTTGAAAGAGTAATGCATGTGCTTACCATTGATGACATGTTCAAGTTATCATGGTTATAGGATTAATGATTGATTGAAACCGGCTCCATCTCATGAAATGGGTGCTACCTCATGTAAAATCGGCAAATTAATCCTTCTGTTGATTCATTGGTCCGATTTGTGACTTTCACACAAAATAGCGTAATAGCTTACTGCTAAAAAGCAAGCGTCCCTCGACCTCCGTGTTCCCCCTATCTTCAAAACCCGGATTGGCTAACGGGTTGCTTTTTGTGTTGGTGATGTGGGGCTTGTTATTGGTTACTATTACATTACTTTCATTGATGAATATACAGGGCGTATCAGAAAAAAACCCTACACTTTTGAAAACTTCCTCAAAATTACATTTCAATATATTTTCACAAGGCATGTCGATAGATGCCCAATATAGTCTCATCTATCAAGTGCCACTAAGGAAACAAATTATCGTTCACGCTTGGGCGAACACTGATTGTTTTTGTTCAGAGGGTGAAAAATTACTTGCGCCAAATTGAAAGAAGAGGGAAAATTAAACCAGCGGACTAGAAAAGGCAACAATATCCGTGAGAATAATGGATTCCACTCCTCCCATTTCCATTTTGTTAGTGCTTTCCCTCTGCAGACTTTGATGACAAAGCCTATCCTTGTGCTTGTAGAGCAGCAACGGCCCTTGGTGGAATGCTACATTTGGTACTGAGATGATTGTCACGATTAGTAATGCAAGCGTGTGAGATAAGTTGGATAAAGGCTTAGTGTGTGGATGATGCTTTGCATGTTAAGATTAAGGAGTATGATGTTGAAAGGTGATGTTGGAAGATAGACGCGTTCGATTTTTAATGTTGACGGATTATGCTATGTAGTCCCTCTCAAAATGCGTAAACTGACTATTGTTTGACCATTTTAAGAATGTTCGACAAATTCAACTGTCTGTCAGAAACAGTCATTCAATTTTCAATTCAAGGTGAAATTTATTTCCTTCCAATATCTTCTCTACCTATTACACAGCATTCGATTATTGTGTGCACACTGTAAAAGTTCACGAGCGAAGCAAAATGAAATATCATTTCTCATTATGATTTGAAATCACAAGCGAAATGAATGATACATATTAAACACAGCAAAGTACCATTTAAAAAGTTCATGAAATAATTACAACTTGTAATGAACTTATTATGATATTAATGTAGACACATGGCAATAGAGTATACGACACAAGATTCAAATGAGTGAATGATAAATGATCCATAGAAGTTGCAGATCACTAAACCTTTTTAATCTTCCGTCTTTAAAGTGATTACACAATGGCTGAATTTTTTTGGATATAATTATGATCAAGATTAGAATTCTAAGGACAATAACATTAAAAATTTGATGATTTTCAATCGAAACCAACGCATTTTGGCAAATTATTTTTGGCTTGGTCATGGTTGACCTCAGAATTTGAGTAGATACGATAAACCGGCAGTGACGTAAAAGTGGGTACCCAGAGAACGCGCACTGCAGTTGATGCGCGCTAGACTGTACAATATGTAATATACCTAGCGCGCATTTTGGCTAGAATTACGCGACAAGGTACCACAATGGCGTCTTGGGGTCAACAGCAGCTGAAACAGGGACACCGTGGAGGTGCCAAAATAGGCTGAAATCTCACCATATTTTTGGTTATTGTTTGGCAAAACCACTATTTTGGAACTTTAGGCAGATGATTCTCTGCTAATAAAAATATGCTCTTTTAAATGAAGGAATATTGTTTCCGCACGGGGTACACCATTAAACACCATAACCTGTTGATTGCAGTCAATTTGATCGTCTCGGGGAGAGTTGATACAATCATGTAGATTCCTGAGTAAGCGCGGTTCAGGGTTTGAGCATTGTTCTGGAAGTACCCGGGTTCGAAACCAAATGGATGTGCTACTGCCCATTAGTAAGGCATTAATCCTCATTTTCAAGTCCCTTTGAGAGGACTTAAATCTTTCTGGTTGCTTATTTACAAGCATAAACCTGCTTTCATGGTAGTCTGGGAAAAAAAAAAAAAAAAAAGCCAACAATCAGCGTTTTTACGCGCGTTTAGTAGAAAACAGAATTGTATCCGAGGCTGTTTTGCAGAAACATGGTTTTAAAAACATACAAAACTCACATAAGAGGAGTACTATTACAGCGTTTCAAAGGTGTGTTTCATAGATGTCTTTGAAAATGCTGATTTTGGCTTCGAAATTCGATATAAAAAACACTTTAATTTCGTCAAGTTCATTCAAGAATAATCTAGCATATTCTGTCCAAAGTCCAGGTCTAGGGGAAATAAAAGAACGGAATAAGTGATAACAATGCCCAAATCCATCATGAGCTGTTGATGATTTTTTTTATTACAAACGTGTATCAGTCAGATATGATTATTTACGTTTGGGACCTACCTTTAACGAAACCATCCGAAAGACGTGACTTAATCTCGAACGTTTTTAACTTCCACTTTTAGCTGGATTACAGGCGCACGCCACAACGCCATTTCACCGACTGGTTTATCGCTAGATGGCGCCATTCGATTTTCTGGTTTTTACATGATTGTGCCCCCTTTCTGAAAAAAAAATTCGAGCAAAGTGATTTTGTGAGTTGTTATTGGTAAATTCATGCAAATGGGTAATCACTGAAAAATACTGTATAAAAATACTCGCAGCCCCATGCTGTTTTGACCATTTAGCAATGGTTCGCGGTGGGTAAAATTTATCCTTTTCTATGTGTTGATCAATGCCAAAGCGCCACATCTTTCTAAAACACCAAGCGATCTTTCCTCTAAACAACTGGGACGATATTTATTCGAAATCGGACTACACGGGGGGGGGGGGGGGGGGGGGGGGGAGGGGGGGGGGGGGGGTGGGCAGCAGTCAAACGCATTGTTGTAGACATGCGCGACCCCGAAATGTGTGCAAAGAGGATTTTTAACTGGTTAAATGTTATGTACAGTTTTCGATGGCCCTCATAAACTATTCGTCAGGTTTCCTTGCATTCAGCATGTTCAGCTGGTCAGTAGCAAGACAGAAGCAAAACTAAGAGGCTGTGATTTTTTTTCCTCAAGTTGATCTCGGGTTAGCTATGTAAAGTCACACAGGCCTGCACATATGTTAAGCCAATGAGAGTTCTGATTTAGGTAGCATCCGAATTTTTTTTCCCCCAGGCCTCGCCGCGACGGAAAGCACTGCTCGGCACGCTTTTCAGCCAGATCCAGATAATACGCGACTAATGTACAAAGCACTGTGATCGTTGTGCGGGTAGAGGCGACAGCGGCCGGGATGCAGCGGTCCTAGCGTAGGGCAGAATGTAACCATTTTCAGAATTTACTCTAAAATTCACCGGAAATCACGGGTGAGATATCACATGATCTCACGCATGAATCTTTTCAGGTAAGATGAACAATACGAGACTATATAGTTTCATGCCAATTTTCCTTTACTACCAAAACTGTACATGAGCCTTAAGGCGCGTGACATGCGTGAAGCATTTAGGGTGTCAAATGAGGCCAAAATCAGGAAAATGTGTATGTTTGTGGAGTTAAGGGTATGTACGATGTCTTTAAAAAAAATTCTTTAGGGGTAAAATTCTTCTAGGAAAGGTGAAGGAAAAGCTCAAAGAAGGTGTGGTTTTGACCAATAGATAAAACTTGTTTAGAGGGGGAGGGGTAGGAAATCTGTGGTAAAACGTGTGTACAGGACCACACTCTCCAACAAGGAGACATACTTGTACGCTTTCCCTGATGAAATAATCTTTGAATTTGCTTGTATATTCGTAACTAACAACAAGTTTTTATCATCAGTTCTGCACATAAAAGAGTATCACGTTGTTTTGAAAGACTATTTAGTTTCATTATTCAGAGTTTTTGCCAGAGATTTTCCTTCCAACAAAGGTAAGTGCAACAAGTTTGCGAGATTATGAAAGATAAGATTACAACCTTTCATTTGCTAAAAAAAATACCAATTGGCACATGCTCTCGTTTGCCACACGTGCAGATCGGGACAACACAGTACGCACAAATTTGCGGGAGGATCGCACTTTTCAACACAAAAGTTTGCCAAAAGCTTGCCAAATAACCCATTTCCGGGTTTGACTGGCTGCACGACAAGACACACCTTGTGTAGACTAATTTTGCACTTTTGTAATCCCAAAGCCGAATAATTGTCTTTCTCTTTGATGTTTATTCTATGTATTTAAAGTCACGCGGATTGGAAAAGAAGATCTTCGGCTTATAGTTTAGTTGATATTTTTTCTTTCCTCGACATCCATGTAACTCTCCTTATATTCTACATAATTGTTTCGTACTCTTTTCTTGGTTGTATTTGCCGAATAAAAAGAAAGAATAATGATATATCTCTCCCATGAGAAATACATTTGGCAAAGGGAAATCTTTTTCGGGGCTCATTAAAAATAAAGAGTTAGATCATTAGAACATAGTATTCATAGATCAGGCCATCAGGGCCCCGTTGCATAAGACTTACCATTAATGTAAACTCTGCCATCAATAGTAAGTACCATGGTAATTACCATGGTAACATTGTTCAACTGCCAACCAAATCAAGATTTCCATGGAAGTTATCACTGATGGCAGAGTTACCATCAACGGTAAGTTTTATGCAACGGGGCCTAGATAAAACATGAAATATAATCATTCTTTTCCCCACACGTACTACTTGGTATTGAATAACTCATCACATCTTGGATTATATCTACAGTACACAGCAAGAAACATAAATCAACTCTTCAAAAACCATCAAAAATCTAATACAACTGAATCCAATACAATTGAAAAATTCCATAGTCCAAACATTTCTACAATACACCCTTTTCTTATGTCATGTAGTTCATTAAATGTGCATTTTTTTGTATTTATCATTCTTACGCATTTAATATTTTCTAACATTTACTTCACATATTACCTGACATATCTGACACTGTTAAACATTTTACTACGTATTCATATTGCTAACCACTAACATTCAAATGTTCGTTTCTGTTAAGTTTCATTATTTCAAAATATTCACAAATATTTTGTTACTTATACTGCCATTGCCTAAAGTATTTCGTCACAGGAAAGCTGTAAGCAGCCATGTATAGTGTTTCTACAGCGTTTTTTTTTCTTTCTTTTGTTTCAAATAACTTACACTTCATGATTATCATTACAATTGCAATTAATAATTTAAAAGTGCATTTGGGGGGCAAAAATGCCTCCCTTTCTTAATTGTTAAAAAATGCTGCAGAAAGAAAACTAAAGTTTTTGTTTAAAGTTTCATATCATATTTGTAATCGGTTTCATATCATAGATGATTTTTTTTTTCTACAGATGTACTATTCACATACGTGATTAAGTATAAAATGCACATGATACATGATAGAAAATATGTGATTTTTTTTTTTCACAGGACTGAATGTTTATAAACTTCTTTCTCAAAGCCATTGGACACAAATAATTCCAACATCCTTATTTAAATCTTCTATTGGTGTGGAGGCCCAGGCCTTGTGATTACGGGCATCATGCAGTTACTCATAGAATGATATGAAAGACATATCAGAAAAAGTTTTCTCATTCAGTAAACTATTCCGAAAGTGTACCAATCACCTAAATAGATATTGTGTATAGAAAGAATTTTTAAAATACCCCCCCCCTCCCCCGCCCTGTTGAGTTTCGTCAACAAAATCCTCATCTATACGCATGCGCATAATTATGCGCATGTCGACTACTCTACCAACTAGTCTTTTTAATAATAGTGCATGAGCGCTATTTTCAAGTAATATTATCTCTTTTCATAGGAGTAATATTCATAGCTCTTATTTCAAATCTATTATAGTGATATAGTGACATGAAATCACTAATGGAAAAATACATTTTGGTAATTGGTACATTTTAAAGATTTCTGCAATCATGCAATTACATTTTGAAAGAACTATAGAGTCTTGTCATGCAGTTACAAGAAACTGTCTCCAAGCGATTTTGGAAAGGTAGATTAGTAAGGGGTGTTGTACATAAAATCAGGTGACTGGTGTGAGAGTTCGAAATCATCATTCATCACTGATAAGAAAATCACTCACTTTCCCAACAAGGTATGTGCACTGCACAAGAAATGAATGCATGGGAATATACAAGAATGTGGCATGAATGTTCGGCAGAAAAAAACTCTAGTCTTGATTCGAATATGAGGGCATCTGAAGAGCAATCCTTTTCAGGGAAATTTTCTACTATGATATTTATCCTAACTCATATAAAAAGGGAGAGAGCTCGCTGATTATTTTCAACCTTTCAAAGTGCCCAAGCTTGTCTTTTAATCTAATATGCCGAGAACTTCATATCTCGTACACTGCTGGTTATCCCATGTGAGAGGATGTATTTTGACGTATCGAGCTCTGATTGGCTGAGGGAACAGTATGGTCTCGGGAGTGTCATTATCGTAGTTTGCAGCAAAGATCTGAGGAAAGAAAGTAATCATTGTGTATAAGCAGTAACATTAATCATGATTTCATATAACATGACTTTTTTATTTTGCGAGAAAGCAAAAAAAAAAAAAAAAAAGAAGAAAGAAGAAGCAAATAGCCTTTTAAAAATATTGACATCTAGAGTCGATTCATTCGTGTACATCTATTTTATAGCCCGAATTTGCCACCTAAAATACTATCATATCGGAGTATTTAAGGTTATGTGTTTCCAATCTTTCAACTGCGTCCTCTCTATGTTCTACATAATACTTTCCTAAATGTCTACTTCTTCGATTTCGTGCCGAAATGGAACCTAACACGGTCTGTCCGTCAACTGGGCTGTCCCTGAAATTCTATTTTAAACAATAAGAGCTTACTTTTCGTTCACCACACTCTTGCTGGAATGCATAAGTCCATGACGAGTCGTCCATCGAATAGGAGATTTTTATAGATGTAGCCCAACACTGAAAATCGTATCTACCTTGAATGATAACACCAGTCACGGTAGAAGTCTTTCCAAGATCAATCTAGGTCGTATATGAGATAGAAGTGAATACTGATGTCATAGATAAGCATTAATATGTGGAGAGGGTGTCAAATTAGGTAGATATGAATTTAAAAGAGACAGAAGAATCCAATCATTCTGTGGTATAATCACATTGATTTCATTTGATTTTAGTGAATGACCATTAAAGTCTTTTCATGATTTGATTCTTAAGGCTATAAAGTCAATGAAAAAACAAACAAAAAACAAAAACACAAACAGAGCAAATATCGCCTTATACAAGGGTCATGATATATGGAAGGCATTAAAGTTGCTCGGACTTGATGTAGATGGCGCCTTAATAATCACGCAACGCTTGGGAAAATCTCACAGGGCAGCGCCACGACTGTTTACGAGCCTCGACGAAGCTTACTCGGTAGGCGCGCTTACTCGCATTTGTGCGGTGCGCGATACATATTAGTTCGGCGGAAGGGGATAGCGTACTTCGGCATCTGTTCTCATATTCGTAGCTAGGCTGGTTCGTATGTGATGTTCGCCCTGTGGGATTTTCGCCTACTTTGCATTAAACGCCATCTATAAATCAAGTCCAAGCAACGGAGACTGGCCAGTGGTGTCGGTGACGCCAGATCCAAAACGCGGCCTCTCATTAATTGTTTTAAAAATTCATCTCTCTCCCCCCCCCCCCCCCCCCCCCCCCCCGACAAAAGATTTAATTGAAGGATGAAAATTTGTGAATCTGTCTATCTAAGGCCAAGGAACCCGTTCGATTCCCGGAGGTGTTTTATAAAGCTGTTCGTAAAGTTACGAATGACTTTACGAACGACTTGAATATGAAATGCCAAATGGGATGCCTAAAGTTTTCCCTGACATTTTAACAAAGTGTGACTGCATTTCTCATAATCTAAATTAAATTGTGGCAAAAAAATTACTTCTCAATAAAAATGTTAACCAAAAGTAATGTTAATCTACTTCTGCATATTTTACCTTTAGCTAATGCCATTTATAATGAATTAGAATTCCATTTGGCTTGCCATACTCAAGTTCGTAGAGTCATTCGTAACTCTATGAACAGCTTTATGAAACACCCCCCCCCCCCGGCAGAGTTATTTCTGCACCTCTGAAATATTTTTTTTAAAGGGAGGACAGCTCAGGAGAACTTTGATTTAAGCTACACGCCCATTATTTTATCAGTTCATTTCGCATGTACTTATTTGCACGGGAGTTACCAAAATCTACTGTAATACTGCACTACTATATTATTTCCTTAAAATTCATATTTTTAGAATTCCACTAAAATTTTTAAGTTGGCGGTGGTGGAACACTTGTAAATTCTAATAAGCATTAATCTAAGTATCTGATACTCTGTAAGGGTATAGTATTACAATACTAAAGATGCACCTAATTTACATTCATTAAAAATACGACTTAAGGTTTTTCTTTGGGTTTCGAACCAGGAATCAAGTTGATTCTTGGTGGGAAATTTAAAAAAAAATGTGTATTTTTTAAAACATTCAATGTAAAACATTTTTAAAACATGAATCATCATCATGCATATAACTTCTGGTTAATTGCATTTGCACTGCATTTTTACTTTATTTTATTTTATCTTCACTCAATACCCGAATACTGCGTGTGTTTTCTAAATATGTTTTCTTTAAAACTGTTAGCCAGCGGTCTTTGTTTTTGTTCTGTATTCGCGTGTATTTTTGTTTGGGTGTATATGAGGGAGTATGTGCGTGTGTGTGTATTTCTTGTATTTTTTCTTCGTTTTTGTCTGTGTTTTTGTTTCTCTCTCTAATCTCCTTTTTTTGTAGTGATAGTTTTCTTATATTTTCGTAATTGTATTAGTGAATCAATATTTATGATGATTTGCATAAATGTATTGCATTTTTTTTTTCTTGTGGTGGGTTTGCAAAATACAAGCGTGGCTTTTAAGCTTTCCCCTCCATTTTCAAAATTTGTTTATATATGCTCAATTTTGAAAACTCCATTGTTTGAAAATTATTCTTATTAAGTGCATTCTTTTGATGATGTAATTATTTTTTGATATATGTACATGTATGTTATTTAAAGGCGAAAATGGAAAATAAATGAAATTATGGACGAGACTGACGCGATTTTTTAGGCAAGCATTGTTAAAGATTTAAAAAAAAAAATTTTTTTATTGATACAGATCAGTGTCGCTTCATTGTAGATGACATTTACCAATATTATGTTTATTCAACAATTTCAAAACGAATTTTCGTCTTGTTTATACAGATTTTCAGTTTTTGCCCCTTATGGAAGATATGAGAACGTCTTTTTATCTGTGTTTACCATACGTTACGCGAGTGATGGCTGTACAACCTGTTGGCGATATTTTGTACAACCCCCCCTGCCTATCGCATGCTAATATCACCAGTACATCAGCAGTACACTTGAAGAACGCTCATTAAACCCATTTCCGAGAAATATACATTTGAAAGAAAGGTTTATCATGTGGCTCAATGGAACATTTTGAATGGTTGCACACATGGGCGAAATCTGTCTTGAAACATGATAGAGACATATCTAAAATTCTGACAAAGCGAAAAAAAAACAAACAAACAAACAAAACCTAAAAACAATCAAAAAACCTTAACAAACAATCGTCATGACTTCAGTCAAGAAAAAAAAAAGACGAAAAAAGACAAAAGGTCCTCGCCTTTTTGGATGTCTATTTCCACCCCTAATTTCGCAGACAAACAACAAAAAAGAGCCTCAGCCTTTTCCAATGTCTCTCTATTTATACCCCAAAATTCGCTGAAAAACATAAACAAAAAAGCGAACAAACAGAACTCCCCATCCTTTTTTTAAAATAACTAAATCGTGGGGGGGGGGGGGGGAGAGGGTGATATGTCGGAAGAAATTGAATTTAATTGCAAGATATCAAACCAAATTTATAAAAGCAAACAACAACATCATTAACTCATTAACAACTGACGGGAAATTAAAAAAGAACAACTTAAAATTCAATAATGGCGTTTTGCTGACAGAGTTTGATTGTTTTCTCTCTCAGATTTTCCTACCAAAATTTATGAATGGGTATCACATGATTATCAACCCCTTCAGAATCACCTTCACCCATTTATCGGTGTCACTATGTGCAGACATCCATGCTGCGTCTTCATAAACACTGACTCCACCGTTCAACCTTCCAGCAGATGCAGAATAACGAGAATCAAACATCGTTGAGGAAGTAAGGCTAGAGTCTGGTATACGTCCATCTTCGACCCCCATTCCTTCTCCCCGTACTGGAGATGAACAGCTAGCTGCTTCCTGGTTCATCGCAGCTGCATACAACAACAACAACAACAACAAGAACAACAAAACAACATGTAAATCAATGTACGAGATTGCTGCATATAAAGTGTCCGCCTTTGACCACAAAAATTACAAAATTACAGAATGCCTCTGCTCGTGTAGTGACTCTTGCCAACAAGCACAGTCATATTACACCAGTTCTCAAATCACTTCATTGGTTGCCTGCAGAAAAACGTATTGTTTTTACGATTCTTTTGTTATTATGTCACTGAATACATGGCCACATTCCCTCTAGATCGCTACGTTCTCAAGACTCTGGTTTACTTGTTATTCCTAGGCTTAATGGGGGGGGGGGGGGGGGTGGGAGCGAGCCTTTACTCATGCTGGGCCGTCAATATGGAATACTCTCCCTCAGGTTATTACAAATAGCAGTTCTGTTTAAGTGTTCAAAAAAAAGCTTAAAAAGTATCTGTTTAATTTGGCCTACAATTGATTTCCATAACCTGTCATGTCCTAATATCTCTCCTATTGCACTTTGGTCAATTTGTCATGGAGTTTCATCTTTCGCACAAGTTGCGCTTTGAGCATTTGATCATCAAGTGGATTCGGCGCCTTACAAATACTATTAATTATTGCTATTATTATTATTATCATTATTATTATTATTATTATTATTATTATTATTATTATTATTATTACTATTATTTATTATTTATTACACTAGCATGACTAAGGAGGAACGTGGAGATAATGTCTTGCTTTGATAGGCCCCGGATCGAAACTGCGACTTTCACATATCCGGGCAAGTATTTAAAGCACTCAATGATGACCCTCTCTAAGCTCTAGATGATTATTGTCATGGAATTGTAATGGGTTTGTCTGGATGCATACACTCGTTATTAACAACTCACAATCAGTCTAAACAGACTGCTCTTCAGCGAGTCTGTGGGGATTCCAGGATGCCTATACCCACCAATTACGTCACTGTTTGGTCCGTATCCTGTAAGCTCTAACCTGAGCGACGCGTGTAACTTTTGATAGCTCGTCTTTGGATGTATTCGAAAGAAACGACAGACCACCGGCTTATAGAAGGTGTGTACAACGGGAGTTGCTTGGTCATAGTTTCCGGTAAAGACCTTAAAACAAAACATGCATAAAATACTGTAATGGAGTTCAATTCACAGTCTAGAATTTTTCATTTTGTTTACCCACTCTTTGACGAAATGAATTCATTTCCTCATATTTATCTCTTTCTATTGCATTACCTTCACCACATCATCATCACTACTTTCCAATTCAGCTTCAGTTTTATAGACCAATTTCACCTCCGGTTTATGTATTTGGCCCTCTATCCATTGCTGCGGTGGGCAAGCGCGCTGATCGCGATTGGCTCTGTGTACAAAATGAATGTAAGATATGAGATATGCCCCGATATTGTTCCATTTACTTTATTCTAGATCAATAAAATAAAGCATGGATACATGGGTAGATGAGGTAAGACAATGGTCATATCTGACGGATGAAGGTATGATGTATTTTTGTACTTTCGATGGTTTTTCAACTTAGTTTTGTCAGTAAAAGTTCGATTGCAGCATAGAAGCCGTAGTAAACGGAAGCCCTAAATCTTACCCTGTTTACAAAGTCATGTTTTCACTCATTAAATTTTACGCCAAAGTACATAATGATAATGTTTCTTTACTTCAAAGTCCTTTCTGTTGATGTTTTTACCCTCTGGCGACGAATTCCTTCACATTGCTTACGGAAACCTGTGTAGGGAGTACGGCTTCTCACACAAACAGGCTTCATGAGTCAAAAGCTAGTGAATTTCGCACTCAGTTAGCTTCAAATTTTTAAACTTTCTCTAATTCTTGTGGCATTTGAGCACCGCACAACTGCGACCTGAACTTCCCTGATAATTTCTCAATTGCAAATATTAAAATAAATCTGCATATACTGGTCAAAATAGACAAAAAATCGAACGAATGTACATAACGCGCTATTGACTTGTGTACTATAAAAGTTGGAGCGCCCACCGCAGTATGTCGAACTGTGTCGAACAGTCTGCTGCCCCCTTGCGTTGTGAAATTGGTCTATAGCCAATGGATTATTTCACGAACTAACGTCGTTCAGAAAACTGATACTTAATCTGAAGTATCCACTTAGTTTTTAACCCTAAACTCTAAAACCCAAAATATAACTGAGTCTCATAGTGAGCCATATGTCAGTTGATACTATGCTTCGAAACATAACGAGGGACGCTTCATAAAACTGTTCGTAAAGTTACGAATGACTTTACGAACGATTTGAATATGGCAAGCAAAATGGGATTATAAGTCATGATAAATCGAATCGGCTAAAGGTGAAATACGCAGACGTAGATTAACATTAATATTTTTACAAACATTTTTGTTGCGAAGTATATTTTTTTGCCACAGTTTGATTGAGATTATGGGAAATGCAGTCACACTTTGTTAAAATTAACGTCAGGAAAAACTTTGGGGATCTCCATTTGGCACTTCATATTCAAGTCATTCGTAAGTCATGCGTAACTTTACGAACAGCTTTATGAAACACCTCTCTGGACGTTTCGCCAATCTTTTGTCATTACATGCATGTACGTTCTCCCCACATGTTTTCATCATGAAGTGAGTAGGTTAACATGAACATTGGTCTCATGATTTTACCATATAGCGAAGAATTATGGTATGTTGAAATGAGTCGTGATAAATCTAGAATATCAAGTGTATCAAGAAATGCTGGGACGCCCGTCGATCCGCCCCACCCATAGCAAATTCATGATGGAAAAGCATGAATTGGTACTGACCAGGCGCGGTTCTAGAGCAAACGATTTATTTATTTATTTTTTATTATTATTCTTTTTTTTTTTTTTTTTTTTTTTTTTTGGGGGGGGGGGGGGGTTCGGGGGCTTGGAGGATATGTGCCAGAGCCAGAGCGAAACGACTAAGAGGTGGGAGGGGGATAAGCCCCCCCCCCCTCACACACACACACACTTTTTTGTTTTTCCATAATTTTTATTAGATTTCATTCAAAATAAATATACATACAAATCAATATAAATAATACAGATCTTCACATCGTTTTCATAACATAATTTGATAAAATAAATATATAATCACAAATCAATGAGCAAGAAAGGCGAATCATGGAATGAAATTACTCATATAAAAATAAAATACATAATCCCAAACCCCAGCCCCCATGCCCCCCAAAGTATGAAATTAAATGATGAGGCTTTCACACGCGCGCGCGCACGCGGGCGCGCGCGATAGGGACTTTCGAAAATACGCATCTACTCCTTTTTTAATTTGCGAGAGAGTAAAAAATAACCACTTCTTGCTGTAATACTGTCATCAAAATACACCCTAGACTGACATATTTAAATGGTCTATTTGGCCACCTCGCTAGATATACCTCGATGGTAATTTTGATGCTGTCCAAAACCACCCTGTTCCTAAAGAATGAGCGAAGCGAGCAAGGAAATATAGACTCCACAAGCCTATAAAATATCTATAACAAAATACATTCGGTCATCTTCCTTGCATGCCCAATTCGTTTGCCTTCCCACAATTCTTTATCTAGCTATTATAAGTGAGCGCAGAGAGCGAGAAAAGAAATGTATAAAATATTATACACACCAGCGTAATTCTGTTTCGAGGAGGGGGGGGGGGTGATCGAAATATTTTGCAAAAATTTATTGCTCACACTCCACCCTCTTGCCTGCCCGCACAACATCCCCATACATACTATTTGTTTAATTTGCGAGCGAGCGAGCCAAAAATGACCACATCTTGCTGTAAAAGATGTCTTAGTTTGTCATCAAAATACACTCTAGGCCTATGAGATATTTAACTGGTATATTTGTTCACCTCATTAACAAATTATGATAAACCTCGCTGGTCCAGTAATTTTTTTCCTGTCCAAAACAATACTTAGAAACGTTTCTAAATATTATGAGCGAGCGAGGCAAGCAACGAAAAACAATGATAAAGTATCATTTCGACATCAAAGTACATTATATGCCTATATTCGGTCACCTCCCTTGCATGCCCAATTCGTTTGCCTTCCCAAATAATTCTTTATATGAGCAAGCACAGCGAGGGAAGAAAAGATATACAAAATTCACTAACTGATCTAATCATGTACACTCCCTGAAGAATTATTTCGAGGATAGTCGGACACGTCGCTGCAAAAAATGTTATGCTATCCAGGCATAGACTGTTGCTGGAATAAGAGTGATTGCTGATCGAAAACATTTTGTCTCGTTTCTAGAATTTATGAGCGAGCAAAAATGTGTGTGTTTTTTTTATACTGACACCGGGTTATCATGGTTATACTACTCCCTTCTCGTGATTTAGTAACGGTATAATGATATCTATCGGCATCATCCGTTCTCACAGAGGGTATTGCGAATAGGTTTATGGTCACAGGCCTTTATCTCCTGAAAATTCATCAGTTATAGGTCACTTAATTGCTGCTCCGGAATCATTGCAGTTATATAGGCCTAACTAACAATTAATGAGTAGAAGAATAGCATAAACTTTGGATAGCGAGACAAGATGCAAACCTATTTTCTTTCTTAAGAATAGTAATATAACCGACATTGGTCAAGATCATTAAAATGCGACTGAGCGAAGCGAGCGAGCGCTCCCAGGTGTTTCCTTTATCTTTTTCCCCCCTCTTTTTTCTGATTTGCTGGTTTAATACAAGGACATTATATTAGAATCTATATGGGATTAAAATTAATTGGACTTATGTCGTCAAATTTTTCATTGGGGAGGGGGGGGGCTTCAGCCCCTAAAGCCCCCCCCCCCCCCCCCCCCCCCGTAGAACCGCGCCTGCTACTGGCTGGGGTGTTCTGCCCCACCCTCCCCACCCCGAAATCACTTATTGTAGCATCATGATAGACTACGACAAGCATTATACCTTGGTTGCGCTCGTGTAAATATCTTGGTAGTAAGTCCACGAAACACCGTCCAGCCCAGATGAGACTGTATAGGAGGTCACCCACTGAGGAACATCCGACCTGCCTTGTGTGATGATGGCGGTGATGACAAAGTTGGACTCAAACTTGATCTGGAGCCAGGGATCTTTGTCACTCTCACTATGCGCCCATCCAGCCGGACCGTTTAAACGAGCTTTCTCTTTGTCGATAAGATAAGAGAAGAAGCTGGAGACTGTAATAGATGCGTCGGGGATCTTACGGCTTTCAAGACCGACGGGTTTACCTCGAGGTGTGCTGCACATGTCCACTGTCGAACCAGAATAGAAGAAATGCCATTATGCAGCATTGAAAATGACACTATTTCTTAGTAGGAGCAGGGAAATGTTGTGTCTTCACTTCATTATACAATGGAATTCCCTGAATGGGCTTAATAAACATTCATGAAAAATATGGAAGTGCAAGCATTTTCAGGTTTGAAGACATGATTTGTCCCAACATGCTTGTTGTAAATCAATGTCAAGTCTAGTACGACCTCTTTCAGTAACAATATCATTGTCTGTCCCAAATAAATTCTTAGCCACTTACATGTACAGCAGACAACTCCTGTAGTCTCATTTCTTCCGTTCACCACTGTATCATCATGCCAGCATTCAGTGATATTGCTGACATCGGAAGGACATCTTAAAGTCACAGTCTCTGACCGATTGTCTAGAGACGACATATCGAATAGATCACCTCCTACTGTGGCATATACATCTTTCGACAGAATCGGAAAGCAAACATCGTCTTAGCAGTGATTGGTGAATAATTATGACCGTTATCATATGTTGAGTGAGCTGCTATTTTAGTTTATCTCTTTTCGACACTGAATGAAGCATTTTACGCATTTATGAGTTTTATCATCTGAAGAGTGAGATCAACTTTAGTCATAACTATTCCTTTTCAGTAGGACCTACTTACAGAATTTCAACTTTAACCATGCAGTTTTTAGTAGTCTTTCCATCTTCTAACGAAAGGTGCAAACATTAATCCAAACACGATATTTGTGGGATATAGAATAGAGCACTGATATTGCCCTTGAACATGTTGAATGGCTCTCTCCGAATGTCTGTACGATCATTTTCAAATCAAAATGTGCATACAAAAAATTAAATTTAAAAAAAAGTGCTATAGATTACAATCTGCTCTTGTACTTTATCCCCTGTTTATAGGCTCCTTCGAGGAGTGAGGGGATAATGAACTCTATAAGCATACATAAGTGAACGAGACATATTCTTCTTTTTACCTTCAAATCCTAGACACTGGCAGATTAATCGGGATGAGTTTCTCGACCAACTTCCCTGGTAAATTGACATGTACGTGGCGGGACGAAACCGAGATGTGAAAGCGATGATTCCTTCACTTTCACTACTTCCGCCGACCAGTTTGATGGAATGGATGAATCTATCTAATAATATGAACCAAATACAAAAGGCAGTGTTTCTATTGGTAAATGCGTTATTCTTGGCTAACTCATGTTTCTTTTTAAAAGTATTTTTCATATGTTACATATTACATCTTCATCCTATTATAGCATGTATAGCAATTGGTGTAAGAAATTGTAACTCTCTCTTTTTTTTAAGTACTATCATTCTACCGTATCAAGCGATCACATCATCAACATTTTCTGGGGTTAGCTCCCGAGGAAGGGCATTGGCAATATCCCAACATGCCCAACGGAGATAGAAGGGAGAGAGAATAGGGGGAAAGGAAGGAAAAGGCGACAACAGGGAGAAAAGAGAAAGAGATGATGAGGTTATGTGAAAAGGAGATGATACAAACCCGTAACGCGCTACCAATATCTTCTTGCATCATGCCTAATATTTTTGGTTTCTCCTCTCACACAAAAATGGCGCCTGAACATGCTGAATGACTGGACGTATCCAGGTATCGTCAGTGTGTTTCTTACCCCCCACCCCCTCTCTCTCTCTCTCTCTCTCTCTCTGTCTCTACTCTCCGTCTTCTCTTCTTAGTACTTCTTTGCTTCTTCTTCATATTCTTGTACATGGTAAAGTGCTATTGTCAGCTTTTATTTCTCTCCCTCCTCTCGCAAATGCGTGTCACTTAGGTTCATGAATACATCATTGCAACCAATCCGATCAAATATGCACGTATTTCATAGCTATACCCTTTACTTTCTTCTTTTTTATATTTGGAACAACATCAATATACATGTATAGTGTTGAAATACTGCAATTCAAAACACAAGTGGATCTGTAAATAACTGTTGTTATTGCTCTTTCATGATCATAAATGTTTTGTTTTCTTTTGTTATACATGTAATATCATGATTATATAAGAACGGGTTATTATGATAAATGTATGATCTCTAATCTCTGTAATCTCTAATAATCTATGTACAGTGAGATAAATAAGCCACAAGTGATTCAGCATTTCACCTTGGCTTTTTGCGAAATCATGAAATGTCACGCTATTACATAATTCCTTGTTGTCTTTAAGATAAAATTGAATATAGTTACACAGAAGAAACCTATCATCAACTTATGTCCCATATTAAGGAAGAGAACTGTGGCAATACACATGTTTGAAGTAAATCGAAGTGTTGTAACATAACGACTTTTGTAATATTTTGTTAAATGTAAATGAATAATAATCCTCTATGTTGGTATTACAGTCTTTGAATTTGAATATCAATCTTAATTCAAATTTGAAATCAAATATCTCCCCCTACCTTCTTCACATCTCTCCCCTCGGTAGCCATCCAAACAAGTGCATTTAAATCCTATGTCCGTTTCCTCGCACGTAGCTCCATGTTGACATGGGTTTGAACAACATGCTGCAATTAAACCAAATACATTAATTTGATTTGTTTCGTTTTGTTTGCTCTGATTTGATTCGATTTGATATCCCTATTCATATTTTTAAGGAGAGCCGGTCAATGCGTCTTACATCTCATATTTTTAGAGCCTTGATCCTAATTAGGCCGGAGGAGCGGCTGGGAGCCTTCCCCCGACTTTTCGCGCAATATATGGGCAACGAAAAGCTCTCCCCGCGACGTTTCATGACTGTTTTTCTAGTTCGGAACTCTTGAGACCAAATTTGCTACGCTAAGGCATGCGGTTCCAAAGTTACGTATGATTTTGTACTTGCACGTCGGACCAAAAAATGCTCAAAAACGTGATTTTATATATTAATTCAATACAAATTGTGTTTTCATCTAACATTAATAAATATAAGATTACTTTTGCTTTAATATGCATATCAAAATTGATTAATTTTATGTTATTTATGGTCACGGAACTGTCGCCGACAAATTTCATCAAAAACAGAACAAAACAAAAATAAAAACTTAAAAAGGTAAAAAGGTAAAAAATAACAACAACAAAGAAATACATAAAAAGTTTTTAAAAAGATAAAACATACAAGAAAATGATTTCTATACCGGAATTTTTAAAAGTAAATTTGCTAAGAATACCACCAAGACAATCTAGACCAAAATAAGCATATTTAGAGCTTTACTTAGTGATTTCGAACAGAAAGCTGATTTCATGCATAAAATAAATGAAATTATTTAAGAAAAATTAACTTTGCAATTTTGTAGATTAGGCCAAAATACCGCACGTCGCCAAAAACGTAATCTACAAAACTGTATGGTCAATTTCTCCGAAAAATATCATTATTAATTAATTATGCTAAATTGTGCATAAAATCAGAATTTTTGCTCTAATTAACTAAATAAAGCGCAAAAACTGCGAATTTTTATCTAGACGCTTTTCGTAGGATTCTGATCAAATGTACTTCAATAATTTTTCGGTATCAAATTTTTTTCTCATGTATTTTATTGTTTTAAATTTTGTTACGAATTTCTTTGTGTTTCGACTTTTTGTTTAAATTGGGTTTTTTCGATGAAATTTGTCTGCGATATATTGCGCGATTGCGCGAAACGTCGACTTTTTACGGTTAAAATCTCTAAGGAGCCCGCTTGCTGCTGTCTGTTTGTCAAGTACATTAAAAGCCACTTACATGTACAGCAGACAACTCCTAAACTCTCCGTGCTTCCGCACATCGTTGTATCATCATACCAGCAGTCAGTGATAATACTGACATTAGCAGGACACCTCACAGTCACAGTCTCATGCAGATAATCTGATGATGAAACACTGAAGAAATCGCCTCCCTCTGTTGCATATACATGTTATGATAAATAATCAGAAAGAAACATACAGCTTCAACATACAGAATGCATCAACATTGTACGGTATAAGTGAGTAATTATGACTGTTCTTTTCTGTTTTTCTGTACCTGCATTTATTAGATTGCGTCGAGAAGTAAGCGCTTTGTGCGTTCTTGAGTTTTATCATTTGAAAAATATGATCAATTTTAGACATCTAAATAAATACTCTTCTATCGCTAATACTTTCGAAAAATCAATCTAATGCAGTTTTAGTAGCTTTGTCCAACGCCTGTGGCAATGCGCAAACTTTTACAATCCAAACCCGATGAAATTGCTATCTCGAAAGTGTATGTAGGATCATTTTTTCAAACTGAAGCGATGATTAACAAATTAAAATCTGCTATGAATTACAGTATGCCTTTTTACTTTAGAACAACAGATTCCATCAAATAGAGGGGATTATAAAGTTGTAAGCAGACACAAGATAAGTGAACGAAATATATTTTACCTTCAAATCCAAGATACCTGCAAACTAACAGCGATGCGTTTTTTGGCCAAATTCCCTGGTGAATTAGCATGTTGTTCGCAGGCCTAGACCTAGAGGTGACAGTGATTTTTCCTTCCCTTCCAATACTTCCATTGACCAGTCTCAAGGAATGAATGAATGTAACCTCTGAAAATGGTTTAACAAAAAATATACAAAAGTCACTTTTCTGTCGGTAAATTCCTTCTTCTTGGACAATTCATATTTTTTTCCACGTCTTACAAAGGTTGTATGGCGTTGCACTAGAGAAACTGGTATAACAAACTACTTTTCTTCCAAATATCACACGTTCAACCCTAAAACGATGTGTGGCGGAGCTGTGGGGGTCATGGGCACGTATGCTTAATGAAATGAGGAACAGAGGGGAAAAAAGTTAGTAGGGGGAGGGGGGAGAAACAAAAAGAAACAAGGAGAAAAGGAGGGAAGTGGAAATAGAGGGAAGCAAATGGAGGGTGAGGTAATGTATTATTATTATTATTATTATTACGTCAGTCGTTTCATGTATAAGAAAGCCAGATTTGGTTATAATATTGAGCAGTTCACTATTGCTTTTTGCGATTTCATGATGACATGAAGTGTCACGTTAGTCCAGGTTGCAGTTCGTTATTCCGAAGGTTCGTTTATTCCGAAGGTTCGTTAGTCCGAAGGTTCGTTATTCCTAAGGTTCGTTAGTTTGAAAATGAAATAAGGTTCGTTATTCCGAAGATTCGATAGTCCGAAAATGAAATAAGGTTCGTCATTCTGAAGGTTCAATAATCCGAAAACGAATTAAGGTTCGTTATTCCGAAGGCTCGTTAGTCCGAAAATGAAATAAGGTTCGTTAGTTATTTTCGGACTATCGAACCTTCGGAATAACGAACCCTATTCCATTTCCGGATTAACGAACCTTCGGAATAACGAACCTTATTTCAGTTTTCAGACTCACGAAAACTTCGGACAAACGAACCTTCGGAATAACGCCACAAATGTTCAGATTAACGAACCCTTTCTTTCATTTTTCGGACTAACGAACATATAGGTATACGGGATTTGCGTGTTTCGGAAAAACGATCCTTCGGAATAACAAACCTTTGGAATAACCAACCTTCGGAATAACGAACATCACCCGCTATTACGCTTTTTTTCTCTCTCTCTCTCTTCTACCTGAAACCGAATTTCGACGAACTATACACAGAAGACACCCATAATCCTATGTTTCATACGCAGGAAGAGGACGGTGGCGGCATACCTTTTTTTCTCTCTCTCTTTATTTTACATTGACCTATGTTACCTATGCGAATCTAAACTTTATGACTTGATCTTTTGTTACACTATTTTAAGAAACGTAGTATGATCCTTCATGTTTGCACTACAATATTACTGAATTTGATTAACCTTCCAATCATTTCTTCTTCCTCTTACCCTCACACGTCTTCCCTCGGTAGCCATTCAAGCACGTGCATTTAAATCCTTTGTCCGTTTCCTCGCACGTAGCTCCATGTTGACAGGGGTTTGAGCAACAAGCTGTAATTCAACCAAACACATTCCTTCGATTTGACTTGATTTAATTTGATTGATATTCCATAAACGATCAAAAAGGTCCAAACAGTAAAAAGAAAGGTTTAAACATGTACCGTGTTCAAACATTACAAACGTGTCCATTACCATCAAAACTGTTATGACAGTAAAATTACCAGTGGTTTATAATACATAATTATAAAACAAAAACCCAAAATAAAAAGTAAAAGCATCACTAAAAGAATTAGACCAAGAACTACTGACCTATTCACATTAGTTTAACTAGGCTGTCACACAAACAATACGTTGTTAATGAAATAACAACAGTTGTGAGTGTTTGAATGATACAGATACCACAAATTTACAATACAGAACCCTGGAAGAAAGTTTGGAAACTCAGTTTTCATCGATCATATTTCTCTTGTCATGGCATAATCATCGGTATGTTTAGAATTATAGAAAGTGGGTATATTCCTCCTTAAAATGATACCATATTTGCTAAGATTGTGCATTCATGGAATGACCAGTACATTAGAATAAAAAGCAATGTCTAAAGTGAAAAATTACAACTCCTCTGGCAAGCACTGGTATTTTTATGCAGAAGGCTCAGAGAGAGAAAGAGAGAGAGAGAGTAATAGAGATTATTTGTATATAGACTGATGGTATACTGTTCCCAACATTTCATCCAAATGCTAAAGAATCTGAATATGAAATTCAAGCTTTATGATGACATGCTAAGCAAGATTCGGTACCATTCTGTCATCAACTTTCTGAAGCAATAGGGCGACTCAAAACTGGAGTCCTCCGGAAACATGTTGCTAGGCGGTTTGAAGTAAGTCTCGGGACAATGTCCAGGTGTAAAACTTAGTTCCAAGAAACCAGTGGTGCTCAAAGGGCAGACTAGAATAATAAAACTTCATCATCACTCTCTCGATCGGCGTTGACAAATCGTGTCCTACTTGACATCTATAGGCAAGATATGCCAAACGATATCAATGAATTTTGCAATTTTTTTAATTTTGACCTAGTCCCTTATTTTTAATGTACTGCACAGTCCACTACTGAAAAACAAGTGAGCGCGATGGCAACTGCTTTGCGCCAAATACATTCAAAACCTCTTACATGTACAGCAAACAACTCCTATACTATCAGTTCTTTCGTTCACGGTTGTATCATCATACCAGCAGTCAGTTATATTACTGACATCGGGAGGACATCCTACAGCTACTGTCTCATACAGATAATCTGCTGATGACACACTGAATAATTCAGCACCCTCTGTTGAATATACATAATAAGAAAAAAACATAAATTCAGTCATCATGGAATACATCTACATAAGGTATAAATAAGAAATTATGATTGTATATTTCTTACTATTCTTTTGTATTCATTTTTTAAAATTGCAAGGGACATGCCCGGTGCCGCAGAACGTGTTTGGGGGCTGCTACCAAAACAGACAGGCAAAGATCAGGAGGCGGAGCCTCCTGAAGCCCTTGGGTTATGGCTATTGTGAGCCTATGAGCAATTTGAACATTAAATTTGTACAATTCGTATGTTTTTTTTCTTCTGTATTTTCACTTTATTTGTATTTCCTTTCATTTTAGCCGAAATGGGGGGGGGGGGGGAGGGGGAGGGGCTACATACTTTGCTTAATGTGTCATGCCCTATAAAAGAAAGGAGTATTAGTATTACTTCTACTACTACTACTACTACTAGACTACCATTATTATCGATTATATTGGCCCCTGCCTCACATAAAAATCCTCCGTAATAATGTTATCTGAATGGTTGAAAATGAAGTCGTGTTTTTAACTATTCTCGCATAGTTAAAAAGCAGTGACAGATGCGTTTGACGTTAACAACGGATAAGTGCAGTTAGACAGCGCCACTACTACATTGGTTTCCATTCAAATGAGTTCATTTTAACAAGCAAATTTTGTGCTAATATCCCCTTTTGAAGAATCCACACTTCGGATACAAATATTGACTGCTTATTTTTCGGGTCGCCGTTAAACTGCAGTGCCTCGCACAACAAAGTTTACAGAAGGAAAAATTCTTGTCGTCTGAGCATTTCAACATATTTTCATTAAATTTTCATACCTGTGGATAGCCCAAGATCTCTTCTATCAGTTTCCATGCAAAATTCTCAAACTATTTTACGCTTGAGTGATCAGATGTAACTTGTTTGAAAGGGTGCAGAATTTGAGCTTGACGAGAATTGGTATTTGTTCTTGTTGGTATCAGAGAGGCAGAGAGTGGTGTAAACTCCAAAGGCTTATTTTCATATTTACAACGATTTACAACAATTTTCACATTAATCATTTTTTTATCCTTCGTTGTGTGTATCTTCTGACACATTTCATTTACATGTCAAGCTTGGGTGAGGATCTGAATACTCGCTTGGTTGATTTGAAATATCAATTTTAGGTTAGTTTTTACCATTAAAGCCGGAATACTTTGAATATCAGAAATAAAAAAAAATTATCATGCAGTCATGCAGACTAAGCAACATCAACCAATCAGTCAGTCAATCAGTTATCACTCTAGAGGTCAATCAATCAGAAAAAAACAACCAACCAATCAATCCCAAAGACAAGTGATTTGACACAATCAAATAACTGCAATCTGCAATACAAACGTGTAAGTTTCATGATCATTCCTTTTTATTTCAATGATAAAATGCAATGAAACATCACTTTATTCCACCTGCCAAACAAAACAACGAGGTATCAAGTCCATAATTCCCTCAAAGAAATGTTCAAATTTTAGTCACATTCATGAAACTTACACATTTTAATTGCAGATTGCAGCTTTTCAATATCAACTCACTTGACTTTTAGCGGACAGTTGAACTGAATGAGTGTATGATTGGTTAACTGCTTTTCTGATGAATGAAATGATTGATTGACCTATTCATGAATGATTGATTGATTGATGGTTGGTTGCCTGATCTTTCTGCATGACCATGCGTGCTAATATTATATTTCCATAACATCCAAATCATGGTTAAATGTGAAAACTTACCAAAACTTAACATTACAGAATAATCAATAAATTATGCAATTGCTCACTCAAGCATGGCACATTAATGACATGTGTCATATTAAACATAAACACAACGATGGATATCTATTCATGAATCGCCAGAAAGCCATCAGAATATTAGAATTCATAAGTCTCCACAGTTAACACTACCATGACTACTGTCAGCTTCGCTGATAGCAACCAGCACAAATACCCATTCTTATCAAGTGTTAATTTTGCACCCTTTCACCATACTCCCACAAGTTATCTTTGCTTACCCAAGCGTACATTTCTTCTTCTTATTTGTTTTTAAGATTTATTTTTGGTGGGATTTGAAAGAAGAGTCTTTGGGCTATCCACCGGTACGAATATTTCCTTAAAATATTTGAAATACTAAGATGACGAGCATTTTTCTTAATGATGTTTTTCTTGGGGGGGGGGGGGGGTCGCACATAGGAGCCGCGGAGCGTTTTTGAAAGGGGGGGGGGGCGGCTGAGCATACGAACAAACATTGCCGCGTTATTGTATAGAGGCTAACGTGTCTACTCAGAAAAGTTGGGGGAGGGGGCTGCAGCTCCCAGCCCCCAGCCCCGGTTCCGCGGTCCCTGGCACAGTATAGCTCCTTGGTAATATCGAGACTGCACCATGTCCCTCGACTTCGTCTCCGGGCACAGTACAGTTTTCGAGATCCCCTTGGGCTGTAGCTTCAACCTTGCCCCTCTATAAGCAGTTAATATGTGTGATATCCCATGTACTAATTCTGTGTTTTTCTGTTTTATTATCTTTCGTCGACATTGTAGCATTGACCATTTGTCAGTCCATTAAGTAAAAAGATATTTCATCTTAACAATTTCTGCGATTTAAATACTTTCGAAAAATCAACACTATATGCAGCTCGTCCAAAGCCTATGGAAAGGAGTAAACATAAATGATCGACAGATGACTTCTACTGGATGAGTGAATAACCTATTCAGTCTTCCAAATTGCTTTCTCGAAACTCATTTTCAAATCGAAGTTATAATGAACAAATCCAGAATTGTACTTAAAACAATAAATTCTAACGAAGAGAGGATTATTTACAGACAGATTTACTATTCAATAAGAAGGTTTTTCTGTTTTTTTTTTTTACCTTTAAATCCTAGATAGCGGCAAACTAACTGCGATGCGTTTCTGGACCAGTTTCCCTGGTGGATTAACATGTATTTTGCAGGACGAGACCGAGATGTAAAAGCGATGATTCCTTCTCTTTCACTACTTCCACCGACCAGTCTTGAGGAATGGATGAAGGCACCCTCTAAAAAATTTGAGTCAACTACAAATGCCACTCTTTCTGTCGGTAAATCCCTATTTTTCCCTTCTACGTATTACATGAATGACGTTGCTTTACTCCTGTTGTCTTCATGGCATGTTAAAATTGTACATAACAAACTATTTTCCTTCAAATATCATTAGTACTAGTACCAGTACACGATGTTAAAATACTTAATTTGCAAAACCAAGTGTGGATCTGCCGATTATTTTTGTCATTGTTCTTTATGATTTAAAAAGGATTTTACTTTGTTTCCCTCCTAACAGCCTAAATAAACACAACAAAAAAAGTAACTTCACCCCTAAACAAAATGCTGTAACTTTTCAACGAAGAGGTTTTGAGCAAAATGAATTGGCACGAATGTTTCTACACTAATTTACCAACTTCTGTGAGAAAATGAGATTGATCTGTCAAGTCATCCGTGAGTGAGCAGGCACTAAAGGAAAAATGTCACTTTTTAAAATTCACAAGCATCATATCATGACTTTGAGTCAAGGATATCGGAACACATTTCAAGTTTTCAGCGTTTGAAGGCATGCACCATGAATTTCATGTGCTTCCCAACATACCAAATGACCTGAGGGCCAAATTTCACGCTTGAGTGAGCACAAGGTGAAAATTGCAAAAACTGCAGTTTTGACATCTTTCGCGCGGTAAATTTGATCTATTGCAAAGCAATTCATGTTTTGGACTGGTGTTTGCAACTTTTGCAATTGATACCTATTAATTCACGGTTGAATGAACATGTAATAAAAACAAAATATCACCGTATTAAAATTTTCAAGTAATTATTGCTTTATTTTTGTGCACTAAAAATCATATTGATAACATTTTTAGCATGTTTATATGACCGGTGTACATGTATCAATGATCCCGTGGCATTTTCATGGAAAGTTCACGCTTCAGTGAGCACGTGGGACTGGAAAAGTTCATTTTTCACTTATGGACCAAAACTCAATTGCTCAATTTGGGTAACCATCATAAGTCTTTATGGGGAGTTCATCTGATTTGATTTTCATCGAAATTCCGATCTCTTACGCTTCAATGAGCAAAAGAGACGAGAAAATCATGAAAATGAGAGGAAAATTTAGCACTTTGTCCCTGCTCCGTGCTGCACCGGATACTTAATTTGGCGTAAGATCCTGTTTGTTAGTGACCTCAGGAAGATATATGCCAACTTTCATGAAAAAACTCACATTAGAATGAACAATAATCATCAATGAAAATAGGCCACATTTCACGTTTTGTTTCCTCCCCCATTGACAATATGTACAGTAAGGGAGCAGAGTTTTAACAAAAGTGAAATTTGGCCTATTTTTATTGATGATTATTGTTCATTCTACAGTGAGTTTTTTCATGAAAGTTGTGACATATCTTCCTGAAGTCACTAGCTAAGAGGATCAAATTAAGTATCCAGTGCGGCACGGAGCAGGGACAAAGTGCTAAACTTTCTTCTCATTTTTTAAATAATTTTCTCGTCTCTTTTGCTCATTGAAGCGTAAGAGATCGGGATTTCGATGAAAAATCAAATCAGATGAACTCCCCATAAAGACTTATGATGGTTACCCAAATTAAGCAAATTAGTTTTGGTCCATAAGTGAAAAATGAACTTTTCCAGTCCCACGTGCTCACTGAAGCGTGAACTTTCCATGAAAATGCCACGGGATCATTAATACATGTACACCGGTCATATAAACATGCTAAAAATGTTATCAATATGATTTTTAGTGCACAAAAATAAAGCAATAGTTACTTGAAAATTTTAATACGGTGATATTTTGTTTTTATTACGTGTTCATTCAACCGTGAATTAATAGGTATCAATTGCAAAAGTTGCAAACACCAGTCCAAAACACGAATTACTTTGCATTAGATCAAATTTACCGCGCGAAAGATGTCAAAACTGCAGTTTTTGCAATTTTCACCTTGTGCTCACTCAAGCGTGAAATTTGGCCCTCAGGTCATTTGGTATGTTGGGAAGCACATGAAATTCATGGTGCATGCCTTCAAACGCTGAAAACTTGAAATGTGTTCCGATATCCTTGACTCAAAGTCATGATATGATGCTTGTGAATTTTAAAAAGTGACATTTTTCCTTTAGTGCCTGTTCACTCACGCATGACTTGACGGATTAATCTCATTTTCTCACAGAAGTTGGTAAATTAGTGTAGGAACATTCGTGCCAATTCATTTTGCTCAAAACCTCTTCGTTGAAAAGTTACAGCATTTTGTTTAGGGGTGAAGTTACTTTTTTTGTTGTGTTTAGTTAAAGAGTGATAAATGCAACCTCTAATCATCGTAGTAGAAGACCATTAGTAATTTAGCAGTTCACTTTTATTTTTTGAGAATTCATGATGACAAAAATGTAATGTTATTTCATGTTTCCTTTTAATCTTCTAGCAGAAAATGATTGTCTATAAACTGAAGAAACATAATCATCTTCTGTATCATTTTCAGTAAGAAAAGTTGAAGTGTTTTATTCTTTCTTTTAAAAAAAAATCTATGTGAATTGTTACCTATGTAAATTTTTACACTGACCTAAACTTTTGTTTACATTTTGTTTATTGTCGATTATTCCTGTCTGCATTACTGTCAATGAAGCTGAATTTTAGTTTTAACTTGAATTTGATTTTTTCTTCTTTTTTTTCCTCTTACCATCTTCACATTTATCCCCTCGGTAGCCATCCAAGCACGTGCATTTAAATCCTATGTCCGTTTCCTCGCACGTACCTCCATGTTGACAGGGGTTTGACAAACAAGCTGTAATTCATTAAAACCAAAACAAATCTTACTGAATATCTCTGTTAATGAACGATAAAACCCCAACATAACGGAAATAGTTTCAGTGGGGTCGTGTTAAATATTACAAAATATTCAAGCATGTGCACTGAACACCTTTATCTGTTTCATCGCGAATAAGTACATCAATGTTGACAGGGGTTAGAAGAACAAGCAGTAACTAAGCCAAACCCATTTTTTAAAAGTTTATATCGCTATTCATAAAAAGTGATAAAAAGTCAAAACAACAACAAAGATTTCGGCCGTCTCAAGCATCGCCAGAATATCCAAAAACATCGAAGCTGTGATGACAGTAAAGTGAAAGTGGTTTATCGTTTACAATTGAAACTGTCGTATATATTTAGAGAAAACAAAATGAAAGGCATCACTGCAAATAAGACTGTTAACTCATTCACAATACTTTGATTAGACTGACATACAAAAACATACTTTGAGCTTTAATAATGTAGATAATTAAACTTTAGAATGCTGTAAAATTTATTCATTTTGAAAGAACTTTGTGACATGTCAGGATTCAATATGTTGCGCAAAAAAAGAAAAAAATAATAACAGGTATTTGGTAAAAAAAAAAAAAAAAAAAAGAGCATGCATTTTTCGTTGGGAAAGATTCAACCAGTGGTTACTTGTCCTGTTGTTGTGTAGGAATAAAGTTACCTAAAATTGGACCAAATTTACCCGTTGAGTGGACAGAATATACCCAGAAAACTATGTTTCTTTCCCACCCAAGCCAAAATGTTTTTGCAGAAGAAGAATGTTATGTATTCACCGATTTTGTGAGATTCGTATGAAAATAGGATATGCAAAACTCTTTGGGGAGGGGAAACATTTGATACTATGTCCCTAGGAAATTAAGTAGAATGACACGTCCCCCACCCCGTTCCCAGGATTTCCGCCTATGGCCCTAACCACTAGGAGGCTCTTGCGTGACCATCGCATTTTTTTCAAGCTCACTCATTACATATTGCATTATGACCACACACCTAAATTGGCCCATTGACATAATGGAATTAAACAAGTGAAATGGTAACTAATAACCATATTACTTTTGCATGAGCCTTTTTTAATTCCATCAAGGGAAACACAAATGTCCTTTTACGTACATGAAGTGCGGCTAACTCAAGGGATATCAAAGATATATTGTGATTATCTGGTTTGTTAGAAAGCCGGATTTATCTTTCATTGTGTTTTAGAAACAGCCAATCTCAGTGAAGGACATTCATTCAGGGAGATGACGTATGCCCTGAAAAAAAGAGCTTTCTTTTAATAATGTAGGGAGCATTTTCACGGATTAGTGTCAGATTATTCACCAAGGTGTCATCCATTTTCCATATTGTGTTTAATCCATATTGTGGTTTACATAGCTATAGTTTCATTGTGTATGAATAGCAAATCGCTTTTGCGACCATATTACCTTCCCTTTATAACATTCGATATCTTGTTATTGAGGCCTCGGTCACATTTGATCCTTAACGATACCGATAATGATATCGAGAATGACAAAGTAGAGTTGAGTTTGGAATTTCAATTTTAAGGTAAAATTCTATCCTTGCAAGATATTACATCCAAAAGAATATATGATATTCTGTTAAACATGAGAGCAGAAAAATCACGGGCGATACAAAAGTAAGAGCAAATGTATGATATTTCAGAAAAAAAAAGCCGCAGTGATATTTTTGAGACCAAGGAAGTCCACTTTAAATAGCAGGCTCAGAGAATTTCAATGTAGAATGCTGCATTATCTTGTCTACACAAACAAATATTTGTTTTTATTTTAAAATGCAACAGATAATTTCTTTTTTGTCACAAAGAGGAGGAAAATTATGATCTCTTATTCTTTTCATGTGAAAAGATAAAAATGTTATGGATTGATTGTGGTAACTTATCCCAGCTTCCTGATATTAGAAATATAGACCGGAAAGGGGTCCATGTTGGAATAGAAGGGTCAAATATTGGAGAAGAAAGAAAATTAGCTGAACAGAGAGGAATATTAACAAGCCATTTTAGAAAGTGGGATAAGTTTATTCCCTTGGGATGATGAGGCAGAAGTAAGTTTCGTGTTCTTTTTTTTTTAAACCTTTGAAATCGATCAGAGCCTAACCGGGCATACAGTGTTGAGCGGAGGAAGGGGGGTTGGGGGGGGGGGGGTCCAGTTTTTGTGTTCTTTATTTTCCTTTTTCTCCTTTTGAATCGGTCACTTGGAAGAGGGGGAATGAGCCCCAGGGAGGGCTATGTTTCATTATTTACTTTCATTCAGTTGTACATGTAGGACTTTTTTCAGCTTCCCATTCTTTCTGTATTATATAATTGATATCAGATGGTAAAATTCAAAGCATGTTGTATTCGGTTATCGAATTTAGTTTAATCGAATGTACATGTTATTGAAGGCGCTTGACTGGAGACGCGAAGGTCCGAGGTTGGATCTCCCGCACGGCACTTATGCCCTTGAGCAAGGCAAGCTATCTCCATTACTGTTCTATCGTATTTCAAATAAAGTGATGTGCTATATGCATATTGATACTAAGTTGTGGTGTGCATATGTTGTTTTAAAAAACTACAACCTTACAGGATGAGCTATGCTCTTTTCTGTCAATAGTTGGTACTAGGGCAGCACTTGGATGAAGCTTCCGTTGTGTTTTCATAGTTTATTATTCTTTTTTTTTTCATAAGGATTTTTAAAAACATTTCCTACAAAATTACGAATAAAAATTCAAATAAATAAAACTTGCAACTTATTGTTTTACATGTTACAACAGGTTCAATGCATAATGTGCAATATATTTGCCAACAGAGCTGAGCATCTAAAAATTAAAATAAAGAAAAGCTGCAATTAAAGTTTTAGATTTCATACAAAGAACGGACACATGAAGATATCGAAAAGAAATGTTTCGCATACCGCATAAAGTTATTACAATAATAGCCTATACCATTTTTCATTAAGCAATATCTTTTTTTAATCCTTAAAAGAGGAAAATGTAATAAAGAACTCGGAGATGAGAGAAGGGAAAGGGAGAAGGAGGATAAAAAGAATGGTAAAAAGAAAAAAAGACTGATAAAGAGAACATACACTGTCAGTCCGCTCCCACCAAAAACACAAAACAAACAACAAAATTGGCGTTCGCTGTAGGGTGTGATCAGTTCGTCACTGACGGACATTTTCAAAAAATCGCAACTTTGAAGGCCTGTAAAAGGAAGGCCTGTATTACTATATGGTTTATCATAAAGGATGTCGCTAAGTGTTCCGAGAAGTACATGAGTTTGGCTGTCATGGTTTCCTATTCATATGTAAATCAAAAAAAGGTTCAGTGTCACGGACGGACAGGGCAGAAATTAGGTGTAAAGCCTTTTAGTACTATTTTGCTATTTCTATCCAAGTAAATTGACCTTGTCGAATATTTTCAAGTAAAAATGTTAGTCACATAAATTGGCTTCCCTATCATCCATTTAGCATTTGGAATCAAAGCATTGATTTTGTAGGAGATGTCAAAATGGTGTGTCACGGACGGACATGTTGGTTAAAAAGTGCAATTTTTAACAACACCCATGCTGAAAACGGTTTGGTCCAAAGAAGGTGATACCTTCTTGTGCTACATGTAAATGAATGAGAATCTGATTAGCACCAAAGAAGGTATCACCAGTCGTTCGTAAAGTCGTTCGTAACTTACGAACAGCTTTATGAAACACCCCCCCCCCCCCCTGAACTGATCACACTCGTTCTCAAACTCTCCAAGATTTAGTACAAGGGTCACCCGGCTCCAGTAGCCACTGGGTTAAAAACATCTTTGCCGTTATTGTTTTCGATCAAATATTACTCACTTCAATATGGGCATACTCACATGTTCACATCATAATACAGGAGGTCAAACTACATGGGAAAATACATTTAACTTTAGCGTTTTCTGTGAGATTCAACCACCGGTGTAAATCCACTTTGAGGAGTGGGGGGAGATCGACTTTTTTGTAGATATTTTTTTTTCTGTCGAACTCACACTTAAGTATAAACACACACACACCCTAACCCACCTGCACAGACCCCCTTACACACATTTGAATTTTTATTACGCGAGCAAGCGAAGCGAGTGAACCAAAAATAACCACTTTTCTGTTTTTTAATCTCGAAAAAGTTGGGGCACATATCCCCCCCCCCCCGGATTTACGCCAATAGATCCAACCAGTCTGTAATATTTTGTTCCCATTGTTTTCTGTTTAGTCTATGCAATGTTCGTGTGACTGAGGTATTAGGTGAAAATCTCCGAATGCAATGCCAAGAGCGAGCGATATGCATTATCCAGGGACTATCCTGGATAATCAAAGGCTTTGCAATTAATCTGCTATATGTGGATGTTCTGACTGTAATGAATTTTGGAAAGACGGGCACTGTACTTTTGAAAAAAAAAAATCTGGCAACATTGTAGTTGTGATAAGTAGAGTATAAATTTTCTGAATTTAATGAAATAAAAGGCATTTTTTTCGTAGAACTTCATAATACGCTTACCTAACAAATCCAAATTCAAATTTAAAAATTTATTGATTTCAATCCAAACATTAAGGATCATTCTCTATTTTGAACATAACAAAACATAATAGCAAAATGAAACATTAAATAAACACAAAAAACAAACAGATAATAGGCATGCATGTCATATAAAGAATAGATAAACAAAACACAACAAAACAAAACAACGCCACAGGCCAATTCAGAATATAATGCAACAGTTTTTCGAAATAATTACAAAACAACCAAAATTATCGTAATAATTATGTCTGAACATTGTAATCTCTTAAAATTGATATTACTCAGATTATGTTACTTCTTTCTTTCGGTATAATAACATTTTAGTTCATTAACCTCTTTTGAAGAAAAACAAACGCAAAAACAGAAAAGAAAAAAATCGAACAAAAAAAAATAGATAAATATAAACACATTAGACTATAAGTTGATATTATAATCAAGGTAACAAGAGTAATAAGAGTAGAAAGAGGGAGAGAGATAAAATGAAATTAATGTTCCTTTTACCTTTTACCAATTTGAAATTACCCATAGTGGGTTCAGCGCCCCAGGAACAAGATGTTCATATTTATGATTTATTATTTTCTATTAGTTCCAATCGTTTATCGAACATGCAGCTTATTGCAGGCATCGTTATCGAGTTTTAAAAAAATAATTGAAAAAATATCGCTTTCAGCGTTCGACATCAAAAATTTGAATTTCTTGTCATTGTTTAAATATTGAAAATCCGGTACTATATTGTTAAGGTTAGAGTATAATTTCAATCTGATATCATTTAAGTGGGTGCATGTGATCAGAAAATTATTTCAACTTCAATGCCAGTTATGCAAAAGGGGGCATATTCTGTCAAGTAGAACTTGTCGAGAAGTGGTTGCCGGTGTGCTAGATGATGGCCCTGGAGTTTGCTATCAAAAATATTTGTAAAAAGTATCATGATAAATGCATTCTGTAATCTATTCATGCATGAAAGTTAGTGGACCATTGGTATCTAGCAACTAGTCCCTGTTTATTTTGTTTATTTTGCTATTTTTTTTTTCATGACGCGATGTTAAATTTCAAAGAAATTCATGTAAGTTGTTAAATATGTATTTATTTGTCCCTCTTTCCTTCCTCAATGAAATTTTGTATACACATTTATTATAATCGGAAAACAGTCCTGCATGTTTGGATATGAATCACTGAAGTTCGAATTGAATGTTATGATAATTGCGAGTGTTCCCCTAGAGGGAAGGATTGTGGAGGGGGGGGGGGGTGGTAGTTCTCCTAATAAGATGATCTTGATTGATGTTTCTAAAGAAGCCCACTAAACTCTAGTTGCGATAAATAACGAAATCATTCAAAAATTAACCGAATTATAAGAAAATAGGTTAAAGATCTTTAATCCACTGATATCTTTTAGTCTTCGCATCAAAATTCTTTGGCTTGTCGAATCTGAACAGCCAGAGATTTTTTCTTTCTTTCACGCTTTGATGCTCCACAAACTGTTTTATAATTAAATAGTTTCTCTCTAAGAATCGAAGAGTATATTTCTTGCTTCTATCATAAAATACAGGTGTACCAGATATCACTGTCGTCTATCTTACCTGGTATTGAACAGCGATACCCCTTGGATAACCCAGGAGAAAGACTGAAAATACTTGGTACTTCTGCAAATGTATCTTTCATGATGAGTTGTACAACTTCTCCACTTTCTAACTTCGTTGATGGGCACCCAAACGTTGCTGGGCACGGTTGCTCTGCTGCAAATACTACAAGTTACCAAGAGAAGGGGAATGTGAGACAATAATGCTTGAAATATCTTTTCAGTTATCTGTTCATAAATCCACAGAAGACAAGTGCCACACAAATTAGAAGTGTTTAGATATCGCTTTTTTATTGAAAAGGGAAAAGAAATCAACAGAAGACAAAATGTGGTGGGTTCCTTTTTTGTTATACTAGTAAACGATCATTCAGTACTGACATCATGTTGACCAAGGCGTTTCTTTTACAAACGAAACGAAAGGGAAGTCGTCAATGATATCCATGTGAACTGTACCTACGTAATCTCTGTGATGGCAATACATAATATAATTATTCCACATCAGAACACAAGAAAAGAATTTTCAATGAAACCAAATGAAGAATAATCTTGTAATCAGAATGTAAATTCTGTATTCACCTTTTCTTCAGTTTCAACATTTTAATGATAGCTGCAGCTCTTGAGAGCATTACAGGTAACCCTGTTTATCTTTTGTTCTTTTAAAGATACTTTACCTCCTCTCTGGAGCAGAATCACCAAGATGTACATCAACTGGATCATGGTCACACTGGTCCACAAAGCAAAACTGTAAAAAAAAAGCACTTTTAATGAGACATTTTGACCAGAGCACAATTTGCGACTGATAATCCTGATGATATTTGTGTAGTTGCGTGCAGTGTAGACCTAGTGTAGAGGCCGGGGTTATATGGGAAAAAGTGGAGCATGCGCACCTCCACTTTAAAGAGGAATTTCTGATCAGGAAGATAATATGCCACTACATACCCCATGCCCTTTCATATTCCAGAGAATACTGAGTTTAATTTTTATTCGAAGAAATTCTGTATGCATATACATTACTGATATCACTTAAAAGATGGTGAATGAAATATCACTGAACATTATTCAGGAACATTTGAAAGTTATCCGTATCAAAAAACACTGGCCCGTCTCCGAGGTAGGGTGGTTAAGGCTAAGGCGTTTAAAGCCAAGGACCTAGGGTCGATTCCTGGCGGAGACATTTTTTCAACTTTCGCGAAAATTTCGAAAAAGACAGGACAGGGCAGGGAACTTTGATTTAAGCTGCATACTATTATTTTTTCATTTCCTTTCGCATCTATTTTTTTTCCCACGAGAGTTGCCAGAGTTGTTGCATATGTTATATATAAACATGTGTGTGTGTGTGTGTGTGTGTGTGTGTGTGTGTGTGTATCTTGGAGAAATTAGACTGAGAAGCCAGGCGTAGCTCTCAGTGTCCCCAATATCAGACTCTCTCCCTCTTTGCCACCTTCTCTTTCTCCTCTGTTTGCTTCTATCTATTTTATCTCTTTAGTTGTAAGGGACAGTTAATGGAAGACATGGTAATTAATCTGTTTTTAAGGTTAATGACTTTTGCATTTTCGTATTTTTTATATTTGGTTGTCTTAACACAATTAATATACAATACAATGTTTTCTATGCTTCCAACCGTTGGAATTGGGACAAAAGGATTCATGCTATGATTATTAAGTTAATCTTTTTTGTCCCTGGCATTTCACAGATTTTATTATTTATGTTTGCGCAGCTGTTTTTCTTCTTGTGTATTGTTACTGTAAGCCTTCGGCCGAAGATCAGGCCTATTTTCGCTTGATTAATACAAGCGAAAACAAAGAAACTAACCTAATCATTATAATAAGCATGAGCTCTTTTTGCGTCATCACATAAATCATTAATTCACCGAATCGGTTTCTTTTTCATAAATCATATCGGATATGATTTATGAAAAAGCAACTGTATAATTTATTTGCTCATGCATACTTCATATATATATATACACACTTTACTTTTCTTAATATTTAGTATGCAATACAATGTTTTTCTATGCTTCCAACCGTTGGACTTGTGGTTGTGTGTGGTTGTATTATCTATTTTTGCTCAGTATTATTGTTTTTCTTCTTCGTATTGTTACTTCAAGCTTTCGGCCGAAGATCAGGCCTATTTTCGCTTGATTAATACAAGCGAAACAAAAAAAGAAACTGATCAAATCATGATAAGCATGACCTCTTTTTTAGTCATCACATAAATCATTAAATTACCGATATGATTTATGAAATTAAAATCTGGATTCATTTATATGTACATGCATACTTAATACATACACACGTTACTTTTCTGAAAAACTGCTTGTAATTGTCATCATTACGTTCGTTTCTTTGTTTCCGCATGCATAAGCTTGGTGGAGGTCCCTCCGGATATCGAAAGCACACACACACACACACACACCCACACACACCCACACACACAGGCGTACACACCCGCCCACACGCAACCACACTCTTTACGAAATGCGCTCATCAGAGTAATCAGCATGATTAGAGTATATCGTTTCCCTGACAGCCAATCAAAGCAATTTTTTCTCACGTTATTTGTTCCCTTGCTTTATCTTCTGTATTGACTTATTTACCGCTTCCATGCAATATACTCTGATCATGCTGATGAGTGAAAAGTTTTATTATGCGTGCGGTGTGGTCAATGCTTTTTCTGATTCTGCACAAGACCAAACATCCTTTCTATATGTATTCAATATCATCAGATCAAACAAACTAACTTAAGCAGTGATGTATATTATATGGTTAAGGGAAAGAATGTGCTGTATCGGACGGATATCAAACCAGCATAGAAGAATCTTTACGTCTATTTCATTGCAGATTACTTTATTATTCTACAACCAGACAACGGGAAATAGGCTTTGGCGTAAAAAGTAGGATGATATGATTACTAAAACGTTGGTAAGAAATGATGTTTCACCGATTTGTTTCTTTGTTTCTTTAGGGAAGAAGAGGAAGGAGTTTTTATGTGCTGTTGTTTTATGTTTTCTTTGATTGTTTAAGATGAAACCTAGCTGCGCAAAATAATATGCATCATATCTTAAATGAAGAGTGAGAACAATACAGAGTTTTGTACGAAAGTTATGAATTTGCATTTCATCGACAATGAGTGATAAATTACAAAACGAATTCGATTATGAAGTAAGGGTCTTTCTTAAGCGTATGGACATTCATACTTAGCAAAGAAGGAGAATTTCAAACATTCCGCGCAGTACTGCCCAATTTCATTCAAATGAACGGTTTTCTTCCATCCAATCTTACCCTCATACAATTAATACAAGTGCAACATTTTATGAAATGTAGAATATTAACACATGACATTAATAAGTAAAAGGAAAGAAAAACAAAAGAAGTATGTAAACATGTTAAAGGACAAGCAATAAACGAAAAAGAGATTAGTTGAATTTTGCATCGTTCCTGTATACTCTAAATGGCGGTGAATGTGTTTTTGCATAATCTTTTTCATGTTTCTCCTACAGTGTTTTTATTTACTGATTTAATCATTCATTTTGCTCTTATTTGCCTGGCCTTATTTTTTTAGAAGATAAAGAAGTGAGAAAAACTAAAATTAAATTTTCTTTGCGGAAAACTCGAAATCATGAAACAGAAAAAGGATACCTGTAGATGAGTTTATTTCGATAACAAACTGACGACTGGTTCCATTATTCGATTCATTTTTGCTGCTTTCTTAAGTTAGGTATATTTGTTATGAAAAATATATACATGTGTTCAGTTTACTCACTATTACGACAAACATTAATGACCTTAAACCATTTCTAAAAATAATTCTCAGAATAAGAAAATTTTTTCTTTTTATTATTTCTCATCACATTCGGGGGGGGGGGGCACGTTACCTATGAATTACAGATGTGGATAAGATCTTTCAAAATCCTAAAAATGGCTTCCCCCAAAAGATATGAACACATTTTAATATCATGTTTACTGTTATTTTAATTGTTTCCAGTACATTTTGTTGAAAGTTCAGTGGAGTCAAGCTGAAAATGCGGGAAATTCTGGAATAACTAGGGGTCGTGTACATGAGGAATATGTTAATTACGCGATAACAAAGCACAAAACTTACCATCGCCAGATGGATCATTTTTTAAAGCAGGTTTTACATGGTTATGTCTTGAGTTAAAGTTGGGAAAGCCTTCTTAAACATTTTCAAGGAAGAAATATTTTCTCCTGTGAATTGTAAATGATATATTCGAAATCAGACTGCTATCGATATCTAACGTTTGAGCCTGATTTTTCCACGATATCATGAAATATACATAAAGTATACATGCATATTAGGCATTTTGAAAATGGGTGTTCAGTGAAGTCAAATTATCTTGACTATAATACAATATTATTGATATTGATAAGCAATTACACAAGTACTGCGTCCGCTTTTTAGGTGAAATTTAATGAATCATCACATCTTGAATCTTATTTAATTACATGGGGATTAGGATATAACTTCTTGTCATTTATTCTCTATTTCATGTTAAATATTCTCTCTTGGTATTATGCACTATATTACAGAATGCCAAAAACCCACTACAACATTAAAATATTCCACAGTCCCATCATTTCTACTACAAGGCTTATTTGCGTTAAATGCTCACTTCTGATATGTAATTAAAAGTCATGAATGTTCATTTACTGTTCTTAGACATTCACTGCTTTCAAATATCATTTTCACATATGACATTGTTGAAGATTCAGATTTATCACGTATTCATAATTTTAATCACTAATATTGAAATGTTCGTTGCTCTTAAAGATTCAGAATTTTCAAATATTCACAAAACGTGCTGTTCCTCATACAGGAATTTCGTAAATTTCGTCACAGAAAATTCGTAAGCTGTCAGGTAAAGTGTTTCCACATCATTTTTTTTTTAAAATATCATACTCTTAATGAATGATGAATATAGCAATTGCAATTAACAATTCAAAAGTGCCATTACTCCGCATTAGTTGAGCTGAAGTTCTTTCAAAATGTTGCATAAAGAAAATTTCCGTTGTTGTTTGAACATTCATAGAATAATTTCAATTGACCATAATAGAAAAGTTTATTTGATACAGATGTGATATTCATCTGTACGTGATTAAATATATAAAGTACGTGATGAATTATAGAAAGTATCTGCACTTTTATTTCAACAGATTTGATATTTACACATTTCTTTCTCAAATGCATTGGACACAAAAAATTCCAATATCCGTATTTAAATCTTCTATTGGTGTGGAGGGGCATACCCTTGTGATTACGATCATCATGCAGTAACACATATAAATAAAATAAAATAAATTTATGAGGATTTTTTTTTTCATTCGTAAAACTATTCTTAAAGTGTACCAATAAATCCTCACTAGAACACTTAGAAATGTTTTCTGCAAGAATAACGTAAGACTAGAGACTGAATGGAATTCACACTTGAGTTTCATCAACAACGCCCTGAACTGATTTTATGCGTACCCAAACACGAGCAAATCGGCTAGTCTATTCACCAGTTGCGTTCATGTGTAGTGCTTGAGAGCTATTGATTTAATCTCTTTTCATAAGACTAGTATTCCAAGCTCCTATTTTGAATCTACTATAATGACATGAAATCACTAAACTTTAAATATGAAGAGGAGTTCTGTTCATGAAATTACATCTTGAAAGAAACAGTCTTCAAGTGATTGGGAAAAGGTAGATTCACTGTACACCGAATCAGGTGTCTATTGTTGGGAAATTGAAATAATAAAATGGATAAAAATTTTACTCACTTTCCTCTGTGTCTAAGGGCATGTGCAGTGCACAGAAAAGAATATTATGAGACAGTGCACAGAAAAGAATATTATGAGACCACACACAAATGAATGCAGGAACACGTCAGCTATTCCTGGTCGCATTTTTAATATGAGGGCATCTGAAGAGCATTCTTTTTCAGGGAACCTTTCTACTATCTTCCTAACTCATATAAAGAAGTGAACAGGTGAAAGAACTGACAGATTGTTTTGTGAACTTTTACTATTCCTCAAGCTTCACTTTCAAGTATGCCGAGAACTTCATATCTCATACAAGGGAGTCCATCCCACTTGAGAGGATGTATCCTGACGTATCGAGCTCTGATTGGCTGAGGGAGCAGTATGGTCTCAGGAGTGTTATTTTCGTAGTTGGCAGCAAAGATCTGGAGGTCAAAGAAAGGGAAAATCAATTTAAGTATTAAGCATTAATTGAGAATTTTTTACCGGCAAACAGGCACAATTTCTTAACCTTTCATATTTTGCATGCGAGAAAAGCGAAAAAGCAGGCAAAATCTGTCACCTATTTGACTGAAATCTAGAGTCGATTCAATTGTGTACATCTATTAATACCTCGAAATGCACTTCAGTGCCGTTCAAAATATACCAGAGTATCGAAGATTCTGCGTTGTAAACTTTTAAAGCCTTTCTATTTTGCACATTTACTTTTCTAGGTTTCTGTCTTTTAGGCCAGTTCTTCATTTTGTTCAAATACGGAATCTCTGGTTTCGTGGGCTATTGGTCTGGGCTGCCCCTGAAATTCTATTTTAAACAATAAGAACTTACTTTTTTGTCACCACACCTTTGCTGGAATGCATAAGTCCATGATAAGTTATCCACTGAATAGGAGATACTTATAGATGTAACCCACTGTGGAAATCCATATCTGCCTTGCATGATAACACCAGTTACGGTAGAAATCTTTCCAAGATCAATCTAGGTTTATGTGACATAGGATATGATAACAACATAGTATCAAAGTATCAATATACGATGAGGTTTTCCAATTAGACATGATTTTCTTTGAGAATGAAGAATCTACTTCGGAGCATAATCTCCACTTCTAGAAGGAAAGTCAATGCTGTATGAGTCAGGTTGCTATATTAGCCAGGATACATGGCAATTTTTTTAACAAAGCAGAGCGGGTGGGGGTATGTATGTATGTATTTATTTCAGTACGGTGATAAAAAAAAAAACCTACTTTCAGCCGCAAGGCTGTTTTTTTAGCTAGTCCGTACCGGTATACAAAATAAATACATCAAGAAAGAATAACGACAATAATTATTACAAATTATAAATAAAATGGTAAATACAAATTTTAAACAGAGAAACAGAAATCACAAGAGAAATTTAAAACACAACAACAATAACAAAAACTAAAACCGAAACAAAATGAATGCAAATTATAAAACACATAAAAATACTAAGTGATTATCATCTTCCGTTATGTCCGTGAAACTGGATTCTCCTGTCCCCCCCCCCCTTTTTTTCGCTTTTAAAATCTTATTTATCAAGCTTGATGAATCCTTTTCTTTCTTGAATTGTCTTGGGAATGCCCAGGTCTTATTGACATGGAATAACATTAAGCTTATGAAAGGGAAGATCTGAATTTCCTTCTTCACAAGAATACTAGATTTGGGGGGAAAATTAGTAAAAAGCCAAATACTTGTTAAGTTTTATAGTACGTTGTACACTTTGGTCTGCAAAGGTACAAGTTCAGTGCTCCTACTATTCATACCTTGCACTGTTTTTTCACCACAATTCATGTCAACTTTCAATCTATCTAATCTATGTTCTTTTCATTAACAAACTTAAAGAGTTCAGCCTCATCTCCTCAGTGCATTGGATTCCAGCTTTGATGAAGATCTGATTCTTCCTATATCATACCTGGCTCCGATTATAAAACACTTAAGTGGAATGAAGTGTCTCATGTTCTTTATATATACATATTTATTATTAATCCCTCATGAATTACAATGGTAATTTCCGGGGGGGAACATGTAAAATAATCTGATGATCCAAGGAACATGCAAGCGACGGAGCGAAGTGACCGAGTGGGTCACAAGGGAGCTTTTTCATTTTTAGAATTGAAATTGAATCATGTAGTGCACACTTTGGGCTGAATTTTTAGAATTTTCAAAAAAAAAGTTAAATTCAAAATTTTCTGGGGCAACTGCCCCCCCCCCTCGCTGCTTACGGCCATGTATACTATCGAAAACTTGATTTTGCTTTAACTATAAAGTTAAATTTATTTAGGCGTAGAGTTACATGTATCATGATTTGCAATAACCAAATGAAGATGAATCATCTGTTTTATTCGTCACCAGTTCGTAAATAACGATGACAAATCGCTCGACATGATTGTATTTATTTTTCGTAACTTATCCCCCCCCCCCCCCCCCCGTGAATTACCTGGTTGTTTCATTGCAGGATGTGAAAATTCATATAATTTGGATTAACATGATTAATGGGTAAATAAGTTACGAAATTAATGTTTTCAATTATGAAATAGCTTTGAACACGGTTAAAACTTTTCGACTCATTATTACTTGGGGGGGGGGCATTTTTAGTGCATTTTTAGTGCATTTCCGCGCGTATCGCTAATGTTTCGATTCTCGGCTTTCTGTCATTCATGCTATTTTACTCTGATGAGTGCATGTCGAAATTTTGCCGATTTTGCAGTACCAAGCACCTATTCAATTATGTTATAATGAAAACTATTATCATTTCTTTATTCTACATATAGCTCATTCAACCTGAGTTAAACACAAAATCTGACTAAAAGCTCTGTTAGAAGTTTATTTAAAAATGATATAATACTCTAGAGTAGAAAATGATTTCATTTGGCCGTGGTAAGTAAATGATGGTTGATATAATACTCTATTTTTCAAATTTTGGTTGTAATATCTGAAAAGAGTGTATGATTAGAGAATTGCTATTAATATGAAATATAATTTCCGTGTGAACGATGTTTGAAGGCTGTTCTCCTTTTCTTTTTACAAGGATTTTTTTTTATTTAACGTGCAGCAAAATAATCATTACAAAGTAAATGCCATCAAATTACCATGATTTTGATGGTAATTTGGTCAGATTACCATGGATACAATGGCAGGTTTTATTACAAAGCCAATAATCGACGCGGATCATTAGTAGTACGATGAATATATTTGACCTTTCTTAATACGCATGCGCAACACTCATCCAGCTTTCTTGTTTTTTATGCACTCGTATACGTAGTACTACGCCACAAGGAGCATCTAAAAAAAAAATGAATATTCATCGGGGCTTCGGAAGCCTTCAAATCGTGTTCAAATGTTCCGGCAAGATGGCGGAGGTTTAGGGACTTGACTGTATAAACGGACGTGTGTGTTTCTGTGGGAAAAGTTTGGACAACGTACCAAATCAACAATAAGTTATTTTTACCATTTTCTTGCTCATTTGTGTAGGTTTATGAGAAGAAAAGGATATTGCCAAAGAAGTAAAGTGTTTTTGCATCTTTTTGTTATCTTCGTTTTGAAATTCCCTGTGGGGAATGTAGCATAGTGCACCGCGTAGAAAATCAATTCTAGACCTGTAAATTTGGGCGTTCTCCAGTTTCAGCCTCCCCCCCCCCCCCACCCTTTTCCCACTCGCACAGCTTTAATCTTGGTGTTAATTTATTCTCAATAACCATTTACATAAATTTTGTTAACGCTTGCGTCAAGAAACGTGACCCTTATCTGTTATTAGCATGCTCAAAATCCGTAGACTGACTACTGTTTGACCATTTTAAGAATGTTCGACAAATTCAACTGTCTGTCAGAAACAGTCATTCAGTTTTCAATTCATGGCGAAATTTATTTCCTTCCAAATTCTTCTCTACCTATTACACAACATTCGATTACTGTGTGCACACTGTAAATGTTCACGAGCAAAGCAAAATGAAATATCATTTCTAATTATGATTTGAAATCACAAGCGAAATGAATGATATATATTAAACACAGCAAAGTACCATTTAAAAAGTTCACGAAATAATTACAACTTGTAATGAACATATTATGATATTAATGTAGTAACATGGCAATAGAGTATACGACACAAGATTCAAATGAGTGAATGATAAATGATCCATAGAAGTTGCAGATCACTAAACCTTTTTAATCTTCCGTCTTTAAAGTGATTACACAATGGCTAAAAAATTTTTTTGATATAACTATGATCAAGATTAGAATTCTAAGAACAATAACATTAAAAATTTGATGATTTTCAATCGAAACCAAAGCATTTTGGCAAATTATTTTTGGCTTGGTCATGGTTGACCTCAGAATTTGAGTAGATACGATAAACCGGCAGTGACGCAAAAGTGGGTACCCAGAGAACGCGCACTGCAGTTGATGCGCGCTAGACTGTACAATATGTAATATACCTAGCGCGGATTTTGGCTAGAATTACGCGACAAAGTACCACAATGACGTCATCGGGTCAACAGCAGTTGAAACCGGGGGAGCGTTTCATGAAGAGTTTTGTCGGTGATTTCCACTGACTAATTTGCTTTCAGCCAATCAGATGCGAGGATTTTCAGTAGCTTATAACATTTGTCGGTGATTTTCACCGACAAAACTCTTCATGAAACGTTCCCCTGGACATCGCGGAGGTGTCGAAAAAAGGCTGAAATCTCACCATATTTTTGGTTATTGCTTGGCAAAACGACTATTTTGGAACTTTAGGCAGATGATTCTCTGATAATAAAAATATGCTCTTTTAAATGAAGGAATATTGTTTCTGCATGGGGTACACCATTAAACGCCATAACCTGTTGATTGCAGTCAATTTGATCGTCTCGGGGAGAGTTGATACATGTAGATTCTTGAGTAAGCGCGATTCAGGGTTTGAGCATTGGTCTGGAAGTACCCGGGTTCGAAACCAAATGGATGTGCTACTGCCCATTAGTAAGGCATTAATCCTCATTTTCAAGTCCCTTTGAGAGGACTTAAATCTTTCTGGTTGCTTATATACAAGCATAAACCTGCTTTCATGGTAGTCTGGTAAAAAAAAAAAAAAAAAAAGACAGCCAACAATCAGCGTTTTTACGCGCGTTTAGTCGAAAACAGGATTGTGTCCGAGGCTGTTTTGCAGAAACATGGTTTTAAAAACATACAAAACTCACATAAGAGGAGTACTATAACAGCGTTTCAAAGGTGTGTTCATAGATGTCTTTAAAAATGCTGATTTTGGCTTCGAAATTCGATATAAAAACACTTTAATTTCTTCAAGTTCATTCAAGAATAATCTAGCATATTCTGTCCAAAGTCCAAGTCCAGGGGAAATAAAAGAACGGAATCGGTGATAACAATGCCCAAATCCATCATGAGCTGTTGTTGATTTTTTTTTTTAAACAAACGTGTATCAATCAGATATGATTATTTACGTTTGGGACCTACCATTTACGTCACGATCCGAAAGACGTGACTTAATCTTGAACCTGGGTTCGCTTAATAAGTTTTTAACTTCCACTGTTAGCTGGATTACAGGCGCACGCCACAACGCCATTTCACCGACTTGTTTATCGCTAGATGGCGCCATTCGACTTTCTGGTTTTTACATGATTAAGGGGTAAGGGTGTTTTAGGTTGGGGCTATGTATGCCTTCCTCTGAGAATGCTATATTAATTCTTTTTGTTCTAATTTTAAAAATATCGTATGAAGGAATGGTCATGTATGTAAAATTTGTACTTTTTCGATGTCCATCAATTGATGCATTGTATTTTTTTTTCTTTCTTTTTTTTTCTTTTTTTTGTTGAAAAATTAATCTTGTTATGCAGTCATGGATAATTTATTGATAACTGATATTAATGCATTTCATTAAGTTTCCTTGTTTGTAAACTATTATGTGATATATGTTATATACATTTATATATATTATATGTGATTATTATCTTGAAATGTATATCTCAAGAGGAAGAATAAAATATTATTCAAAACAAAACAAAACAAAACAAAAAATGATTGTGCCCCCTTCCTGAAAAAAATTCGAGCAAAGTGATTTTGTGAGTTGTTATTGGTAAATTCATGCAGATGGGTAATCACTGAAAAATACTGTATAAAACTACTTGCAGCCCAATGCTGTTTTGACCATTTCGCAATGGTTCGCGGTGGGTAAAATTTATCCTTTTCTGTGTGTTGATCAATGCCAAAACGCTACATCTTTCTAAAACACCAAGCGATTTTTCCTCCTAGACAACTGGGACGATTTTGCGCTGCGTGTTTCAATATATTTATTCGAAATCGGACTACTCGTCGGGGGGGGGGGGGGGGGGGCAGCAGTCAAACACATTGTTGTTGACATGCGCGACCCCCAAAATGTGTGCAAAGAGGATTTTTAACTGGTTAAAGGTTATGTACAGTTTCGGATGGCCCTCATAAACTATTCGTCAGATTTCCTTGCTTTCAGTATGTTCAGCTGGTCAGTAGCAAGACAGAAGCAAAACTAAGAGGCTGTGATTTTTTTCCTCAAGTTGATTATACAAATTTATGAAAGGCAAAAAAACATTTTTGATCTCGGGTTAGCTACGTGAAGTCACACAGGCCTGCACAAGCCAATGAGAGTTCTGATTTAGGCAGCATTCGAAAAAAAATTCCCAGGCCTCGCCGCGGCGGAAAGCACTGCTCGGCACGCTTTTCCAGATAATACGCGACCAATGTACAAAGCACTGTGATCGTTGTGCGGGTAGAGGCGACAGCGGTCGGGATGCAGCGGTCCTAGCGTAGGGCAGAATGTAACCATTTTCAGAATTTACTCTAAAATTCACCGGAAATCATGGGTGCAGTGGCGGCACCAAGGGGGGGGGGGGGGGGGGGGGGGGGGGGGGCATTTGCCCCCCCACTCAGAAGCTTTGCCCCCCCAGTTGCCCCCCCAGAAATTTTGAGGACTGAAAAGAAAAATTATACAGTAATTTGTAAATAAGTAGATGTTGTCATAAGCATCATATTCAAGCTGTGAAGTGCTCTAAAATACCATTTTCAGCTCTTCAAAACTTTGATTGAAAACAAAAAAGTGGTTATTTTTGGCTCGCTCGCTTCGCTCGCTCGCCATATTTGAAAATTTGTATTCTAAAATGCGATTAAATACAAGAAAAGTACCCATTTTTGGCTCGCTCGCTTCGCTCGCTCATCATATTTTAGAACATTTATTCGAAAATGCGATTAAAAACCAAAAAAGCGGTTATTTTTTTGTTCGCTTGCTTCGCTCACTCGCCAAATTGATATTAAAATGTGTGTAAGCGACTAAAACTTGCGCTTCACGTTTGATTTTTCCATACACGCAAAAAAAAAATTGACTGCCCCTGCCCCCCCAACATTTTCTTTTGCCCTCCATTTGCCCCCCCCCCCCCCACTTTAACAATCCTGGTGCCGCCACTGCATGGGTGAGATATCTCATGATCTCACGCATGAATCTTTTTAGGTAAGACGAACAATACGAGACTATATAGTTTCATGCCAATTTTCCTTTACTACCAAAACTGTACATGAGCCTTAAGGCGCGTGACATGCGCGAAGCATTTAGGGTGTCAAATCAGGCCAAAATCAGGAAAATGTGTATTTTTGTGGAGTTAAGGGTAGGTACGATGTCTTAAAAAAAAAAATCTTTAGGGGTAAAACTCTTCTAGGAAGGGTGCAGGAAAAGCTCAAAGAAGGTGTGGTTTTGACCAATAGATAAAACTTGTTTAGAGGGGGAGGGGTAGGAAATCTGTGGTAAAGCGTGTGTACAGGACTATATTCTCCAACAAGGAGACATACTTGTACTTGTACTTGCGAGATTATGAAAGATAAGATTACAACCTTTCATTTGCTAAAACAATACCAATTGGCACATGCTCTCGTTTGCCACACTTGTAGATCGGGGCAACAGAGTACGCAAAATTTGCGGGAGGATTACACTTTTCAACACAAAAGTTTGCCAAAAGCTTGCCAAATAACCCATTTCCGGGTTTGACTGGCTGCACGACAAGACACCTTGTGTAGACTAATTTTGCACTTTTGTAATCCCAAAGCCGAGTAATTGTCTCTCTCTCTCTCTCTCTCTCTCTATTTGATGTTTATACAATGTATGTCAAGCCACGCGGATTGGAAAAGAAGATCTTCGGCTTATAGTTTAGTTAATATTTTTTCTTTCCTCGGCATCCATGTCACTCTCCTTGTATTCTACATAATTATTTCGTACTCTTTTCTTGGTTGTATTTGCCGAATAAAAAGAAAAATGATAATGATAAATCTCTCCCATGAGATATACATTTGGCAAAGGGAAATCTTTTTCGGGGCTCATTAAAAATAAAGGGTTAGATAATTAGTACATAGAATTCACAGATCAGGGCCCCGCTGCATAAGACTTACCATAAGATGTACCATGGTAACTACCGTGTTAACATTGATGGCATAATTACCATCAACTGTAAGTTTTATGCAACGGGACCTAGATAAAACATAGAGTATAATTATTCTTTTTCCAACACGTACTACGTGATATTGAATAACTCATCACATATTGGATTATATCTACTGTACATATCAAGAAATATTAATCAGCTCTTCGAAAACTATCAAAAATCAAATACAACTGAATCCAATACAATTCAAAAATTCCATAGTCCAAACATTTCTACAATATTATTTTGTTTTCAACACCAATTTCTTATGTCATGTAGTTCATTAAATGTGCATTTCTATGTGTTTATCATTCTTACGCATTTAATATTTTCTAAACACATATCTGACATATCTGACACTGTTAAACACTTTACTACGTATTCATTTTGCTAACCACTAACATTTAAATGTCTGTTTCTATTAAAGTTCCATTATTTCCAAATATTCACAAATATTTTGTTACTTATACTGGCATTTCCTAAAGTATTTCGTCACAAAAAAGTTGTAAGCAGCCAGGTATAGTGTTTCCACTGCGTTTTTCCTTCTTTTGTTTCAAATATCTTACACTAAACATGCTAAAATGATTATCATTAAAATTGCAATTAACAATTTAAAAGTGCAATTACTCTACATTTTGGGGGCAAAAATACTAAAGTTCCTCTCTTTTTTAATTGTTAAAAAAATGCTGCAGAAAGAATACTAAAGTTTTTGTTTGACATTTAATATCATAACTGTAATCGGTTTCATATCATAAATGAAAAAAAAAGGTTTTTTTCAGATTTACTATTCATATACGTGATTAAGTATACAATGCACATGATATGATACATGATAGAAAATAAATGATTTTTTTTCTTCAAAAGATTGAATGTTTATAAACTTCTCTCTCAAAGGCACTGGACACAAATAATTCCAACATCCTTATTTAAATCTTATATTGGTGTGGAGGCCCAGGCTTGTGATTACGGGCATCATGCAGTTACTCATAGAATAATATGAAAGAAATATCAGAAAAAGTTTTCTCATTCGGTAAACTATTCCGAAAGTGTACCAATCACCTAAATAGATATTGTGTATAGAAAGAATTTTTTTAAATACCCCCTCCCCCGCCCTGTTGAGTTTCGTCAACAAAATCCTCATATATACGCATGCGCATAATTATGTGCATGTCGACTACTCTACCAACTAGTCCTTTTAATAATAGTGCATGAGCGTTATTTTCAACTAGTATTATCTTTTTCATAGAAGAGTAATATTCATAGCTCTCATTTCAAATCTAGTATAGTGATATAGTGACACGAAATCACTAATAAAAAAATACATTTTGGTAATTGGTACATTTTAAAGATTTCTAATCATGCAGTTACATTTTGAAAGAACTATAGAGCTCTTGTCATGCAGTTACAAGAAACTGTCTCCAAGCAATTTGGGAAAGGTAGATTAGTAAGGGGTGTTGTACATAAAATCAGGTGTCTGGAGTGAGAGTTCGAAATCATCATGTATTACTGATAAGAAAATCACTCACTTTCCCAACAAGGTATGTGCACTGCACAAGAAATGAATGCATGGGAATATACACGAATGTGGCATGAATGTTCGGCAGAAAAAATTCTAGTCTTGATTCGAATATGAGGGCACCTGAAGAGCAATCATTCTCAGGGAAATTTTCTACTATGATATTTATCCTAACTCACATAAAATGGAGAGAGCTCACTGAATATTTTTAACCTTTCAAAGAGCCCAAGCTTGTCTTTCAATCTAGTATGCCGAGAACTTCATATCTCGTACACTGCTCGTTATCCCAAGTGAAAGGATGTATTCTGACGTATCGAGCGCTGATTGGCTGAGGGAACAGTATGGTCTCGGGAGTGTCATTATCGTAGTTTGCAGCAAAGATCTGAGGAAAGAAAGTAATCATTGTAAGCAGTAAGCATTAATCATGATATCATATAACATGACTTTTTTATTTTGCGAGAAAGCGAAAAAAAAAAAAAAACCAAGCACACAGCCTTTTAAAAAAATTGAAATCTAGAGTCGATTCATTTGTGTACATCTATTTTATAGCCCAAAATACAATAAATGCCATATAAAATACTATCATACCAGAGTATTTAAGGTTATGTGTTTCCAATTTTTTAACTGCGGCCTCTCTATGTTCCACATAATACTTTCCTAAATCTCTCTTTTAGACCACTTCTTCGATTTCGTGTCGAAATGGAAAACTAACGCGGGCTGTCCGTCAAATGGGCTGTCCCTGAAATTCTATTCCAAACGATAAGAGCTTACTTTTCGTTCACCACACTCTTGCTGGAATGCATAAGTCCATGACGAGTCGTCCATCGAATAGGAGATACTTATTGATGTAGCCCAACACTGAAAAGCGTATCTACCTTGCATGATAACACCAGTCACGGTAGAAGTCTTTCCAAGGTCAATCTAGGTCGTATATGAGATAGAATGTGAATATCATGATTTCATAATGACCTTTTTATTTTGTAAGAAAGCGACAGAAAAAAAACCTCCAGCAAATGGCAAAATTGATATCTAGAGCATTAATACGTGGAGAGGGTTTCAAATTAGGTAGATATAAATATAGACATGAGAGAAGAGACAGAAGAATCTACTCCGTGGTATAATCCTACTGATTGCATTTATGGTCAATGACCCATAAAATTACACTCTAAAAACAATTTAGTCAAAATAACTAGATTATGGGTCAGCTAGGTGCAACTGATATATCTAGTCATAAGTTATTTAAAAATGGTGATATGGATCCTAATCAAATGATTGGCTGAGATCTATCACGTGACCCGTCTTATATTTTGCCTAACAGCGAAATTTGCTAATGACTGGTACAAATGACCGGTACTAATGACCGCTGATAAGGTAATGGCGTCAAAACCATATTCGACGAAGGAAAAATATTTTGCTTTCAAATAATCAGTCTAGAATAAAGTAAATTGCTCGATTAGTGAGTTCATTCTAAAAATCAGTAGTTTTGTGATATATGGTGCGGTATCACAAAAATGGATAGCCTTGAAAGAATCAGTAAGTATAGATAGAAATTTTCCTCGAGTTTCTCACTTGCAGCAGAAAAATGCTGCGGTTGCTCCTGTACGTAGCTCGATGTAGCTACACGCCGGATCAGGCGGTACAGCGTGTACATGACAAAGCAGCCAATAATTAAGCTCACTGGCTCAGACTAGCCGTGAATGTTTCAATTGCGAATAGTGATTTAGAGCTAATCCTAATGAATGGTGTGGATTCGATAGGTCTTTTTCTACGGAAAATCTAATTTCATATTGATAAAATCTATTTCAAAGAAGAGTAGATGGAATTTTCATGCACTCCTTCATTCAGCTTCAATGTAGGCCTGAAACAAAAGTGTTATCGATATTTTTTTTTTTGTAATTATACGTTTTATTGATTTCAGTGATTACAGACAAACAAATTAGGCGACAATGACATAAGATAAACAAATTTTTAAAAAACCAGCAAAATAACATCATAGGAATAAATTTAGCAATAAAAAGCAGTAAAATCTCCTTAAATAGGCTAATATTACATGTAAGTGGTAAATTTGCAAATCAATAACAACCGATGGTGCTAACAGAAGCATTACATCAATTAGTATATTATGTATAACTCTATAAATCAAACTTCCATTTCTTAAAATGGATATGAAGTTTCCCTCTTTTCTTAGTTACAAAATATTCTGTCTCTTTTTGAGTTTTCATAAATTTCTTAAAAGATACAAATTCTGGCTTGGTATTTTTGAATTTGCATAGAAAGATGAAATATTTCAAGGACAGAAACAACAAGCACAGGAATCTGTCAGAGGGTACACCAAACAATATCTTGAAATTATCCAATGTAAAGTTATTATCATGTTTTGAACGAACGATTTGGAGTAAATCTTGCCAAAGAGGGGTTACAACATTGCAATCACAAAGTAGATGAGTAACAGATTCAGGCATTGTTTCACAAAGCTACAGTTTGGGGAATCTTTTCTCTTTATCTTAAACAAAAAGTCATTAAGAGCAATCGATTTGTGAAAAATCTTGAAGTAAAAAGAACGCAAACGAGTATTAATTGAACACATGAAATTAGCATTATGAACATGATTACAATTTAAATCCTGTGCAACAGTTACCGTTTTCTTCCAATAATCATACCGTTCATCAGGGGCACAAGATTCTCTTAAAACAAGATATGCATACTTGGGAATTTTCCTGGTTTGAATAAGCTTATCAATAATCAAACAAACAGCATCATTGTCAGAGTCTTCAAAACTGGCAGAATCTAACCAAGTGCCAAGTATATTTTTCAACAGAAAGGTATATTTCCTTCTACCCTTATGAGAAACGTCAAAATCTAGCATTAATTCTTCAAATAACTTGTGTCCAGGGATTAATGGGTTCAATAAATCTGATACCTTGTAGACATTTTTTGCACACCATTCATCACAGTAAAGGTATTGTTTTGATTTTGATCGTAACTTTTTATTAAACCATAATGACTGACAAATCCCAATTTCTGAAAAGTTCTTCCCCAAAATGTCTTTGCAGGCACCCTCTCTAAAAACATACCAAGTTCGGAATGAATCTGCTAACTGAGTATTCTTTGAAGTATTCAATATAGATTCGGGCATGAGAAGCCTACAAAATATCTTAGTTATCATGGAATTTTTTAAAAAATATTAATTCAATTTTTTCCACATACTATCATAATTCTTGTCTAACAAGCATTTAACCCATGTCATCTTCTGAGCAAGGGCATAAGAATAAGGATCAATCATTCGAGGACCACATTGGTCATAATCATTGCACAAAAATCTTCTTTTCACCCTGTCCTTACCACCACTCCATATAAAATTATAGAATATCTTATTCAATTCCTTAAAAAACTGGAGGAGGATTTTAATTCCTAAGACCGAGAAAAGATACAAAAACTGTGGCAATACTAGGGATTTTGATACACATATTTTACCAATCAATGAGAGATTTCTTAAACGCCAACAGTTGACAAGCTGTTCTATTTGTTTATTTTTCTTTTCTTATAGTTAAGATCAAATAATAACCTTATATCAAGTGAGAAATTTATGCCCAATGATTTGAATTGACTAGCTTTCCAAGATATCCAAGTGTTATCGATATCATACGCTAGACCAAATGTTGGTCTAGATTGACACATTTCAGTATATTGATGTTCTTCAGTTAGAGTTTCATAACTAATAGTTGGAAGTTGTGTGATTTCAAGGAAATTTCAGTAAATTGTTCAAGTTAAAGAGCAGTACTGGAATCATCTAACTATTAAACAAGCTAACTTTTAGGTAAGTTACTTAAATTTCATATAGACCAATTTCACAACGCAAGAGGGCAACAGACTGTTCGACACAGTTCGACATACTGCGGTGGGCGCTCCAACTTTTATAGTACACAAGTCAATAGCGCGTTATGTACATTCGTTCGATTTTTTGTCTATTTTGACCATTATATGCAGATTTATTTTAATATTTGCAATGAGAAATTATCAGGGAAGTTCAGGTCGCAGCTGTGCGGTGCTCAAATGCCACAAGAATTAGAGAAAGTTTAAAAATTGGAAGCTAACTGAGTGCGAAATTCACTCGCTTTTGACTCATGAAGCCTGTTTGTGTGAGAAGCCGTACTCCCTACACAGGTTTCCGTAAGCAATGTGAAGGAATTCGTCGCCAGTGGGTAAAAACATCAACAGAAAGGTCTTTGAAGTCAAGAAACATTATCATTATGTACTTTGGCGTAAAATTTAATGAGTGAAAACATGACTTTGTAAACAGGGTAAGATTTAGGGCTCCCGTTTACTACGGCTTCTATGCTGCAATCGAACTTTTACTGACAAAGCTCAGTAGAAAAACCATCGAAAGTACAAAAATACAGCATACCTTCATCCGTCAGATATGACCATTGTCTTACCTCATCTACCCACGTATCCATGCTTTATTTTATTGATCTAGAATAAAGTAAATGGAACAATATCGGGGCATATCTCATATCTTACATTCATTTTGTACACAGAACCAATCGCGGTCAGTGCGCTTGCCCACCGCAGCAATGGCGTCGCCGATAGAGGGCCAAATACATAAACCGGAGGTGAAATTGGTCTATAGACTATGACACTGCCGGGACTAGATTTTTTTTTAGTGATATTATCAAAACGACAAAGATCCATGTCACCTTCTCGTGTTTCAGACTGTTCCAAAGTTACCATGGTTACTATCGGGTGTATAATTCTTACCATGCCCTCTCTCATGTACAATTTTTGTATACTATATTCTAGTCAGAAATGACTGAGTTCTAGCAAATACACGACTAGAAAATAGTCACAAATCTCTGAAATAAAGTATAAAAAAAGGGGGGAATGGTATTTCAGTTGCAATCAGCTGGCCCTTTCATCTAGTTATTTTTAGCCGATTTGTTTTAAAAGTGTATTTTATGATTTAATTCTTATAAAGTCAGTAAAAAACATCAACGCAAACAATAAATTTGCGTTTAATATACAAGGGTTATTGAAAGAAATTTGACAAATGCAAACAATTTTGACAATTCCCTTGTAAATTATAAACACTGAAATGAAATGAAAAAAAAAGAAGAAATATTCTCCAATTTTCATTTCTTTCAGTATACACTTATATATATATATATATATATATATATACATGCATATATGATGAAGGAGATGAGAGAGTCATGTTAGCGTAACTTAATCAAAGTTCTCTAGAGCTGTCCTCCCTTTTTAGAATTTTGCAATGTTGAAAACAATGTCTCCGCCGGGAATCGAATAAGAGTCTCTTTCACCACATACACATGACATATCCCCAGTTTTAATAGACGGCAGTTCATTGCGGTTTTCAAACCGCCGTGAACCGTGTCCAAGCGATGGGGAAAGCCTTTAAACGCGGTGGAAATACGTTCTCAACACTTTGTGAACACGGTGCAAACGCGGCTTAACGCGGCAGTAATGAACATCGACAGAATATCTTAGAATATCACTGGAAGCCCAGGAACCTGCGTTCGGAGACATCTTTCTCAGCTCTGCAATGATTTTTAAAAGGGCGGACAGCTCTGTTGAAAATGTTGATTTCAGCTATGTTACCATTATTCTAACATTAAATTTGCACGAGCGTTACTAAGGCTATTGCATATGTCATTACAGTACAGTTGGTACTGTTAGAATACACTGTAAAAAAAATTACCGTAAAAATTTCGATGGAAAGTCGTGCAAGTTGCCACCCAATTACCGTAATTTTTACGGTTGGACTGTATTGTAAATTATGGCTAACCACTGTATATTACGTAATAATTACCGTTATTTTCAACGGTAGAATAAAATGAAATGGGCCAACCGTTAAAATAACGGTAATTATTACGCGATATACAGTGGTTAGCCGTAATTTACAATACAATCCAACCCGGCGTAAAAATTACGGTGGAAAGTCGTGCAGCAAGTTGCCACCCAGTTACCGTAATTTTTACGGGTATTTTTAAGGCCCGGTACTGGAACACGGAACACTTCTAAATACTATAGGCATTGCAGGGTAAAATCTTTGGTACGCTATTATAGGGGCAACTCTGAAATATGAACGAGAGTGACATGATATTCTCCCAGTTTTTAGCCAAGCATTTTAAAGATTTTTTTTTGTGTGTTATGAAGGAGTATCATGCATGCCTATTCAACACTTTAAAAAAAATCGTCTTGTTTTACAGATTTATAGTTTTGCCCCTTATGGCAGATATGAAAATGTCTTTTGTTTTTTCAACTTTTATTTGTGTTTACCATACGTTAGGAGAGTGATGGCTGAACAACCAGTTTGCAATATTTCGTACAAAACCCCCTGCCTATCGCATGCTTATATCACCGTGGTCACCATTTCGCGAGCAGTAGAATAGTTGAAGAACGCTCATTCAACCCATGCATTTCCAAGAAATATACAACTCCAACATGTCAAAGCAGGGTATATCGATCATGAAGCTAGAGAGACTATTTTTAATGGTTGGACGCACGGACGAAAATCTGTCTTGAAATATGGTTGAGACATATCAGAAAGACAAAAAAATTAAACAAACAAACAAACAAACGAACGAACAAAAAGTGTCATGGGTTCTTACAAGTAAAAATAAGGGGAAAATGGAAATATAAAAGGCCTTTGCCTTTTCGCATGTTATTTCCACCCGTAATCTCGTAGACAAGCAAAAAAAAAACCAACAACAAAACAAAGCAAAACAAACAAAACACAAAAAAACAAACAAACAAAAAAGAAGGCCCCAGTCTTTTCCTTTGTCTGTCTTTTATCTCAAAATTCGCAGAAAAACAAACAGAACTGTCAACACTTCTTTAAGGTTACCTAATCGTAGGGAAGAGAGGGTCATTATCGGGTGATATGTCGGACCAAACTGAAATTGAGCTGCAATATATCAAGCCAATCTTCCAACTAATGAAAAATAAACAACAACAACAACGGGACATTAAGAAAAGATCAATTTAAAATTCAATGATGCCGATTTTCTAACAGAGTTAGATTCCCCCCCCCCCCCAGAATTTCCTACCTAAAATGTTGAAGGGGTGTCTCACATAAACATCAATGACTATCTATCTATTTAAGATCACCTTCACCCATTTATCGGTATCATTATGTGCAGAAACCCATCCTGCGTCTTCATCAGCATGGACTCCACCGTTTAACCTTCCAGCAGATGCAGAATAACGGAAACTAAACATCGTAGAGGAAGTAAGGCTAGAGTCTGGTATACGTCCATCTTCGACCCCCATTCCTTCTCCCCGTACTGGAGATGAACAGCTAGCTGCTTCCTGGTTCATCGCCGCTGCATAAAAAACAACAACACTACATGTATATAAATGTACGAGATAACTGCAATTGATTCTACCTCGTCGTTGGATTCATAGATGATGTTCAGCATATAAATGGTCCCCTTTTAACTACACTAGCATGACCGAGGAGCAGGGGCGTAGACAGCGGGGGGATGAGGGGTATGCATCCCCCCCCCCCACCTCACAAGGGGGGGGGATGACATGTACAATCATCCCCCCAGGTTTTAGGGAAGGATGTTTGCTTACAATTATTATTATTATAAGAACAACAATAACAACAACAACAATAATAATAATAACAATAATAATAATAATAATGATTAGTAATGTATTATTATTATTGTTATGATTATGCCTATGATAATAATAATAGTTACCATCATCATCATCATCGTTACTGTGACGGAAATGACGATTACTATCATAACTATATCGATCATTATTCTGATTTGTGTAGTTATTTATGTTACTTATGGGTAATTTCGGCGCTGTCACAGTTTTTCTAAGGTGTAACAACAAATTTTAAAAAAAGATAAATAGGGTGATGCATTTATGCAATAACGTGTGTCTGTCCATATTTCATATTCATTTGTCACGGTGCGTATATCTTCTATTTATGTCTGTGCATCATTGGCGTAAATCCCAGGGGAGATGGGGGATATACCCCCCCCCCCACACTTTTTTGAGAGGGGGATGGCGTGTACAAATATCCCCCCCCCATCCACTTTTTAAGGAAGAAATGATATTTGAATTAATCGTTACTATAATTTTTAATAATCTGTCATAAACAACCATCATATTATGTTACCATTTCTATTTGAAAATGTAATTTTCAAATAGAAATTTAAAACCAGAAAAGCGCTTATTTTTGGCTCGCTCGCTTCGCTCGCTCATCATATTTTAGAATTTTTGTTTGAAAATGCGATGGAAAGCCAGAAGAGTGGTTATTTTTGGCTCGCTCATCATATTATAGAATTTCTATTTCAAAATGCGATTGAAAACCAGAAAAGCGGTAATTTTTTGCTCGCTCGCTCGCAAAATAAAAATTAAAATGTGTGTAAGGGGGTCTGTGCAGGTGGGTGAGGGCATGTGTTTCTACTTAAATGTGAGTTCGAAAGAAAAAAAAAACGGCAAAAAAGTCGATCATCCCTCCCCCACTCCTCCAAGTGGATTTACGCCAGTGCTGTGCATTCAGATGTACTTGTGTGGGTGTGTGTTTGTGTTTGTGTGCGCGTGTACGTGCGTGCGTGTGTGCGTATCTGTATACGAAATTGATCCTCGATTTCTCGTGAACGGCAAATCATCCCCCCCCCCCCCCCCCCCTGGTATAAGAACCTGTCTACGCCACTGCCGAGGAGCATTCCTGTCCGGAGAGGAGCAATGTGCAGAATATGCCTTGCTTTGATAGGCTGGGGAACGAACCCGCAACATTCACAAGTCCAGGCAAACACATTGACGATACCTCTAAGCTATAGACAATTTATATGCAATTGTCATAGGATTGTAATGGATTTGATTGGGTTTGCCTGCATGAATACACTCGCTATTAACTGCTCACAATCCGTCTAAACAGACTGCTTTTCAGTGAGTCTGAGGGGATTCCAGAATGCCGAACCCACCTATTACGTCACTGAGTGGTCCGTATCCCGTAAGCTCTAACCTGAGCGATGCGTGTAAGTTTTGATAGCTCGTCTTTGGATGTATTCGAAAGAAACGGCATACCACCGGCTTGTAGAAGATGTGTACAACGGAACTTCTTTGGTCGTAGTTTCCGGTAAAGACCTTCAAAAATGACATGCATAAAATTTTATATTGTAATGGAGTTCAATTCAAAGTCTAGAACTTTTGTTTCACCCATTGTTTCATGAAGTGAATTTATGTCCCCGGATTTATTTCTATCTTGTCCTATTTGCATTACCTCATCAAAAAAATTTCCACCATCTCATCATCACTACTTTCCAATTCAACTTCAGTTTCATAACTTTTGGATAATTTTACGAACTAACGTCGTTCACAAAACTGATACTTAATCTGAAGTATCACCTCAATTTTTAACCCCAAAGTGTAAAACCCGAGTTATAACCGAGTCAGTTAGCCATATGTCAGTTGACACAGTGCTTTGAAACTGAACCAGGGGTACTTCATGAAGCTTTTCGTTACGAATGACTTTACGAACGACTTGATTATGACAAGCAAAATGGGATTATATAAAAAAAAAAAAAAAAAAGTCATAAGTCGCATCAGCTATACAGACACAGATCAACATTACTACTGTTTATAAACATTTCTATTGGAAAGGATACTTTTTGCCACAATTCACTTGAGATTATGGGAAATGCACTCACGCTTCGTTGAAATTAACATCAGGAAAAATTTTGGTGTTCCATATATTCAAGTCATTCGTGAAGTCATGCGTAACATTACAAACAGCTTCATGAAACACCTCCCTGGACGTTTCGCCAATCCTTTGTCATTACATGCATGTACATTCTCCCCACATTTTTTTACCATGAAGTGAGTAGGTTAACGTGAACATTGGGCTTTATGATTTTACCACATCGCGAAGAATTACGGTATGCTGAAATAAGTCATGATAAATGTAGAATATCAAGTATATCATGATATACTGGGAAGTCCGTCAGTCTGCCTCAGCCTCCCCGCCCTGAAATCACTTATTTTAGTATTCTGATAGACTACGACACGCATTATACCTTGGTTGTGCTCGTGTAAATATCTTGGTAGTAAGTCCACGAAGCACCGTCCAGCCCAGATGAGACCGTATAGGAGGTCACCCACTGAGGAACATCCGACCTGCCTTGTGTGATGATGGCGGTGATGACAAAGATGGATTCAAAATGGATCTGGAGCCAGGGATTGTCGTCATCCTCACTGTGCGCCCATCCAGCCGGGCCGTTTAAACGAGCTTTACTTTTGTTGACAATATAAGAGAAGGAGCTGGAGACTGTAATAGATGCGTCTGGGATCTCACCGCTTTCAAGACTGACGGGTTTGCCTTGAGGTATGCTGCACATGTCCACTGTCAAACCAGAATAACAAAACTGTCATTATAAAGTATTGAAAATGACACTGATTCTAAGTCGTACCAGGGAAACGTGGCATTCTTCATTATAATATGGAATTCCCTGAATTGGCTTAATGAAATTAATTTTGAAAATATGGAAGTGGAACCATTTTCAGGTTAGAAGACATGATCTGTCTCAACGCTTGATTATGAATCATTGCCAATTCTTGTACGACCTCTGTCAGTAACAACTGTCTGTCCCAAATGAATTCTTAGCCACTTACATGTACAGCAGACAACTCCTGTACTCTCGGTTCTTCCTTTCACCGCTCTATCATCATGCCAGCATTCAGTGATATTGCTGACATCGGGAGGACATCTTAAAGTCATAGTCTCTGGCCAGTTGTCTAGAGACGGCATATCGAATAGATCACCTCCTACTGTGGCATATACATCTTTCGACAGAATCGGAAAGAAAACACCGTCAGCGATTGGTGAATAATAATGATCGTTATTACATGTTGAGTGAGCAGCCGTTTCATTTTATTATCTCTTGTCGACAATCATGACAATGAAGCATTTTACGCATTCGTGAGTTCTATCATCTGAAAAGTCAGAATGACAGATCAACTTTAGTCATCATAACTATTCCTTTCCAGTAGCAATTACTCACATATTTTCAACTTTAATCATGCGGTTTTTGGTACAGCCTTTCCATCGCCTAGCAAAAAGGCCAACACTAATAATCCCAACACGATTTTTGTGGGATATAGAATTTTTATAGCATTGAAATTGCCCTTGAATGGCTCTCTCCGATTGTGTGTATGATCATTTTCAAATCAAAATGTGCATGAAAAAAAAAAATCTACAGATTACAATCTGCTTATGTACTTTACCCCCTGTTTATAGGCTCCTTCGAAGAGTGAGAATAATAAACTCTATGAGCATACATAAGTCAACCAGACATGTTCTTCTTTTTACCTTGAAATCCTAGATATTGGCAGACTAACCGCGACGAGTTTCTGGACCAACTTCCCTGGTAGATTGACATGTACGTCGCGGGACGAAACCGAGATGTGAAAGCGATGATTCCTTCACTTTCACTACTTCCACCGACCAGTTTGATGGAATGGATGAATCTATCCTCTAAAAATGTGAACCAAATACAAATTTAAAGCCAATGTTTTTGTCAGGAAATGCGTTATTCTTGTGAACTCATGTTACTTGTTGAAAATATTTTTCAAGTGTTACTTGTTACATCTTCATCGTATTATAGCAATTGGTGTAAGAAACTGTTACTCTTTTTTTTTTCAAATAAACACAACAAAAAAAGAAACTCCCTCTAAACGAAATGCTGTAACTTTTAAACGAAGAGGTTTTGAGCAAAGTGGCGTGGCACTAATTTACTAACTTCTGTGTGAAAATGAGATTGATCCGTCAAGTCATGCATGAGTGAGCAGGCACTACAGGAAAAACTGTCACCTTTTACAGTTCACAAGCATCATATCATGACTTTGAGTCAAGGATATCAGAACACATTTCAAGTTTTCAGCGTTTGAAGGCATGCACCATGAATTTCATGTGCTCCCCAACATACCGAATGACCTGAGGGCCAAATTTCACGCCTGAGTGAGCACAAGGTGAAAATTGCAAAAACTGCAGTTTTGACATCTTTCGTGCGGTAAATTTGATCTAATTCAAAGGAATTCGTGTTCTGGAATGGTGTTTGCAACTTTTGCAATTGATACCTATCAATTCACGGTTGAATGAACACATAATAAAAACAAAATATCACCATGGTGAAATTATCAAGTATTGCTTTATTTTAGTGCACTAAAAATCATATTTATAACATTTTTAGCTTGTACATGTATCACTGATCCCATGGCATTTTCATGGAACGTTCACGCATCAGTGAGCACGTGGGACTGGCAAAAAGAGTAACAGTTTCTTACACCAATCGCTATAATACGATGAAGACGTAACAAATAACATGAGAAATATGCAATCATCAAATATGCACGCATTTCATAGCTATACCGTTTACTTTCTGCATTTTTTGATATTTGGAATGACATCAGTACATGGTGTTGAAATACTATAATGCAAAACCACAAGTGGATTGGTAAATTATTGTAGTTATTGCTCTTTCATGATCATAAATGTTTTCTTTTTTGTTTGTTTTCCTTTACTATATTATCATTATTGTAGAAAAACGGCTAATTATGATAAATGCATGATCTCTAATCTCTGTAATATCTAATAATCTAAATACAGTGATATAAATAAGCCATGAGTGATTTAGCAGTTCCCTGTGGCATTTTGCGAAATCATGACATAAAATGTCACGCTATTACATACTTCCTTTTTGTCCTTTAGATAAAATTAAATACAATTATGACAAAGCATACACAGAAGAAACCTATCATCATCTTAAAGGAAGAGAACTGTGGCAATACACATGTTTAAACTAATTCGAAGTGTTACTTAGATGCGAATTGTAACATAATGACTTTAATTTTTGTTAAATGTAAATGAAGAATAATCCTCTATGTTTGTATTGCAATATTTGAATTTGTATGCCAATCTGAATTTGAATTTAAATCAAATGTCTCCCTCTTACCTTCTTCACATCTCTCCCCTCGGTAGCCATCCAAACACGTGCATTTAAATCCTATGTCCGTTTCCTCGCAAGTAGCTCCATGCTGACAGGGGTCTGAACAACATGCTGTAATTAAACCAAAAACATGAATTTGATTTGTTTTGTTCTGACTTGATTCGATTTGATATCCCCATTCATATTTTCCATATTCCCCGAAAGGAAAGCCTGTCAGTGCTACTATAATTATTCATATCAGACCCTGGCCGGGGGAGGGGGGGGGGGGGGGGTTATGTCTCATTGAGGCCTGTACATCATCATCATCAGCCGCGTATCAATTATCCGGGGGCGGCGCCAGGGTATTTTGATAGGGGGGGCAAGATGACACATAGGTGAATTTATTGACGTTTTAAATGAACAAATAGGGGTACTATACAGAGTGTATCAACAAAACGTTACACTTTTGAAAAAATTATAAAATTTAAATTTCAAAATATTTCGAAGAGTTTTTCATATTGATAGATGCCCAGTGGGCTCGTCTATCAAGTGCCACTCACAAAAAAAACCAAAAAAACTTTAATTCACGCTTGGCCGAACGCTGATTGTTTTTGTTCAGAGTGTGAAAAATGACTTGCGCCAAATTGAAAGAAGAGGGACAATTAAACCATCAGTCTAAACAAGTACTCCCATTCAAAGAAATTGCTCTTTGAGGACCATGGGGGCCATCTTTATTAATGGTCACCATAGGGGATTTTTTTTGTACATCGAAAATATAATGGGAAAGTGAAATTCAGGTAATATAACATCACTTATTTACAATTGAATGTTTCAGAACTGAAATATTAAACAAAAACAACATAGTTAAGGGTCCAAATGGGGGCTGTTTAAAAGAGAAAGCACTCAGTTTACATCTACTTTGCAATTCAAAACACCAAATTTCGAACACAGGTAGAGTAAAACATTATCACAAAATTATGTGGAGACATCTCATTTTCTGCCCCTGAAGGCCGGGACGGCGGGCCATCATCATGATTTCTGTATACATATGCCTTCTTAAATCATAAGAAATTGTGCATCAATATATAATTTGGAATGCAAATTGTTTTTATTTTAAGTGACTGTTTCGGATTCCACCCATACTTGGAAAGAGGATATTCGCAGCCATTCTCTCTCTATCTCTCTCTCTTTAATTTCTTTTTCTTTTGGTAATGGGCCCTTTTTGCTAATTGAGGGAAATAGTCTAAAGAAGTCTAGATTGGCTTCACTGTAATCGAAAGAGGCATCAAATGTCGCAAAATGTGTTGCATTTTGCTAAGAAAACAGCTATCCCAATTACTCAATGAAATCAGTAGTATAGTAAGTCTATCCATATAAAGAAATAGTCTCAGAATACATACAGGTTTGTAATTAAGACAACAAAATCGGTATATTACACGCATGTTAATTAAGGTACTGGAGAACTCTGGATATTGTAAGAGATAAAAAAATCTACCCCAAATGTCATGGTGGCCAGTTTACGAAATGAATGCCATAACCTTTATTTTCTAAACTGTGCAAGTTATCTGTGGCTAAATCAAACTTGCAAAATGCAATAAAATATTTACAAATCATTTTATTGTTAAGATACCCCTTCTTGAAAAAAGGCCCCTTTCAAAAATGTTTATTTAAGAAACAGAGATGAGATTAAAATTCATATTATAAACATGAAAATTCACATCCAGTTCACATTCATTGAGTAATTATGATAACTGCTTTCTTAGCAAAATGAAAGACATTTTGTGACATTTAATAACTCTTTCGATTATAATGAAGCCAAACTAGACTATCTTCTTTAGACTATTTCCCTCAATTAGCAAAAAGGGCCCCATTACCAAAAGAAAGAAAAAATTGAAAAAAAGATAATGGATTCGAATATGCTCTTTCCAAGTATGGGTCAAATCCGAAACATTCATCTGAAATAAAAAACAGTTTGCATTCCAAATTATACATTGATGTACAATTCCTTGCAAGTGATTTTAGAAGGCATACGTATGCAAAAAAAAAATAAATAAATAAAAAAAAATAAAAATATGATGGCCGACCGCCCCGGTCTTCAAGGGCAGAAAATGAGATATCTCCACATATAAATCTTGTGATAATATTTTACTTTATACTTGTGTTCGAAATTTGGTGTTTTGAATTACAAAACAGACGTACACTGAGTGCTTTCTGTTTTAGATATTTTTAAACAGCCCCAATTTTATCAAAATGGACCCCTAAACTTTTTTGTTTTTGTTTATCAGTTCTGAAACATTTGATTATAAATAAGTGATGTTATATTACCTGAATTTCACTTTTCCCATTAGATTTTCGACTGTGTATATATGTAAAAAAAATCCCCTATGTGACCAATTTTAAAGATGGCCCCCACGGCCCTCAAAGACAGAATCTGAGATGCCTCCTGATCTAAATTTTGTGATAGTGTCTTAATCTACCTGTGTGCCAAATTTGGTACTTTTATTCCAAGACAGATGTAAACTGAGGGCTATTTTTGATTTTTTTTTTAAGATAGCCCCCAATATATCAAATTGAGCCCCTGAATTATATCTATGAAATATTCAGACCTGAAGCATCAGAATATGGATTATTGATGCTATATTACCTAAAATTCACTTGTCACATTTCATTTGGGCTGTGTTCATAGAAAACAATGCCCCCATTGCTACAATTTTTAAAATAGCCCCCACGGCCCCCCAAGGGCAGAATGTGAAATGTCTCCACATCTTGTTATAAAGTATTAATCTACCTGTGTGCCGTATCTGGAGCCTTTTAGATGTAAACTGGGGGCTATTTTCGATTTTTTGAAAAATAGCCCCTTTTATCAAATTGAAACCCTAAATTATGTTTTTAGAAATATTTATGCCCTGAAACATTCGAATATGGATTACTGATGTCATATTACCTAAAATTAAGTTTTTACAGTAGATTACAGAATAATGACAAGGTGCCCCCATATGACCATTTTAAAGATGGCCCCCACGGATACTATGGGCGGAATTGAGATGTCTCCTCCTCTGAATTTGTTTATATTACGTATGTCTACATCTGTGCCAAATTTGGTTCCACTAACCCAAAGTGCACAAGTCGGCTATATTTTGTCACTATGCCGCTCCACTAATAGGGAATATACCTAAACTTCTTTAATAGCATTCTATTTTGATTACATTTGTATATACATTCAGAGCTCTTTAAGTACTTTTTTTTCTTCTACCAGGGGGTCCATATATCATGTATATAAGTTAATCTTTTCAATAGCCTCCTCCCCTGAAGTTTCTTTGCCAATCCTTATTTTATCGAAATCATGATAGTAAAAATTAAGGCATACAATTATTTTTCCTCCCCATTTTTTCCTTTCGTGTAAACATTTCCTCATGTAAATTGTCTGATGTTTATGTTACATCAACATTTGCATACTTTCTGAGCGCCCGAATCGCTGTAAAATCTCTAACGAACCCGACTGAGGCTGTCTGTGTGTCAAGTACATAAAAAACCACTTACATGTACAGCAGACAACTCCTAAACTCTCGGTTCTTCCGCTCACCGTTGTATCACCATACCAGCAGTCTGTAATATTACTGACATTGGCAGGACATCTTACAGTCACAGTCCCATGCAGATCATCTCCTGATGACACACTGAAGAAATCGCCACCCTCTGTTCATTATGATATATTTTATAAAGAAACATACAAATTCAACTTACAGGATACATCAACATTATAAGGTATAAGTGGGTAGTTGTGACTGTTCTTAAATATTGTTTTGTTGTATCAGCTTTTATTTGATTGTGCCGAGAATTAAGCATTCTTTGTGTTCGTGAGTTTTATCATTTTGAGAAATATGATCGACTTTAAACATCTTAACAATTCCTAATGCAGTTTTATGGTAGCTTTGTCCGACGCCTATTATATGTTGGACCCCTCAGAAGAACAGCCTCTGGCTGAACAGGGTGATCCAGGCCATGTGTAGATAACGAATAGATAATAACAATGATACAAAGCGCAAACTTTTACAATCAAACACGATGAGTTATACAGTATTATACTTGAGAGGTCGGAAGTAGTTTGTACAAATTGGTAACGTCAAATCAGAGACTCTGGATGTATCTGTTGGTGTACCACAGGGGTAAATTTTAGGCCCCTTGCTTTTTTTTTTTTAACTGTATGTCAATGATGTGCAATATGTTAGTAAATCATTTTCCCTATAATCTTTGCTGATGATACCAACTTGTTTACTACTGCAAATCATCTTACAGAAATGGCTGAAATATTATATAATGAAATACCCAAAGCTGACAAATGGTTTAAAGCCAATAAATTATTGATAAATTCAAGTAAGACTAATTATATGATATTCAAAACTAGAAATGGAAAGAAAATTACATGATATTCCTATTGAAATACTATTAAATGATAAAATGATAACTCAAACTCTAGTTACAAAATTTCTTGGAGTTCTTTTGGATGATAATATAAACTGGTCTAATCATATCGAAAATATCTGTTTTAAAATTTCACGTATTATTGGTGTCTTATCCAGATTAAGACACTTTATACCGGTTAATATTTTGATAAATTTATATAATACACTGATTTTGCCTCATATTTCTTATTGTACAATTGTCTGGGGTAATTGTTCTGAGACATTCATGAATAAATTATTTGTACTTCAGAAAAGAGCTGTACGTATCATTACAAATTCACATCCCAGAACACCTTGTAAGGCACTTTTTATGAAATATAATATTTTACCCATCCATGATATTTATAAACTACAAACTGCATCCTTTATGTACATGTTTTTCTCACGAAAATTACCCTCGGTGTTTGATAATCTGTTTTCTTTGAATTCCAGTTATCATAATTACAACACAAGGAACCGTATGTCTATACATATCCCTCTTTTAAAGTTCAAGATTTCTAGACAATCTCTCAATTTATATGGACCCAAACTTTGGCATTCCATCCCAATTGACATTAGAAATTCACCCTCGCTTGCATCATTTAAGAAAAATACAAACTTTTTAAAATAAACTCCTGAAATGTATCTCATCTCTGGCATGCTATTTTCCCTTTCCCCCTCTTTGTTTCTATTATAAATGTTTTCATTCTATCTTTCTTTTTGCATTATAATTATATTTAATACAGGAGCCAGCCTCGACAAGCATTTTGCTTTTGCTGGCTCCTCCACTCAGAAATTAATTAGTGTATACTCCTATTACGTATGTTGTTATGTTTGTTATGTTTTATTTATTTCAATACGGGATAAAAAACCTGCTATCAGCCGCAAGGCTGTTTTTCAGCAAGTCCGTACATAAAAATAGAAAACATAAACAGAAAAATGACAATAATGAATTACAAATCATGAATGAAATTATAAATATAAATTATAAACAGAGAAACATAAATCACATGGGAAAATCAAAATTAGAAAAACAACAAAAAATGAAATAATAACAATAACAAAAACTAAAACTAAAACAAAGTTAATATAAATGTGAAAAAAAAACATGCGAATATTACAATGATCGGAATCTCAGTCAGCAACTATTACGAAAAACTAATTGGGAATATATTTTGAATGCATTTTATAAAAGCCGGTAGATTGGTTTGTGTTCTTACTGATTGGGGGAGGTTATTGAATAAGTTACTGGCAATATTATAAAGAGCTATTTTTCAAACAGTTTGTGTGAGGTTTTGGAAGGTGAATATACTGTTTGATATTTCTAAGAGAGTGTTGTGTTTCCTTAACTTTAATATTTGAGCTTAATACACCTGGCAGCAAATCATTTAACAATTTAAATATCAAAGTGACGAGGTCCTTCTTTATCTTTACATTTAAGCAATCAACAGAAACGGTTTCATATAGAAGGGTTCTACTGTATCGACAATCCACCTGTAAAATTCTTCTTAGTGCTCTGTTTTGAAGTATTTGGAGCCTTTTCAGAGAAGTGGAATCCGGTTTCATCCACACGGTGTTACAATAATCGAAGTAGGGATGAATCATTGTCTTATATAGAAGAGTAGCAGTGGGTACGTCTAAGTATGGTCTGATTCTCCTAAGCAAAAAGAAATTGCGAAGGACTTTGGATCGGACATACTCAATGTATGGTCGCCAAGATAATTCCCTATCAATGATAACTCCCAGACAATTGCATTTTTCTACTCTTTCCAGAACTTGGTCATTGATCCGTACTTTGACATTGGCAAATAAATTGGCCTTACGCTTGGAGCCTATAATGACCAGCTTGCACTTTTTAACATTCAACAAAAGTTCATTGTGGGTTAACCAGTCTTGAATAGAGGCCAAGTCTTCGTTAACCATGTCTTGCATTTGATTAGGATCGCTAGATGATACATACAAACAGGTATCGTCCGCATAAAGTGAAATGTTACAATATTTTATTACTTTAGGAAGATCGTTCATGTATAGTATAAAAAACAATGGCCCCAGGATACTCCCTTGTGCAATTCCACAATATACAATATGTTCGCAGGATTCATTACCATTTACGACTGTTTTCTGGGTTCTAAATTGAAAATAATTCTTAATCCAACGTAAACAGTTGTCATCAAATCCATAACATTTCAATTTCCAAAGCAATATCTCGTGGTTAATCATATCAAAAGCCTTTTCCAGGTCTAATGCAACAAGGGCTACTGACTCAACTCTATCAATCGATTTAGTTATATTTTCTGTTAGATTTAAAAGAGCGAGGCTCGTTGAAAAGTTTGGACGGAAACCAAACTGGTTTGGAATCAGTTTGTCATTTACATTTACGTATTTATATATTTGTTTAAAAACTATCTTTTCTATGACCTTAGACAGAACAGGTAGTACAGATATTCGTCTGTAATTAAATGGATTTGAGGCATCGCCACCCTTGAATAATGGAGTAATTCTTGCCTTTTTCCATTCGAGTGGAACATACCCTTCATGAAGTGATGAATTAATGACATGCGTCAGTGCGCTAAGAATACAGGCAGACGAGTCTTTCAGAATACTCGAAGGGATTGTATCAAGACCGGTTGCTTTGTTACGCGGTATTTCTAAAAGGCATTTTCTGGTTTGTTCTCTAGTAATCTGGACGAATGAAAAGGAAGAGTTTACACAAGTCACGAACTGGACTGGATTTCCTCTAGGTCTACCCTGCTGAATTGATTGCTTCTTATTTATAGCTATAGAAGAAAATGGTCATTTAGCACATTCGCAATATCTTTGCTTCTTGAGTATTCCTCATTTTTATAGACTATTTTTCGTAAAATTGTATTCTTATTTCTATTTGGTAAAATATCACGTAAAACTTTCCACATCATAGCTGAATTGCCTACGTTCTTTTTTATACTTTCTGTGACGTATTTTCGCTTTGCGGATCTTTGGGCATGGTTACACGATTACGCATTTTCTTATACTCATTCCAGTCATTGTCATTTTTAGATAACTTTGCCATTTCTTTTGCTTTGTTCCTTTTACGCATTGATTCTAAAATATCACTTGTCATCCAAGGAGACTTTTTGTGTCTTACTCTTTTTCTTTTAATGGGAGCATGTTTATTTAGAACTGATCTAAACCTTTTAATCCACATTTCATAAGCCTTTTCTGTACTATCTGCACAAAGTACGTCATCATTTGGCATATCATTAATTTCGTTAACAAAAGCTTCAATATCGATATTTTTAATATTACGAGAGTATACATAACAATGATCTGAATATATCTCCGGTTTGACCTTTCCCCAAGAAAGCGCGACCATGTAATGATCGCTTAAACTGACAGGTACAACAGTGCAACTTTTTGCATTATCACAGTTTGAGATAAATACATGATCTATCAGCGTTTCTGATGACTCAGTAACTCGTGTTGGGGAATTTACAAGTTGCGTTAAATTAAAATCCTTTGAGATTTCCAAAAGACGCTTTGAACTGTTCGAAAGTTTTCTTGGAAGGAGGTCACAGTTTAAGTCTCCAATCAGCACAAATTCAAGTCGTTGTGCTTCCATATCTTGAAGAGCTTTCTCGAAGAGATCAAATACAGTTACACTTGAGTCAGGAGGTCTATACCATGAAAATACAATGAATGGTTTTTGTTTAGGTAAATGCACCTCTATACAGATTGATTCTAGACCCTCAACAAATAGTTCTTGTGGTAAAGAATAATTCAACGATTGGTGAATAAAAGTGATTACTCCACCTCCGTTTCTGTTCCTATCTTTTCTCACTAGTCTATAACTCTCAATATTTACTTCTTCATCAGGTATGGATTCATCTAATCTAGTTTCAGATAAGGTTAAGATATGAATTTTCGTTTCCTTTAAAATGGAACGGATTTCTTCGATATTTTTCAGTAAGGAACATACATTCAAATGTGCAATAATGACACCAGAAAATGTTTTAAGCGTATCAAATACATCATCCTTATCTACAACATTTGGGTTTCTTAAAGGGCGGTTTATATTTGAGACATTTACATCACTTTGAGAAATATGGAGGAAAGGAAGTTCACTGAATAGGCATTTTTCACAAATCCAGTCAGAGTTAGATTCAAAAAACGATTGCTCTATTGAAGAACATGACAAGTGAATCCATTTGGTACATTTTACACACATAACAGCGTTTTGATTTGATTTTACCGACTTATCACACTTTAAACATGGGAACTTAAGACCCATGAGTTCCACTAAGCGTGTTAAAATAAACAATCGTTGATCAAAGTCAAAGTTTATCTAAGTCACTGATTTTTCGTAGTTTTACCTTGGTGTCATTCTTGGTAAGTGCAGTTACACGGCCGTCGTTTGTCCAAACTCTCTTTATTTGTTCATGCTTTCGAGCTTCGTACACCAATTCACTTTTCATTCTGGTCAGGTCTTCGTGGATGTAAACTTTTGATCCTTTCAGTTTCGATCTCGCTTTATACACTGCGCTACGGACATTGTATCGGGCAAACTTGACGATGATGGGATTGACCGGAGCTTCTTCATGGTTGGCAGGTCCTCGTTGACTGCGGCTTTGTGATCGTTGACGTTGATCAGTCTTTTCACGAGCGCGAAGCGGTATTCTATGAGAACGGTCTATATCGGACGGCTGGATGTTGATCTGAAGTTTCTCCCGGACAACTTGTATAATGAGTTCCATTTTAGTGTGTTTTCTATGTCTCTTTATTGTTGTAAAATGTATACAATGTTGTATATCAACTTTTTATGAGTGGAAAAAACTTGAAATTGAAATTGAACTTGATACTGAAATTGCTATCTCGAAAGTGCATGTGGGATCATTTTTCAAATCGAAGCAATGATTTACAAATTAAAACCTGCTATGAATTACAGTACGCCTTTTTACTTTATTCCATCAAAGAGAAAAGATTATAAAGTTATAAGCTGAAGCAATGAACGGGATATGATATTTGTCTTACCTTCAAATCCGAGATACCGGCAAACTAACTGCGATGCGTTTCTTGGCCAAATTCCCTGGTGGATTAACATGTTGTTTGCAGGCCTAGACCTAGAGGTAACAGTGATTTTTCCTTCCCTTCCAATACTTCCATTGACCAGTCTCAAGGAATGAATGAATGTAACCTCTGATTTAAGGTTTAATGATTTAACAAAAATATACAAAAGTCACTGTTTCTGTCGGTAAATTCCTTCTTTTTTGGACAATTCATATTTTTTCCACGTCTTAGAAACACGACAAAGGTTGTATGGCGTTGCACTAGAGAAACTGGTATAACAAACTACTTTTCTTCCAATTATTACACGTTCAACCCTATAACGATGTGTGGAAGGGCTGTGGGGGTCATGGGCACGTATGCTTAATGAAATGATGAACAGAGGAAAAAATGAGGCCAATGGGGGGGGGGGAGAAAAAAAGAAACAAGGAGAAAAGGAGGGAAGTGGAAAGAGAGGGAAGGATGGTAGGGTGAGGTAAGTATTATTATTATTATTATAACGTCAGTCATTTCAAGTATAAGAAAGCCAGATTTGGTTATAATATTGAGCAGTTCACTGTTGCCTTTTTACGATTTCATGATGACATGAAGTGTCATATTAGTCCAGGTTACATTTCGTTATTCCGAAGGTTCGTTTATTCCGAAGGTTCGTTAGTCCGAAGGTTCGTTTTTCCTAAGGTTCGTTATTCCGAAAATGAAATAAGGTTCGTCATTCCGAAGGTTCGTTAATCCGAAAACGAAATAAGGTTCGTTATTCCGAAGGCCCGTTAGTCCGAAAATGAAATAAGGTTCGTTAGTTCGTTTGTTTTTTTCGGAACAACGAATCTTATTTCATTTTCGGACTAACGAACCTTCGGAATAACGTCACAAATGTTCGGATAAACGAACCCTTTTTTCATTTTCGGACTAACGAACATCTAGGTATACGGGATTTGCGTGTTTCGGAATAACGAACCCTCGGAATAACAAACATTGGAAATAACGAACCTTCGGAATAACGAACATCACCCGTTATTACACGATTTTTTTCTCTCTCTCTCTCTTCTACCTCAAACCGAATTTTGACGAACTATACACAGAAGACACCCATCATCCTATTTATCATACGCAGGAAGAGGACGATGGCAGCATACCTTTTTTTTCTCTCTCTTTATTTTACATTGACCTAAACCTATGCGAATCTTAACTTTATGACTTGAACTTTTGTTTCACTTTGTTAGCAAACGTGGTATGATCCTTCATGTTTGGACTGCAATCTTATTGAATTTGATTAACCTTCAAATCATTTCTTCTTCCTCTTACCCTCACACGTCTCCCCTCGGTAGCCATTCAAGCACGTGCATTTAAATCCTTTACCCGTTTCCTTGCACGTAGCTCCATGTTGACAGGGGTTTGAGCAACAAGCTGTAATTCAAACAAACACATTCCTTCGATTTGAGTTGATTTAATTTGATTGATATTCCATAAACGATAAAAAGGTCCAAACAGTAAAAAGAAAGGTTTAAACAAGTACCGTGTGTAAACATTACAAACGTGTCCATTACCATCAAAACTGTTATGACAGTAAAATTACCAGTGGTTTATAATACATAATTATAAAACAAAAACCCAAAATAAAAAGTAAAAGCATCACTAAAAGAATTAGACCAAGAACTACTGACCTTTTCACATTAGTTTAACTAGGCTGTCATACAAACAATACGTTGTAAATGAAATAACAACAGTTGTGAGTGTTTGAATGATACAGATACCACAAATTTACAATATAGAACCCTGGAAGAAAGTTTGGAAACTCAGTTTTCATCGATCATATTTCTCTTGTCATGGCATAATCATCGGTTTGTTTAGAATTATAGAAAGTGGGTATATTCCTCCTTAAAATGATACCATATTTGCTAAGATTGTGCATTCATGGAATGACCAGTACATTAGAATTAAAGGCAATGTCTAAAGTGAAAAATTACAACTCCTCTGGCAAGCACTGGTAGTTTGTTATTTTGAATTTGTACTGGTATGCAGAAGGCTCAGAGAGAGAGAGAGAGAGAGAGAGAGAGATTATTTGTATATAGACTGATGGTATACTGTTCCCAACATTTCATCCAAATGCTAAAGAATCTGAATATGAAATTCGAGCTTTATGATGACATGGTAAGAAAGATTCGGTACTATTTGGTCATCAACTTTCTGAAGCAATCCCGGGTAACAGGGCGACTCAAAACTGGAGTCGTCCGGAAACATGTTGCTAGGCGGTTTGAAGTAAGTCTCGGGACCATGTCCAGGTGTAATACTTAGTTCCAAGAAACCAGTGGTGCTCAAAGGGCAGACTAGAATAATAAAACTTCATCATCACTCTCTCGATCGGCGTTGACAAATCGTGCCCTACTTGACATTTATAGGCAAGATATGCCAAACGATGTCAATGAATCTGGCAATTTTTTTAAATTTTGACCTAGTCCCTTATTTTTAATGTACTGCACAGTCCACGACTGAAAAACAAGTGAGCGCGATGGCAACTGCTTTGCGCCAAATACATTCAAAACCTCTTACATGTACAGCAAACAACTCCTATACTCTCAGTTCTTTCGTTCACCGTTGTATCATCATACCAGCAGTCAGTTATATTACTGACATCGAGAGGACATCCTACAGTCACTGTCTCATACAGATAATCTGTTGATGACACACTGAATAATTCAGCACCCTCTGTTGAATATACATAATAAGAAAAAACATAAATTCAGTCATCATGGAATACATCTACATAAGGTATAAATAAGAAATTATGATTGTATATTTCTTACTATTCTTTTGTATTCATTTTTTTAAATTGCAAGGGACATGCCCGGTGCCGCAGAACGTGTTTGGGGGCTGCTACCAAAACAGACAGGCAAGGATCAGGAGGCGGAGCCCCCTGAAGCCCTTGGGTTATGGCTATTGTGAGCCTATGAGCAATGTGAACATTAAATTTGTACAATGCGTATGCTTTTTTCTTCTGTATTTTCACTTTATTTGTATTTCCTTTCATTTTAGCCGAAATGGGGGGGGGGGGGGAGGGGCTACATACTTTGCTCTAATGTGTCATGCCCTATAAAAGAAAGGAGTATTAGTATTACTTCTACTACTACTACTACTACTACTACTACTACTACTAGACTACCATTATTATCGATTATATTGGCCCCTGCCTCACATAAAGAATCCTCCGTAATAATGTTATCTGAATGGTTGAAAATGAAGTCGTGTTTTTAACTATTCTCGCATAGTTAAAAAGCAGTGACAGATGCGTTTGACGTTAACAACGGATATGTGCAGTTACACAGCGCCACTACTACATTGGTTTCCATTCAAATGAGTTCATTTTGACAAGCAAATTTTGTGCAAATATCCCCTTTTGAAGAATCCACACTTCGGATACAAATATTGACTGCTTATTTTTCGGGTCGCCGTTAAACTGCAGTGCCTCGCACAACAAAGTTTACAGAAGGAAAAATTCTTGTCGTCTGAGCATTTCAACATATTTTTTATTAAATTTTCATACCTGTGGATAGCCCAAGATCTCTTCTATCAGTTTCCATGCAAAATTCTCAAACTATTTTACGCTTGAGTGATCAGATGTAACTTGTGTGAAAGGGTGCAGAATTTGAGCTTGACGAGAATTGGTATTTGTTCTTGTTGGTATCAGAGAGGCAGAGAGTGGTGTAAACTCCAAAGGCTTATTTTCATATTTACAAAAATTTACAACAATTTACACATTAATAATTTTTTTTCATCCTTCGTTGTGTGTATCTTCTGACACATTTCATTAACATGTCAACCTTGGGTGAGGATCTGAATACTCGCTTGGTTGATTTGAAATATCAATTTTAGGTTAGTTTTTACCATTAAAGCCGGAATAATTTGAATATCAGAAATAGAAAATTATCATGCAGTCATGCAGACTAAGCAACATCAACCAATCAGTCAGTTAATCAATTATCACTCTAAAAGTCAATCAATCAGAGAAACAACCAACTAGTCAATCCCAAAGACAAGTGATTTGACACAATCAAATAACTGCAATCTGCAATACAAACGTGTAAGTTTCATGATCATTCCTTTTTATTTAAATGATAAAATACAATGAAACATCTCTTTATTCCACCTGCCAAACAAAACGACGAGGTATCAAGTCCATAATTCCCTCAAAGAAATGTTTAAATTTTAGTCACATTCATGAAACTTACACATTTTAATTGCAGATTGCAGCTTTTCAATATCAACTCACTTGACTTTTAGCGGACAGTTGGATTGAATGAGTGTATGATTGGTTAACTGCTTTTCTGATTAATGAAATGATTGACTGACCTATTCATGAATGATTGATTGATTGATTGGTTGGTTGCCTGATCTTTCTGGATGACCATGCGTGCTAATATTATATTTTCATAACATCCAAATCACGGTTAAATGTGAAAACTTACCAAAACTTAATATTACAGAATAATCAATAAATTATGCAATTGCTCACTCAAGCATGGCACATTCATGACATGTGTCATATTAAACATAAACACAACAATGGATATCTATTCATGAATCGCCAGAAAGCCATCAGAATATTAGAATTCATAAGTCTCCACAGTTAACACTACCGTGACTACTGTCAGCTTTGCTGATAGCAACCAGCACAAATACCCATTCTTATCAAATGTTAATTTTGCACCCTTTCACTATACTCCCACAAGTTATCTTTGCTTACCCAACCGTACATTTCTTCTTCTTTTTTTTTTTAGATTTATTTTTGGTAGGATTTGAAAGAAGAGTCTTTGGGCTATCCACCGGTACGAATATTTCCTTAAAATCTCTGAAATACTAAGATGACGAGCATTTTTCCTAATGATTTTTTTTGGGGCGGGGGCGCACACAGAAGCCGCGGAGCATTTTTGAAAGGGGGGGGGGGGGCGCGGCTGAGCATGCGAAAAAACATTGTCGCGTTATTGTATAGAGGCCACCGTGTCTACCCAGAAAAGTTTGGGGAGGGGGGCTGCAGCCCCCAGCCCCGGTTTCGCGGTCCCTGGCACAGTATAGCTCCTTGGTAATATCGAGACTGTACCATGTCCCTCGACTTCGTCTCCAGGCACAGTACAGTTTTCGAGATCCCCTTGGGCTATAGCTTCAACCTTGCCCCTCTATAAGCAGTTAATATGTGTGATATCCCATGTAATAATTCTGTGTTTTACTATATCTGTTTTATTATCTTTCGACGACATTGTAGCATTTGACCATTTGTCAGTTCATTAAGTAAAAAGATATTTCATTTTAACAATTTCTGCGATTTAAATACTTTCGAAAAATCAACACGATATGCAGTTCGTCCGAAGCCTATGGAAAGGAGTAAACATAAATGATCGACAGATGACTTCTACTGGATGAGTGAGTAACCTATTCAGTCATCCAAATTGCTTTATCGAAACTCATTTTCAAATCGAAGTTATAATGAAAAAATCCACAATTGTACTTAAGAACAATAAATTCTAACGAAGAGTGAGGATTATTTACAGACAGATTTACTATTGAATAAGAAAGTTTTTCTGGTTTTTTTTTTACCTTTAAATCCTAGATAGCGGCAAACTAACTGCGATGCGTTTCTGGACCAGTTTCCCTGGTGGATTAACATGTATTTTGCAGGACGAGACCGAGATGTAAAAGCGATGATTCCTTCTCTTTCACTACTTCCACCGACCAGTCTTAAGGAATGGATGAAGGCACCCTCTAAAAAAATTTGAGCCAAGTACAAATGCCACTCTCTCTGTCGGTAAATACCTACTTTCCCTTTTACGTATTACATGAATGACGTTGCTTTACTCCTGTTGTCTGGCATGTTAAAATTTCACATTATACAGATAATGAATGTTTATGAGTGCAATGGACAGAATATTTCATGAGGTGAAAGATATTTTGTCCATTGAAAGAATGAAAAAACATTCATTATTTGTTTTATATGACACGAAAAAATAGATCAAATCGCAATAAATCAATAGCGCTATACGCTAGCGCGCTGTTTGTGGTGCATGTATGGACATTGCAAACGCAAGCGTTTTACGTACGTAGTGTGCCGGGCTCTCGGCGTTCGTGCAATGGAGCAAATCGTATGGATCCAAGATTGCACGTTAAATGGAGCCACAATTGCACGAATGATGACCTTATAGTGCAATGGGACAAATGATCAATATCAAACAACCAATCAAATGACAGGGATCTATTCAGGTGTCATATAAAACAAATTATTTTCCTTCAAGTACCATTAGTACTAGTACTACTGCACGATGTTAAAATACTTAACTTGCAAAACCGAGTGTGGATCTGCCGATTATTTTTGTCATGGTTCCTTTATGATTTAAAAAGGAGTTTACTTTGTTTCCCTCCTAATAGCCTAAATAGTTAAAGAGTGATAAATGCAATCTCTAATCATCTTACGTAGTAGAAGACCACTAGTAATTTAGCAGTTCACTTTTATTTTTTGAGAATTCATGATGACAAAAATGTAATGTTATTACATGTTTCCTTTTTATCTTCTAGCAGAAAATGATTGTCTTTATGACAAACTATATACTGAAGAAACATAATCATCTTCTGTATCATTTTCAGTAAGAAAAGTTCAGTGTTTTATTCTTTCTTTAAAAAAAAAATATATGTGAATTGTTACCTCAGTAAATTTTAACACTGACCTAAATTTTTGTTACATTTTGTTAATTGTCGATTACTCCTGTCTTGATTATCGTCAATGAAGGTGAATTTTACTTTTAACTTGAATTTGATTTTTTTCCCTTTTTTTTCCTCTTACCATCTTCACATTTATCCCCTCGGTAGCCATCCAAGCACGTGCATTTAAATCCTATGTCCGTTTCCTCGCATGTAGCTCCATGTTGACAGGGGTTTGACGAACAAGCTGTAATTCATTAAAACCCAAACACTTTTTTTTAATCTTACTGAATATCTCTGTTAATGAACGATAAAACCCCAACATAACGGAAATAGTTTCAGTGGGGTCGTGTTAAAAACTACAAAATATTCAAGCATGGGCACTGAACACCTTTATCTGTTTCATCGCGAATAAGTACATCAGTGTTGACTGGGGTTAGAAGAACAAGCAGTAATAAAGCCAAACCCATTTTTAAAAAGTTTATATCGCTATTCATACAGAGTGATTAAAAAGTCAAAACAACAAGAAAGATTTCGGCCGTGTCAAGCATCGCCAGAATATCCAAAAACATCGAAGCTGTGATGACAGTAAAGTGACAGTGGTTTATCGTTTACAACTGAAACTATCGTATATATTTAGAGAAAACGAAATGAAAGGCATCACTGCAAATAAGACTGTTAACTCATTCACAACACTTTGATTAGACTGACATACAAAAACATACTTTGAGCTTTAATAATGTAGATAATTAAACTTTAGAATGCTGTAAAAAAAATTTCAATATGAAAGAACCTTTTGACATGTCAGGATTCAATATGTTGCGCAAAAAAGAAAAAATAATAACCGGTATTTGGTTAAAAAAAAGAAAAAAAGAGCATGCATTTTTCGTTGGGAAAGGTTCAACCAATGGTTACTTGTCCTGTTGTTGTGTAGGAATAAAGTTACCTAAAATTGGACCAAATTTACCCGTTGAGTGGACAGAATACACCCAAAAAACTCATATGTTTCTTTCCCACCCAAGCCAAACTGTTTTTGCAGAAGAAGAATTTTATGTATTCACCCATTTTGTGAGATTTGTATGAAAATAGGATATGCAAAACTCTTTGGGGAGGGGAAACATTTGATACTATGTCCCCAGGAAATTAAGTAGAATGACACGCCCCCCACCCCGTTCTCAGGATTTCCGCCCACGGCCCTAACCACTAGGAGGCTCTTGCGTGACCATCGCGGTTTTTTTTCAACCTCACTCATTACGACATATTGCATTATGACCACACACCTCAATTGGCCCATTTACATAATGGAATGAAACTAGTGAAATGGTAATTGATAACCATATTACTTTTGCATGAGCCTTTTTTAATTCCATCAAGGGAAACACAATTTTCCTTTTACGTAAATGAAGTGCGGCTAACTCAAGGGATATCAAAGATATATTGTGAATATCTGGTTTGTTAGAAAGCCGGATTTATCTTTCATTGTGCTTTAGAAACAGCAAATCTCACTGAAGGACATTCATTCAGGGAGATGACGCATGCCCTGAAAAAAGAGCTTTCTTTTAATAATGTAGGGAGCATTTTCACGGATTAGTGTCAGATTATTCACCAAGGTGTCATCCATTTTCCATATTGTGTTTAATCCATATTGTGGTTTACATAGCTATAGTTTCATTGTGTATGAATAGCAAATCGCTTTTGCGACCATATTACCTTCCCTTTATAACATTCGATATCTTGTTATTGAGGCCTCGGTCACATTTGATCCTTAACGATACCGATAATGATATCGAGAATGACAAAGTAGAGTTGAGTTTGGAATTTCAATTTTAAGGTAAAATTCTATCCTTGCAAGATATTACGTCCAAAAGAATATATGATATTCTGTTAAACATGAGAGCAGAAAAATCACGGGCGATACAAAAGTAAGAGCAAATGTATGATATTTCAGAAAAAAAAAGCCGCAGTGATATTTTTGAGACCAAGGAAGTCCACTTTAAATAGCAGGCTCAGAGAATTTCAATGTAGAATGCTGCATTATCTTGTCTACACAAACAAATATTTGTTTTTATTTTAAAATGCAACAGATAATTTCTTTTTTGTCACAAAGAGGAGTTAAATTATGATCTCTTATTCTTTCATGTGAAAAGATAAAAATGTTATGGATTGATTGTGGTAACTTATCCCAGCTTCCTGATATTAGAAATATAGACCGGAAAGGGGTCCATGTTGGAATAGAAGGGTCAAATATTGGAGAAGAAAGAAAATTAGCTGAACAGAGAGGAATATTAACAAGCCATTTTAGAAAGTGGGATAAGTTTATTCCCTTGGGATGATGAGGCAGAAGTAAGTTTCGTGTTCTTTTTTTTTAAACCTTTGAAATCGATCACAGCCTAACCGGGCATACAGTGTTGAGCGGAGGAAGGGGGGTTGGGGGGGGGGGGGCCAGTTTTTGTGTTCTTTATTTTCCTTTTTCTCCTTTTGAATCGGTCACTTGGGAGAGGGGGAATGAGCCCCAGGGAGGGCTATGTTTCATTATTTACTTTCATTCAGTTGTACATGTAGGACTTTTTTCAGCTTCCCATTCTTTCTGTATTATATAATTGATATCAGATGGTAAAATTCAAAGCATGTTGTATTCCGTTATCGAATTTAGTTTAATCGAATGTACATGTTATTGAAGGCGCTTGACTGGAGACGCGAAGGTCCGAGGTTGGATCTCCCGCACGGCACTTATGCCCTTGAGCAAGGCAAGCTATCTCCATTACTGTTCTATCGTATTTCAAATAAAGTGATGTGCTATATGCATATTGATACTAAGTTGTGGTGTGCATATGTTGTTTTAAAAAACTACAACCTTACAGGATGAGCTATGCTCTTTTCTGTCAATAGTTGGTACTAGGGCAGCACTTGGTTGAAGCTTCCGTTGTGTTTTCATAGTTTATTATTCTTTTTTTTTCATAAGGATTTTTAAAAACATTTCCTACAAAATTACGAATAAAAATTCAAATAAATAAAACTTGCAACTTATTGTTTTACATGTTACAACAGGTTCAATGCATAATGTGCAATATATTTGCCAATAGAGCTGAGCATCTAAAAATTAAAATAAAGAAAAGCTGCAATTAAAGTTTTAGATTTCATACAAAGAACGGACACATGAAGATATCGAAAAGAAATGTTTCGCATACCGCATAAAGTTATTACAATAATAGCCTATACCATTTTTCATTAACCAATATCTTTTTTTAATCCTTAAAAGAGGAAAACGTAATAAAGAACTCGAAGATGAGAGAAGGGAAAGGGAAGAAGGAGGATAAAAAGAATGGTAAAAAGAAAAAAAGACTGATAAAGAGAACATACACTGTCAGTCCGCTCCCACCAAAAACACAAAACAAACAACAAAATTGGCGTTCGGTGTAGGGTGTGATCAGTTCGTCACTGACGGACATTTTCAAAAAATCGCAACTTTGAAGGCCTGTAAAAGGAAGGCCTGTATTACTATATGGTTTATCATAAAGGATGTCGCTAAGTGTTCCGAGAAGTACATGAGTTTGGCTGTCATGGTTTCCTATTCATATGTAAATCAAAAAAAGGTTCAGTGTCACGGACGGACAGGGCAGAAATTAGGTGTAAAGCCTTTTAGTACTATTTTGCTATTTCTATCCAAGTAAATTGACCTTGTCGAATATTTTCAAGTAAAAATGTTAGTCACATAAATTGGCTTCCCTATCATCCATTTAGCACTTGAAATCAGAGCATTGATTTTGTAGGAGATGTCAAAATGGTGTGTCACGGACGGACATGTTGGTTAAAAAGTGCAATTTTTAACAACACCCCTGCTGAAAACGGTTTGGTCCAAAGAAGGTGATACCTTCTTGTGCTACATGTAAATGAATGAGAATCTGATTAGCACCAAAGAAGGTATCACCAGTCGTTCGTAAAGTCGTTCGTAACTTACGAACAGCTTTATGAAACACCCCCCCCCCCCTGAACTGATCACACTCGTTCTCAAACTCTCCAAGATTTAGTACAAGGGTCACCCGGCTCCAGTAGCCATTGGGTTCAAAACATCTTTGCCGTTATTGTTTTCGATCAAATATTACTCACTTCAATATGGGCATACTCACATGTTCACATCATAATACAGGAGGTCAAACTACATGGGAAAATACATTTAACTTTAGCGTTTTCTGTGAGATTCAACCACCGGTGTAAATCCACTTTGAGGAGTGGGGGGAGATCGACTTTTTTGTCGATATTTTTTTTTCTGTCGAACTCACACTTAAGTATAAACACACACACACCCTAACCCACCTGCACAGACCCCCTTACACACATTTGAATTTTTATTACGCGAGAAAGCGAAGCGAGTGAACCAAAAACAACCACTTTTCTGTTTTTTAATCTCGAAAAAGTTGGGGAACATATCCCCCCCCCCCCCCGGATTTACGCCAATCGATCCAACCAGTCTGTA
>CM057154.1:16323256-16564762 GCA_029962745.1 Echinometra lucunter | reverse complement strand
CTGTTGTTTTATGTTTTCTTTGATTGTTTAAGATGAAACCTAGCTGCGCAAAATAATATGCATCATATCTTAAATGAAGAGTGAGAACAATACAGAGTGTTGTACGAAAGTTATGAATTTGCATTTCATCGACAATGAGTGATAAATTACAAAACGAATTCGATTATGAAGTAAGGGTCTTTCTTAAGCGTATGGACATTCATACTTAGCAAAGAAGGAGAATTTCAAACATTCCGCGCAGTACTGCCCAATTTCATTCAAATGAACGGTTTTCTTCCATCCAATCTTACCCTCGTACAATTAATACAAGTGCAACATTTTATGAAATGTAGAATATTAACACATGACATTAATAAGTAAAAGGAAAGAAAAACAAAAGAAGTATGTAAACATGTTAAAGGACAAGCAATAAACGAAAAAGAGATTAGTTGAATTTTGCATCGTTCCTGTATACTCTAAATGGCGGTGAATGTGTTTTGCATAATCTTTTTCATGTTTCTCCTACAGTGTTTTTATTTACTGATTTAATCATTCATTTTGCTCTTATTTGCCTGGCCTTATTTTTTTAGAAGATAAAGAAGTGAGAAAAACTAAAATTAAATTTTCTTTGCGGAAAACTCGAAATCATGAAACAGAAAAAGGATACCTGTAGATGAGTTTATTTCGATAACAAACTGACGACTGGTTCCATTATTCGATTCATTTTTGCTGCTTTTCTTAAGTTAGGTATATTTGTTATGAAAAATATATACATGTGTTCAGTTTACTCACTATTACGACAAACATTAATGACCTTAAACCATTTCTAAAAAAATAATTCTCAGAATAAGAAAATTTATTCTTTTTATTATTTCTCATCACATTCGGGCACGTTACCTATGAATTACAGATGTGGATAAGATGTTTCAAAATCCTAAAAATGGCTTCCCCCAAAAGATATGAACACATTTTAATATCATGTTTACTGTTATTTTAATTGTTTCCAGTACATTTTGTTGAAAGTTCAATGGAGTCAAGCTGAAAATGCGGGAAATTCTGGAATAACTAGGGGTCGTGTACATGAGGAATATGTTAATTACGCGATAACAAAGCACAAAACTTACCATCGCCAGATGGATCATTTTTTAAAGCAGGTTTTACATGGTTATGTCTTGAGTTAAAGTTGGGAAAGCCTTCTTAAACATTTTCAAGGAAGAAATATTTTCTCCTGTGAATTGTAAATGGTATATTCGAAATCAGACTGCTATCGATATCTAACGTTTGAGCCTGATTTTTCCACGATATCATGAAATATACATAAAGTATACATGCATATTAGGCATTTTGAAAATGGGTGTTCAGAGAAGTCAAATTATCTTGACTATAATACAATATCATTGATATTGATAAGCAATTACACAAGTACTTGCGTCCGCTTTTTAGGTGAAATTTAATGAATCATCACATCTTGAATCTTATTTAATTACATGGGGATTAGGATATAACTTCTTGTCATTTATTCTCTATTTCATGTTAAATATTCTCTCTTGGTATTATGCACTATATTACAGAATGTCAAAAACCCACTACAACATTAAAATATTCCACAGTCCCATTATTTCTACTACAAGGCTTATTTGCGTTAAATGCTCACTTCTGATATGTAATTAAAAGTCATGAATGTTCATTTACTGTTCTTAGACATTCACTGCTTTCAAATATCATTTTCACATATGACATTGTTGAAGATTCAGATTTATCACGTATTCATAATTTTAATCACTAATACTGAAATGTTCGTTGCTCTTAAAGATTCAGAATTTTCAAATATTCACAAAACGTGCTGTTCCTCATACAGGAATTTCGTAAATTTCGTCACAGAAAATTCATAAGCTGTCAGGTAAAGTGTTTCCACATCATTTTTTTTTTTTAAATATCATACTCTTAATGAATATAGCAATTGCAATTAACAATTCAAAAGCGCCATTACTCCGCATTAGTTGAGCTGAAGTTCTTTCAAAATGTTGCATAAAGAAAATTTCCGTTGTTGTTTGAACATTCATAGATTAATTTCAATTGGCCATAATAGAAAAGTTTATTTGATACAGATGTGATATTCATCTGTACGTGATTAAACATATAAAGTACGTGATGAATTATAGAAAGTATCTGCACTTTTATTTCAACAGATTTGATATTTACACATTTCTTTCTCAAATGCACTGGACACAAAAAATTCCAACATCCGTATTTAAATCTTCTATTGGTGTGGAGGGGCATACCCTTGTGATTACGATCATCATGCAGTAACACATATAAATAAAATAAAATAAATTTATGAGGATTTTTTTTTTTCATTCGTAAAACTATTCTTAAAGTGTACCAATAAATCCTCACTAGAACACTTAGAAATGTTTTCTGCAAGAATAACGTAAGACTAGAGACTGAATGGAATTCACACTTGAGTTTCATCAACAACGCCCTGAACTGATTTTATGCGTACCCAAACACGAGCAAATCGGCTAGTCTATTCACCAGTTGCGTTCATGTGTAGTGCTTGAGAGCTATTGATTTAATCTCTTTTCATAAGACTAGTATTCCAAGCTCCTATTTTGAATCTACTATAATGACATGAAATCACTAAACTTTAAATATGAAGAGGAGTTCTGTTCATGAAATTACATCTTGAAAGAAACAGTCTTCAAGTGATTGGGAAAAGGTAGATTCACTGTACACCGAATCAGGTGTCTAGTGTTGGGAAATTGAAATAATAAAATGGATAAAAATTTTACTCACTTTCCTCTGTGTCTAAGGGCATGTGCAGTGCACAGAAAAGAATATTATGAGACAGTGCACAGAAAAGAATATTATGAGACCACACACAAATGAATGCAGGAACACGTCAGCTATTCCTGGTCGCATTTTTAATATGAGGGCATCTGAAGAGCATTCTTTTTCAGGGAACCTTTCTACTATCTTCCTAACTCATATAAAGAAGTGAACAGGTGAAAGAACTGACAGATTGTTTTGTGAACTTTTACTATTCCTCAAGCTTCACTTTCAAGTATGCCGAGAACTTCATATCTCATACAAGGGAGTCCATCCCACTTGAGAGGATGTATCCTGACGTATCGAGCTCTGATTGGCTGAGGGAGCAGTATGGTCTCAGGAGTGTTATTTTCGTAGTTGGCAGCAAAGATCTGGAGGTCAAAGAAAGGGAAAATCAATTTAAGCATTAAGCATTAATTGAGAATTTTTTACCGGCAAACAGGCACAATTTCTTAACCTTTCATATTTTGCATGCGAGAAAAGCGAAAAAGCAGGCAAAATCTGTCACCTATTTGACTGAAATCTAGAGTCGATTCAATTGTGTACATCTATTAATACCTCGAAATGCACTTCAGTGCCGTTCAAAATATACCAGAGTATCGAAGATTCTGCGTTGTAAACTTTTAAAGCCTTTCTATTTTGCACATTTACTTTTCTAGGTTTCTGTCTTTTAGGCCAGTTCTTCATTTTGTTCAAATACGGAATCTCTGGTTTCGTGGGCTATTGGTCTGGGCTGCCCCTGGAATTCTATTTTAAACAATAAGAACTTACTTTTTTGTCACCACACTCTTGCTGGAATGCATAAGTCCATGATAGGTCATCCACTGAATAGGAGATACTTATAGATGTAACCCACTGCGGGAATCCATATCTGCCTTGCATGATAACACCAGTTACAGTAGAAATCTTTCCAAGATCAATCTAGGTTTATGTGACATAGGATATGATAACGACATAGTATCAAAGTATTCAATATACGATGAGGTTTTCCAATTAGACATGATTTTCTTTGAGAATGAAGAATCTACTTCGGAGCATGATCTCCACTTCTAGAAGGAAAGTCAATGCTGTATGAGTCAGGTTGCTATATTAGCCAGGATACATGGCAATTTTTTACAAGGCAGAGCGGGTGGGGTATGTATGTATGTATGTTTTATTTATTTCAATACGGTGATAGTCCGTACCGGTTACAAAAGAAATACATCAACAAAGAATAACGACAATAAGTATTACAAATTATGATTAAGTTTTATAGTACATTGTACACTTTGGTCTGCAAAGGTGCAAATTCATTGCTCCTACTATTCATACCTTGCACAGTGTTTTCACCACAAATCATGTCAACTTTCAATCTATCTAATCTATCTTCTTTTCATTAGCAGACTTATAGAGTTCAGCCTCATCTCCTCAGTGCATTGGATTCCAGCTTTGATGAAGATCTGATTCTTCCTATATCATACCTGGCTCCGATTATAAAACACTTAAGTGGAATGAAGTGTCTCATGTTCTTTAGATATACATATTTATTATTAATCCCTCATGTTAGATGAATTACAAAGGTAATTTCCGGGGGGGGGGGGAAGAACATGTAAAATAATCTGATGATCCAAGGAACATGCAAGCGACGGAGCAAAGTGACCGAGTGGGTCACAAGGGAGCTTTTTCATTTTTAGAATTGAAATTGAATGATGTAGTGCACACTTTGGGCAGAATTTTTAGAATTTAAAAAAAAAAGTTAAATTCAAAATTTTCTGGGGCAACCCCCCCCCCCTCGCTGCTTACGCCCATGTATACTATCGAAAACTTGATTTTGCTTTAACTATAAAGTTAGATTTATTTAGGCGTAGAGTTACATGTATCATGATTTGCAATAACCAAATGAAAATGAATCATCTGTTTTATTCGTCACCATTTCGTAAATAACGATGACAAATCGCTCGACATGATTGTATTTATTTTTCGTAACTGATCCCCCCCCCCCCTCCTGTGAATTACCGGGTTGTTTCATTGCAGGATGTAAATTCATATAATTTGAATTAAAATGATTAATGGGTAAATAAGTTACGAAATTAATGTTTTCAATTATGAAATAGCTTTGAACACGGTTAAAGCTTTACGACATGCACTCATTATTACTTTTTAAAGTGCATTGTTAGTGCATTTTTTAGTGCATTTCCGCGCGTATCGCTAATGTTTCGATTCTCGGCTTTCTGTCATTCATGCTATTTTACTCTGATGAGTGCATGTCGAAATTTTACCGATTTTGCAGTACCAAGCACCTATTCAATTATGTTATAATGAAAACTAGTATCATTTCTTTATTCTACATGTAGCTCATTCAACCTGAGTTAAATACAAAAACTGACTAAAAGCTCTGTTAAAAGTTTATTTAAAAATGATATAATACTCCAGAGTAGAAAATGATTTCATTTGGCCGTGGTAAGTAAATGATGGTTGATATAATACTCTATTTTTTAAATTTTGGTTGGAATATCTGAAAAGAGTGTATGATTAGAGAATTGCTATGATTAATATGAAATACAATTTCCTCGTGAACGATGTTTTTACAAGGATTTTTTTTTTCATTTAACTTGCAGCAAAATAATCATTACAAAGTTAGTGCCATCAAATTACCATGATTTTGATGGTAATTTCGTCAGATTACCATGGATACAACGGTAGGTTTTATTACAAAGCCAATAATCGACGCGGATCATTAGTAGTACAATGAATATATTTGACCTTTCTTAATAGGCATGTGCAACACATCCAGATTTCTTGTTTTTTTATGCACGCGTATACGTAGTACTACGCTACAAGGAGCATCTTAAAAAAAAAATATTCATCGGGGATTCCGTAGCATTCAAATCGTGTTCAAATGTTCCGGCAAGATGGCGGAGGTTTAGGGACTTGACTGTATAACCAGACGTGTGTGTTTCTATGGGAAAAGGTTGGACAACGTACCAAATCAACAATCAGTTGTTTTTACCATTTTCTTGCTCATTTGTGTAGGTTTATGAGAGAAAAAAAAGGATATTGCTAAAGAAGAAAGAGTTTTTGCATCTTCTTGTTATCTTCATTTTGAAATTCCCTGGGGGAATGTAGCATAGTTCAACACGTAGAAAATCGATTCTAGACCTGTAAATGTGGGCGTTCTCCAGTTTCAGCCCCCCCCCCCCGCCCTTTTCCCACTCACACAGCTTTAATCATGGTGTTTGTTTATTCTTAATAACCACTTACATAAATTTTGTTAACGCTTGCGTCAAGAAACGTGCCCCTTATTTGTTATTAGTATTTCAACAAAGCACTGGCGTAAATCCACTTTGAGGAGTGAGGGGAATGATCGACTTTTTTGCCGATTTATTTTTTCTATCGAACTCACACTTAAGTAAAAAAAAAAACACACGCCCTCACCCATCTGCACAGACCCCCCTTACACACATTTCAATTTTTATCTTGCGAGTGAGCGAAGCGAGCGAGCCAAAAATTACCACTTTTCTGTTTTTCAATCGCATTTTCAAATAGAAATTCTAAAATATGATGGTTGTCCATGACACATTATTGAAAATTTTATTAACTGATTAATTCAAATATCATTTCTTCCTTAAAAAGTGGGGGGATATTTGTACACGCCACCCCCCCCCCTCTCAAAAAAAGTGGGGGGGGGGGGGATATATCCCCCCATCCGCCCCGGGATTTACGCCAATGTAACAAAATGTTGGGTCACGTAACCCATCACTTCGGAGATGTATTAGAGGAGGTATTTTTTACGAAAGTACTCAAAACGTGAAGACATGAAGGCGTGCCTATTCGGACCAAGCTTTAATGAATAAGCAAAACAAGTAATATGACTAACATTTGAAGGGCCGCGGCTGTAATAATTTCAATATGCATGGAATAATGGCGTTTAGTACTCTAAAACGTGGACAAGACTAATATTGTCCCCTTTAACAATCATAATAGAAATAATCGTATTAACCTGAAGCAAAACTCTTAGCTTTCAGTACAATCATAGTCTTCAATCCTATCCTCCTGTAATCATAACAACCCTATGCCTATCCTATCCTAAACCTATCTATTGAACTCTTGTCAGGCCTTTCTATAATAGGGACAAGACTGCAATGACCGTTAAAAATAGTTGAAGATTACACTTGTTCAGTTTAGACCTAGAAATACCTCTTCAAATTGCATTCTGGGCATTACAATTAATGTAATTACATTTTGCATAATAGCTCGAATTGAATTTTAAAATAGATTGCCATTTATCCATTTTAAAATATGGTTTTGGTCAAATATGGTCTTACGTGAATTTTTTTTTTTTAAAGAAGTATTTTATTTTCATTCATTGAAAAAATAATAAGCATATATTACATTTAACATAAAAAAATAAGTATCAAATTCTCAAGCTGATATCAATATCATGTACATTCGATTAAACTAAAATTCGATAACGGAATGCAACATACTTTAAATTCTACCACCTGAGGTCAATTATATGCTACATAAAGAATGAGAAGCTGACAAAGTCTTACATGTTCAATTGAACGAAAGTAAATAACAATAATTGAAAAATATTTATGAATCATGATCGATTTTCATGTCCATGGCTTTTGAAGGTTTAAAAATGTTCGGCAAGAAACGTTTTGTTAAGACGTTTTAAAAACGTTTTAAAAACGTTCCATGAGATGTGTGTGTGTGTTCAAGACCTAAGGACCAAGAAAAAAACGTTATCAAAACCTTTTAAAAACGTTTGGTGTTTGCTGGGCTAGACGCACTCACCTTCACCCATCTATTTCCGTCATTATGATCAGCTAACCATCCGGCGTCTTCACGACTGCTAACTCCACCGTTCAGCCTTCCAGCTGAAGCAGTGAACCGATCATCTAAACTCGTTGAAGAGGTAAGGCTTGAGTCTGGTATACGTCCATCTTCGACCCCCATTCCTTCTCCCCGGACAGGAGGTGAACAGGTAGCTGTTTCCCGGTTCATCGCCTCTAAATGAAACAACAGCAAAAACAAAGAGAAAATATCCACACACACACACAAACACACACAAAGTGTACTAATTTACGAGACTTCTTTCTACCCCGTCATTGGATTCAATATTTGATATTCCGCAGGAAAAGTGCCCGCCTTTGACACTTGCATGAGTAAGGAACATTCCTGTATGGAATGTAGAGAAAATGCATTGATTGGATACATGAATCGAACCCGCGACATTGTATCTAAACCACCCGATGACGACACCTTTAAGCTTTTGACAATTTATATGCAGCTGTCAGTGTATTGCAATGTATTGTAATAGATTCATTCATGTTATAAACTCACAATCAGTAAAAGCAGACTGCTTTTCAGCGAGTCCGTGACATTAGTTTGACTACAGAAATGCTAACTGGATTCCAGGATGCCTGACCCACCTATTACGTCACTGAGCGGTCCATATCCCATAAGCTCTAACCTGAGGGATGCGTCTGAATTTTCATATCTTGTCTTTGGATGTATTCGGAAGAAACGACAGACCACCGGCTTATAGAAGGTGTGTAAAACGGGAGTCGTTTGGTCATAGTTTCCGGTAAAAACCTTTAAAAAGACATGTACACTCTTAAAACATGTATAAAAATAATGTTGATTAAAAATCGCTTGACATTTCCTATAAAATGAGGGTTGGTTGAAATGACTTTTAATCTTTCGCAGGTTAATACTGTTGATTAAAATTATTGTTTTAATCGTGTTGGTTATGTTTGTAAGCAACAGTGATTACCAAACATTTTTTTCGGCTTTCCCGCCAAATGATCGTGCAAACTGTTGAGAAACTCGGGTGTTTTTGTCGGTTAAAGTTTAATCAAAGTTGGTTTACAGGTGATTAAAATACCGATCCCGTGCAAGAAACAACTGCTGAGCACAGGTCTACAGCAGAAAACGTTTGCGATAAAGATGGAAGTCGCGTTGTCAAGTCGCTTAATGATTTGGGCCATTGGGGAAGAGCTTGTCGGCGTGTTTAAAGATGAGAAACTCTTCAGATCTGTAATTTTTTTCTAGCTTAATCTTAGAAAGAAATAGATGTACTGTGTGACCTTGCTTCCTGATTAAAACTGCTTTGGAAGTTCGAATTGCTCGATCTGGATTAGACAGGTCCACCGGTAAATCTACTGATTTCGTCGTTGCTTGGAGGCAACGCCGGCGTTATGGTGGTGTGTTCATTTCTGCGGATATCCAAATTTCGCGGACAGGGCAATATGACCCCTACTATTGTAGAATTAGTGTTGGCGTTGGCGTAGTCAGTAGATTTACCGGTGGGTCTGACTTACCTAGGTCCACTGGCGTAAATCCCGGGATGGTGGGGGGGGGGGGGGTGTATATTATATACCGTACGCAGGATTATTTTCCGTGGTCAAGAATATGTTCAATAGGAACACGCAAGCGAGAGAGTGAAACAAGGGAGCAAGAGTTTCCACACTTTTAGAATTGAAATTGAACGATCCGGTGCACACTTTGGGTGTAATTTTTTTCGAAATTTTCAATAAACAAGAAAAAAATATAAAAAGTTTATGCTATTCTTCTACTCATACATTGTTAGTTAGGCCTATATATCTGCAATGATTCGATCGAAATGAATGAATTTTCACGAAATAAGGGCCTGTGACCATGAGCCTATTCTTTTACCCTCTGTAAGAACGGAAATGCCGACAAATATTATTGCACGTAAGAAAGGAGTAACAGTGAAATATGAGAACTCGGTCTCAGTATTTCAAGAAAAATAATTTTACTCGCCCATAAACTCAAGAGAAACAAGATGTTTTCGATCTGCAATCACTCTTAACTCGCTGACTACTGAATTCTTATATTCCCACAGACAGGGTTCACCCGGTTCCAGTAGCCAATGGGTTAATATTCCAGCAGCAGATGCCCGAATATCATAACATTTTTGTAGCGACGTGTCCGACTATCCTCGAATTCTGCAGGGAGTGTTCATCATAAAAACATTTAATGTATTTTGCATATTTTTCTTCGCTCGCTGCGCTCGCTGGTATAAAGAATTATTTGGGAAGGAAAAAAAATTGGGCATGCTGAATATATTTGGGATATGTTATAGGCATATGATAATGGTACATTTTGATGACAAAATGATATTTTATCATCGAAAGAGTGTGTTTCCTTGTCGCTTCGCTCACTCATAATATTTAGAAGCAGGATGGTTTGGACAGCAAACAACTGGACCAGCGACGTATCATAATTTGGTAGTGAGATGACCAAATCTTGTAGGCCTAGATTGTATTTTGATGACAAAATAAGACTCTTTTTTATAGCGAAAGGTGATTTTTGGTTCGCTCGCTTCGCTCTCTCGCAAAAATAAACAACGAGTAGGACTATATATATGCGGGCGGGCGAGTATGTGTATGCTGGAGAGTGAGCAAGAAATTTCGGGAACATATTGCGAACATCCCCCCCCCCCTCCCCCTCCACTCCTCGAAAGGAATTTACGCCGATTGCCAGGTTTACTCCAGATGGAACAGTCGAACCTTCCATATAGTTAATTGGAAAGCAAGATCACTCTAGCCTGTGGATCTATTTCTTCCTAACATTACGCTAGACAACAGTTACAGATAATTATGAAAGACTTTCTCACCAAAACAGAAATGACCACTTTAACCAACAACTTTTGTATATTTAACCACTTTAACCGACACTGAGCCAACACAGTCAAAACCAATAAACGATTACAAATGTTAATCAATCACTGGTAAAACTTTAATCAACAGGCCGTTTTTGAAGTTTAAAGGACTAATGACTGATTCACCTGATAGTCTTTGGTCGATTACAATTTCAACCAACAAGGCTACAAATTTAAATCTACGTGAGTGATACAGGCCTGCATGGAGTTCATTTCAAAGCTTAAAACTTATCATTTTGCTAATTACTTAACCCAGTAAATTTATTTCCTCATACTTCTTGTTCTATTTGCTTTACCTTTCCGGAGAAAATTCTCCCACCTTTCCAATCAAACCTAACTGACAGACTTCAGTTGATAATAATTAATGGATAAGCTCGCGAACTGATGTCGTTCAGAAACTGATACTTAATCTCAAGTATCCATTTACTTTTTTACCCTTTAAAACAAACTAAAAATTTTATGAGAATGTGCAATATATTAACTTAGTCTCATAAACTGGCCGTATCAGTCAACTGATATAATAAGCTTTAAAACAACCCGGACGTTTCCCCAACGTATAATTACAGTGCATATTTTCCCCATATTTTCCATTGGCCATGTTGGCATGACTGTGAAATGAGAAGGGTTAAGTGGACATTATTTTCATGATAACAGCTATTGATTTATTCATGGTATGTTGAAATACGTCATGATAATATTTAAATTAAGAAGAGAAATACCGGGAAGTCTTTCACCCTGCCCCACCCCAATCAAGTCTATTGGCATGATTGGCGAGATGCATGGATCATCACCGACTCGGACATTCTCCCTCCCCCCCCCCCCCAGTCTTCTTGTAGTATCATCAGATCATGATATTGAAAAAGTGGCTTTATACCTTGTCTGTGTTCGTGTACATATCTTGGTAGTAAGTCCACGATGCACCGTCCATCCCAGATGAGACTGCATAGGAGGTCACCCATTGAGCACCATCTGCCCTGCCTTGAGTAATTATGGCGGTGATGACAAAGGTGGAGTCGAACTGGATCTGGAGCCAGGGATTTTCGTCACTCTTATTAGGGGCCCATACCCTCGGACCGTTAAAACGGGCTTTCTCTTTTCCGACAAGATAAGAGATGGCACTGGAGACTGTAATAGCTGTGTCGGGGACGTCGCCACTTTCAAGACCGACAGGTTTACCTCGTGGTATGCTGCACATGTCCACTGTCGAATCACAATCAAAGAATGGTAATTATTGGGTAAGAAAAATGACACTGTTTCCTAGACCGGGGAAATGTGAATAATAATAGATGATGATGACGATGATAATTATAATTATAATAATAATAATAATGATAATAATAATAATAATAATAATAATAATAATGATAATGATAATAACAATAATAATAATGACAATAATAATAAAAGTAATAGTGCAAACTTATAGAACGCACACACCGTCGAATGACGATCATGGCGCTGGCCGGAAAACAGTTTTAAATAGTAGTATACTACAATTATGTTTTATTTTTTTCGTGATTACAAAGTAAATGAAAAATATACACATAAGATTGTAATTCTAATTATCATACAGATCCCTGGTTGGGCTTAATCAGGTTTGAAGAGGGGGTGGAAGACATCATCATCTTCTACAGTAATAGAGACCACCAGTCTCAACATGCTTCAACATGAAGGAAACCCTGGGGAAACTCAATTTAGATAAAAGGAGATGATAAACAGATAAAGAGAAACAAGTTTTAAAAGCTCCATCAAAAACGGTTACGAAACTAGTTCTGAAAGTTTAAAAAGCCTCAGTTTACCTTCTATGGCGATCCTCAAATTGGCGATGTTGCTTCAAAAAGGCAGGTTTAGAAGGGGAACTTACAATTTTATATATTCTCCTTTATCTCTAAAGAGGCTGCTCGAAATTGTCTTTTCTCCAGGGTTTCATTTTCCTTTAGTTACAAATCGATGTAAATTCTAGTACGACTTCAGTAACAACTCTTTGTCCCAAATACATTCTAAACCACTTACAACTACAGCAGACAACACCTATACTTTCTTTTCTTCCATTAACCGTTGTATCATCATGCCAGCAGTCAGTAATAGTACTGATATCAGGAGGACATCTTACAATCACGGGCTCTGACAGATTATCTAGAGACGACATGTTGAACAGATGACCTCCTACTGTGGCATATAAATCTTTCAATAGAATCAGAAAGAAAAAATGCAACATAAATTCATAGAATTAACATGTAGGTAGTGGGTTGATACTTATGACAGTTATTTCATTGAATTAACTGCTATTTCTTTTTTTAGCTGTATTGCCGACAATGAAGCATTCGTAGATCAACTTACGTCATCACTATACAATTTCTTTTCAATCGTAAGGATTTATTGAAAGTCAACCTAATGCAGTTTTAGCATTTCCATCGCCTAACGAAAAGTGTAAATATAATAATAATAATCAAAACACGGTGCCCTTGGGATATGAATGGCTTTCTCGAAATGTGCGTATGCTCAAATCGAGATAATATATATTAATAAATAAATAAATGAATATATATATATATATATATATATATATATATATATACATACACACACACACACATATATATATATATATATGTGATCAAATAACATACAAAAGCTTTGTCAACCCGTGGAAATAATTACATGTGGGATCAATTGAGAGAATAATAGTGTGTGTGGATGTGTGTATGTATATATATATATATATATATATATATATATATATATATACAGTAATAACTTCAAAAAGAGTCGAAGGTATGCCATGTGTAAATCCAACATTAGCTTTTATTGTTCAGAATTATCGGCCCGCCTCGGGCCTTCCTCAGGTATACAGTTTATATATATATATATATATATATATATATATATATATGTATTGAATAGTTTATATATTCCGCCAATGAGTGAAGATGATAAACTTTTTAAGCAGACAGAATTGTTCCAAATAAGTTAACAAGACATGTTTTTCTTATTACCTTCAAAACCTAGATACTGGCAGACTAACCGCGAAGCTTTTCTGGGCCAATTTCCCTGGTGAATGAACATGTCTGTCGAGGGACGAAACCGAGATGTAAAAGCGATGATTCCTTCACTTTCACTCCCACCGACCAGTCTCAAGGAATGGATGAATCTGTCCTCTAAGAAATAATTCCAGCCAAATACAAAAGCCAATATTTCTGTCGGTAAATCCGTGTATCTTATCGCGTATATACAGGTGAGGATTGTTAATTGCTGGGCTGTGTCCTAATTTTCGATATTTTGTAAAGATGTATATATGATATGTGAATGAGGTGATATCTTATTGTTAGAAGAATATCTATGATTATCAACAGGGTTAAGGAAGAGCAGTTTGGGTTAGGGAAAGTGTAGTTTGAAGACCTGACAGTAAAATGGCGTAGTGCATATTGAATTGTACAAGGACAGGCCGATTGGGTCTTCACGCTAGTTTCTGACTGTTGGTATGTTATACGAGCGAGCCAGCGAGCAAGGAAAAAATATACTTTTCCCGTAGTAGAAGTGATAATTCTTCATCCAAATGTACTGAAAAATTAACTTTGAGATATCTTACTTATACATATTCTTTCTTTTTTTTTGTTCACCTCGCTTGCTGAATTCGTTTGCTTTTCCAAACCATCTTGTATTAGAATTTAATCCGAGCGAGCGCTTCGGCCCCCCTGGATCCGCCTATGCAGTATATATATATTTTTAATACTTGGTAGAAATGCAACTTATCATGCCTATGCCCATTTTATCATTAAGAATCGAAGTTTTGTTATACGTTGTTAATTGTGAAAGGGGAATATGGATCTGAATTTGAATTCAAGATTAAATGTCTTCTTCTTACCATCTTCACATCTCTCCCCTCGGTAGCCATCCAAACACGAGCATTTAAATCCTATGTCCGTTTCATCGCAAGTAGCTCCATGCTGACAGGGGTTTGAACAACATGCTGTAATTAAACCAGAAACATTTTTTTCATTTGATTTGGTTTGATTATCTCTCCAAAAACTAAAAAAAAAGGTCCAAAAAGTTAATTTAAAAAAAAGGTTTATACAGGGACCATGTTTAAACATTACAAACTCATCCATTACCATCGAAACTATTATGGCAGTCGAAGTAACAGTGGTTTATAATACATATAAAACGAAAGCCAAAATAAAACTAAAAGCATCACTAAAATACAAACAAACCAGCTACAGACTATTGACCCATTCAAAATAGATTAACCAGGCTGTCATATAAACAATACGTTGTTAACGAAATAACTTTGCAGTTGTGAGGGGTTGAATGATAGCGATACCCAAAATTTACAAGATAGAACCCTAGAAGAAAGTTTGGAAACTCAGTTTTGGTCGATCATATTTCTCTTCTCATGGCATTACTTTCGGTTTGTTTAGAAATATTTGAAAGTGTAATTTTATTCCTCATTAAAATGATAATCAGATAATACACATTTGCTAAGATTTAGCATGCACATGATGCAAGGAAGGAGAAGAAAAGGCAGGGTCTAAAGTGAAAATTGCAACTGCATTGGCAAGCTCTGGTATTCCTGTGCAGAGCACTTTTCTTTCGTTCACATAAGAGAAAGAGAGAGAGAGAGAGGGAGATTATGTATAGACTCAAAATTAAATTCATGCTTTATCATATCATCGTGTTTATGATAACATGCTAGGTAAGATTTGCTACCATTTGGTCATCAACTTTCCAAAGCAATCCCGGGTACAAATAGGGCGACTCAAAACTAAAGTCCTCCGGAAACATGTTGCAGAGCGGTTTGAAGTAAGTCTCGGGACCAAGATAGTTCCAAGAAACCGGTGATGCTCAAGTAGCAGAATGGAGTAAAAAGACTTCATCATCACTTTCTCGGCGTTGAGAAATCGCGTTCTGCTCGTTATATATAGGCAAGATATGCCAAACGATACCAAAATCTAATCTAAAAAGTTATCAGATATAGCGACCTTTCCTCGCAGTTATCATGGTTACAAAGCGCAGCTGCACACACCTTTCCACATATTTTGACCAAAATCATAACAAAGATGGTTACATTTTTTAAAGAAACAAAAACACTTTCTAATGGTAACAAACATAATGGCAATAAAGCCAAGGCAAGAAATATACAGTCGATCAAAAGTATTTTTCTACAATTTTTTTTTTTCGGGGGGATCGAGTTACATATACATTTTTTTCCAATAGTTGTAATTTTTTCTACAGGGCATGTAGGTGAAAAAAAAAACCTGTTTTCGGAAAGATGTGAATTTCCCTATTTTTTGTTGTTGGAAACAATCAACCTAATCATTGCTAATGGTTAGTTGTTACTTAGTTGAGGTGAGTACAATCTACCCACAACTGAGTAATTGTTATTTAATATACACCTGTCTGGGGGGGCAGATTATACTTCCCTCAAAATAATCAGACTATTTAAAACAGTATGTTAAAACAAAAAATAATACGTTAAAACATGTTTTTTAAAAATCTGAGGGCAGTAATCTTGATATTTCCTGAAAGGAGAAGAAGTCAATATTAGTACTGTTATTGTTTGTTTGTTTTATTTCCGTATATAAAAATGACGCACATAAAAAAATTATATACATAAAATATAGTGGTCATAGATACAAAATATGAAGTGGTAAAGGTAATAGAGTGAATGAAACATACGGCTGGTAGTCCATAATCGGCTGGTAGTCCATAATCAGCTGCTGGTCTTACATGGATTGTTATCCATGTTATTCATATCAGACTCAAGTAAATAAACATGGCTACTTTACAGCATTTAGTATACTACTATCAAGTTTATTTGTTTTGACGGTCCCTCTGCTTCTATATGTTTTATCTTATTTATATCAGGCATGTAATCTGATATATGACGTAATTACGACGTAAAATTTCACTATGCGTATCCATTAACACCCATTAACATTTGACACATACCCATAATGCGTGCACAGTCTTTGCCTCACTGCGCGTAGGGACTTCCCAAATTCCCGATGTTACATGAAAAAAGCAAAAACAAACAAAAAACAAACAAACAAACAAAAACATGGGATATATTTGCCATGTTTGTCGTGGTCGTGGTACAAAGTATCATTGGGAAAGTAGGGGGTTTCCCGGAAGAGTAATGTTGAGTATTGTGTGTAATTATGATTTTTGTTTCTTTTTCCTTTTTTTCCCTTTTATTTAAACATTTCCTAACGTCTGAGATTATGTCACATCATCTTTGCACACTTTTTTGTGTGTTATGTAACCAAAAAAATGAGAAAACAAAAACCTTGAAAACTTGACCTATATTTTGATTCCTTCACATACTGTATATATTTCATAATTTTGTAAAACAGTTCACGGTATTAGCTGTCCATCTGCCGAGGTTATTATGAGTTCAAAGTGAGAGTAAAATCTCAATTGAGCACGATGGCGACTGCCTTTGTGCCCAATACATTCAAATCCACTTACATGTACAGCAGACAACTCTTATGCTATCAGTTGTTTCGTTCACCGTCGTATCATCATACCAGCAGTCTGTGATACTACTGGCATTAGCAGGACATCTTACAGCCACGGTCTCATACAGATAATTTGCTGATGACACACTAAAGATATCACCAGCCTCTGTCGCATTTACATTATAAGAAAGAAACATACAATTTTAGTTATGGAATATATCATCATAAAGTATCAATGAGGAATTATGGCTGTATATTTCTTAATAGTAATTTCCTTTGGATCCATGTTAAGTGCAAGGGGCATGTCAGGTGTGCTTGGAGGGGGGCTGCTACCGAAACAGCCAGGGATCAGCAGGCAGATTCCCCTGAAGCCCTTGGGTTTTCATGTTTTTTGCGAGCCTATGAGCAATTTGAATATTACTTTAGAATGCAACTTTCTTTCTATATTTTCCCTTTACGTTGTATCTTTTCATTTTAGCCGAAATTGTGTGTGTGTGTGTGTGTGTGTGCTTCCCCCGCTTTTGCGGCCCCTGCACACTATGCTGTAATGTGTTATGCTCTTTAAAAAAAGTATTACTATCATTACAATTATTATTGTTTTATGATTATCATTATTGTTGTTATCATCATCATCATCATGAGAATCAATTATATACCTGACATTATGGAATATTTCGTAATTCTGTCATCTAGTTGGTTGAAAGACATTTAAGTCGCGTTTTTAACCATTCCCGTAAAAAGAATTAAGTGAAAAAACAGTGACGCAAGAGAACGGTATGACATTAACAATGGGAACGTGCTGTTAGACAGCGGCACTACTACACTGGTTTCCATTCAAATGAGTACATATCGACAAGCATATTTTGTTGAAATACCCCCTTGAGAAGAATCCACATTCATGATACCATATATAAAAACAAATATTGACTGCTCAATTTTCAGATCAAGGTTAAAACTATAGCTCCTCTGTAATCTCGAGACTGTACCTCGCCCTTCGACTTCGTCTCCGTGCACACTGCACAGTACAATTTTCGAGATCCCCTTGGCAGTCAGACCCAACTTCGGAAAACTGAGCACAGGCATATACTCCGAAAACGGCGTATGAATATAGAGTCCTCATCGTTCAGTGTGCGTCAGTGTGTACAACATGCATTGGGAAAATCTCGCAAAGTCAACCTGTCACTGATATAAATTTTCTTTAATATAATGCTGCGTATAAATTTTCTTCTAAATCCGTGAATGATTTGCCATATGAAATGACTTTCAAATGACAAATATCTTTTGAAAATGCATACGGTAGGTCGACATTGCAAAATTTTCCTCATGCCTTTTGTACACAATGTCTCGCAGTGAACGATGAGGGCTCTATAGGCCGTTTTCGGAGTATAAACCTGTGCTCGTTTTTCCGAGGTTGGGTCTGCCATGCCCCTCTAAGCCGTTAATATTTTTTATGATATCCCATGTGTTAATTCTGTGTTTTAATTCTGTGTTTTATTGTATCTGTTTTAGTACCTTCTGTCGGCACTGGAGCATTTGAGCATTTGTGAGTTTTGTCATTCAACAAGAAATATCATCTGAAGGATTTCTCGGCGATCTTAAATACTTTCGAAAAAATCAACACTATGCAATTCGTCCAATGCCCATGGAAATGTGTAAAGATAAATAATCGTCACATGATTTCTACTGGATGACTGAACAAGTTATACAGTTATGAAACTGCTTTCTTTAAAGCGTATGTAGGATCATTTTCAAATTAAAATTGAAATTAAAAGTTAAAATGAACAAATCCACCTTTGTACTTAAGATGAGATAGGTGAACAAAGCTGTTTTTTTTTGTGTGTGGGTTTTTTTCTTACCTTTAAATCCAAGATACCGGCAAGCTAACTGCGATGCGTTTCTGGACCAGTTTCCGTGGTGGATTAACATGTACTTTGCAGGACGAGACCGAGATGTGAAAGCGATGATTCCTTCTCGTCCACTACTTCCACTGACCAGTCTTAAGGAATGGATGAAGGCACCCTCTAAAATAATTTGAGCCAAGTACAAAGGTCATTGTTTCTGTCGGTAATCCCTTATTCCTCGTCCTATTTTCTTTCTTTCACGTACATGAATGGCGTTGCATAACTCTCGTTGTCTTCATGGCATGACAGAATTTGGCATGGCATAACAAACTGTTTTCCTTTTCAAATACACATTCCGTCATTCTCTAATTATTCAAGAAAATTTGAAGAAATATTGAAGAGAAACTGACATTTGTTTTTTTTTAATGTTCGTGAAAATTATTTTTATTATCATTTTTTTTTGGGGGGTGGGCGCAGGTCCCAAAACTCCCTACAAATACGCCAGTGATAGCAATAAACCATCATGAAATATACACGACTTTAACAGCTGTGCCTTTTGACTTTCTACATTTTTTTTATAATCGGAATAGCATCCAGGTGCATGCCGTCCTCATGAAGTACACGATTCAACTTCCAAAACTCAGTTGGATCTGTCAGTTTTTGTTGACATTATATTATTTCATGATTTTTCTCTCTGTTTCCCTCCCAACAACCTACTGGAAATATATGCAAGAAAGTGTTATTATGATAAATTAATCTCTAATCATCTTCTGCATTAGTAGACCATTAATAATGTAGTACATGTACTTCACTTTTACTCTTTGCGAACTTATGTTATTATACAGATATGGACTGGTAGGGGTGTGCAATATAAATTCTTTGGACCGCCGAAGGGAGTTATAATTTTCCCGAAGCGCGCAGCGGTGAGGGAAAATATGGTCACGAGGAAAATATAGGTCCCTTCGGCGGTACAAAATATGCAAATTACCGCCCTTCCAGTCAATACCTGTTATATCATAGCCTTGATCCAACTAGGTCTAGATTCCGGTCTATAGACCTGGTGCAGAAATACAGATAGATGTCCACTGCACTGGTAAAAAAAAATGATACCAATTGTTTCAAAATGGTTTACAATTTTGTTATTTGTAAATGCAAGGATCTTTCCTGTCTGGATTGCAGTCAATAAATTTGAATTTAAATTTGAATTTGATTTTTTTTTTCCTTCTTACCATCTTCACATGTCTCCCCTTGGTAGCCATCCAAGCACGTGCATTTAAACCCTTTGTCCGTTTCCTCGCACGTAGCTCCATGTTGACAGGGGTTTGACGAACAAGCTGTAATTAACCAAAGACATTCTTTTGTATATCTTACTTGATATCTTTATTGATAAACGATAAAAATCTCAAACATAACTGAAATGGTTTCAAGTGGGGCCGTGTCAAATGCTGCAAAATATCCACATGATCCAAGCACGTGCAATGAGCACCTTTATCTGATGACAGTAAAGTGACATGGTTTATATCGTGTACATTTAAAACATTTTTTTTTTATATTTAAACAAAAAAGGAAAATTTGATCACTGCAAAGAACACTGTTGACTCACTCACAATACTTTAATTAGACTAGCATACAAAAATACTTTCTTAATGAAATAGCCTCACTGCTGTTTGAAGTTATCTAATTGAATACTTAAACTTTACAATATTTTTATATTTTATCAATATCAAAGAACCTTTTGTGATAGGGCTCAGCATAGGTTGCGAAAAATGTTAACATTTACTCTGTATTTGGCAAAAAAGGGGGCATTCATTTTCGTTGTGAAACGTTCAGCCAAGTAGTTGCTTGTCCTCTTCTTTTCTCAGGAATGAATTTACCTAGAATTGGACAAAATTTATCGGATAAGTAGAAAGAATATACCCAGAAAAAAAACCCGGTATGTCTCTTTCCTACCCTACTGGGTATTTTTTTAAATAAAAGTTTTATTGTAGAAAGAAGAATTAATGTGTTTACCCATTTTGTCACATTTTGTATGGAAATGATATGTGTAAACAATTCGGGGGAGGGAAAACATGTAATACTGTGTCCCCAGGAAAATTCGTGGGATAAAATGTCCCCCCACCCCGTTCCCAGGATTTCCCCAATGGCGTTGGGTAAGAAAAAAAAAAAAAAAAAAAAAACGGAAGCTTTTTAAGCCGACTCAACAAGATAACTTTTAAAAAATATAGCGAAACTAAGTAAATTGTAACTGCTAACCAAAATACTGTTGGGTGAGTTTTTTGTAAATTCCGTCAAATAAAAAAAAAAATTGAAAACCGCTTTTCCTTCTACGTAAATGAAGTGCGGCTGATACGATTGGTATATTGATATATTGTGGATATTTGGGTTCATAGAATGCTGGATTTATCTTTTATTACTGTTAATCAATTATTCTTTTCGTTTTAGAAGCATCCAGTCGCTGAGAAGGACATTCATTCAGGGAGATGACACATACCATGAAAAAGAGGGGTTGCTTTTAATAATACAGGGAGTATTTTAGAGGATTACTCATCAAGGCGCCGTCCATTTAATTCATTTTGCATTTAATCCATAATGTGGTTTACATAGCCATGAAATCAGTTTTTATTGAATATGAATAGCAATCACCTTCGCGAACATAGCTTCCCTTTGTACCTCAGTCAGGCGATACTTTACTGAATCGATTCTCAGTCATTCGGTGTAATGTAATATTTTGTTCACACTGTGTTTAGTTGTAATGAGGTATTAGAGTGCAAAACTCCGACTGCAATGGTAAGGCGAGCGAAAATAAACCATAGACTATCCTGGATAATCAAAGGCTTTTCATATCAATCTACACGAATATAAACTATGTTATGACTTTAATTAATTTGGAGAGAAGGGCACTGTACGTAAAAATATAAATATAATTTCTGGTAACCATTGTAGTTTTGATAAGTGGAGTATAAATCCTCTGAATTTTATGAAATGATAGGCTTTTCATTTAACTTTATAAAACTGCTCACCTGAAGAGGCTCTATAAGAATGAACACCATTGGGGAGCGGCAGAAATGTGACAGAAGAGTTCTGATGGAATTCTTGTCGAGGGGTGGTTGCCCTCGGAATTTTCATTGGGTGGTCGTGGTGTTTGTTATCCTGAATATATTGTAAAAAGTATTATGATGAATGTATTCTGTGAACCTCTGAGGCATGTAAATTAGTTGAACATTGGTAACTGTCAACTTCTGTAAATATTTATTTTTGCTAATTCATTTACGTCATGTTTTATTCTAAACAATGTCATGCTATCAGTGTCCAGTTGTCTCCCTTTCCCTTCTGTTGCTAAAACGTGAATACAGTTGTTGAACTTTTCGGTATATACATGTATAATGAGATCAGTAAAATTGTAATTCAGAAAGATCCTGTGTGTTTGGATTGGAATCGGTACAATCTGAATTGAATTAAATTGAATTAAGCGTGTTCGCGGTGGGGGGGGGGGTGAGAGGGGACGTACGAGTTCTCTAGATAAGATAATATTGATATTCAAGAAAAGCCTCGCAAACCCCAATTATGATAAATGATAAAATCATTCACATGAAAAAACACGGGACTGATTTTAAAAATTGAATTAACGATCTCTGCTAATGCTTTTCAAAAGTTTTAAAAAGTCGCACCTGTGTACAGCGATATATTTGACTGGTCCCTTCGCAAAAACATTTCCTTCGCTTCTGAACAGCCGGGAACCATTTCCTTTCTTATCTCTTTAATAAATGCTAATCACACATTCAGATAGTTTCTTCACAAGAATCGAAAATTATATGTTTTGCTTCTATCATAAAATACAGGTGTACCAGATATTACTGTAGTCTATCTTACCTGGTATTGAACAGCGATACCCCTTGGATAACCCAGGGGGAAGACTGAAAATACTTGGTACTTCTGCAAATGTATCTTTCATGATGAGTTGTACAACTTCTCCACTTTCTAACGTCGTTGATGGGCACTCAAACGTTGCTGGGCACGGTTGCTGTGCTGCAAATACTGCATGTTACCAAGAGATGGGGAATGTGAGACAATCATAATGCTTGGAATACTTTTTCAATTATCTGTTTATAAATGCACAGAAGACAACTGCCACATAAATTGGAAATGTTATCTCCTTTTGACTGTAAGGGACAAGAAATCAACAGAAGACAAAATGTGGTATAAAAGATCATCACTGACATGACTTCATGTTGAAGCATTTGTTTTACGAACGATAGGAGAGTCGTCAATACTATCCATGTGAATTGTACCATCGTAATCTCCTTGGTAGTAATACATAACATTATTATTCTATTTCACATCAGATCAACACAAGAAATGATTTCTTTGTGAAACCAAATGCAGAATAATCTTGTAATCAGAATGGAAATCGGTATTCATCTTTTCTCCAGTTTTAACATTTTAATGATAGCTGCAGCTTTTGAGAGCATTACAAGTAGGCATGTTTTTCTTTTTTATTTCTTTTTTTTTTAAAGATACTTTACCTCCACCATGTCCACTCTGGACAAGAATCAACAAGATGGATATCAATTGGATCATAGCCATGCCGGTCACAAGTCAAAACTGTGAAATATCAACACTTTCAATTAGACATCTTGACCAGAGCTCAATTTGCGACTGATAATCCTGATATTTGTGTAGTTGCGTGTAGTGTAGACCTACTGTATAGGCGGGCGGGTAAATGAGAATAGGTGGAGCATGCGCACCTCTACTTTAAAGAGGAATTTCTGATCAGATAGATAATATGCTACTACATACCCCAAGCCCTCTCTATATGATCCTATTTATCATTGTCCAGAGAATACTGAATTTTATTTTCATTTAAATAAATTCATCATGTACAATACTGATATCACCTAAAAGATGGTGAATAAACTATCACTTAACATTATTCAGGAATTAGTGAAAGCGGTCCGTATCAAAAGTTAAGGAGAACTTGAATTCATTTCAGTTCATTTTAATTCAGTGATTTGCAGCCAAAAATCTGAACTGCTCAGCTTTATAATGATTAACAATATCACATCACACGCATCGTATCACAAACAAGAGATTGCATTCTTAATTAAATGAAAATTTATTTACACTCCAACAGCTTAACAGCATGTGGTTCGACATTTAAATGCCAAATTCAAATTAAGTTTTACTCCAACATAATTATCATTGCAGTCTCATATAGCTGAATTCAGATAGCTGTACAGTTTTAACAGAAACTAAACAATAATTATATATGCAGCAGTGGAAATACCCACATGACAGTCGACTTCTTGAGGTCTGGACACCTCAAAATAATTCGGAAGAAATGTGACTATGAACATGATGCCGCCACACGTAGCTCTGAATATCCTTTTAATACTACAACTTACAAGCTTCGGTCGGAGAGGCCTTCATCAAGCCTGTATACAAGCGAGAACAAAGAAACCAATTTAATCATGATAATTAAGAGCGGGGTTTTTTTTGGGGGGGAGGTAGAAAACTGAAATATGTATTATATCTGTATGTTTGTATTGATAAATAAATCAAAATTTATTAATGTATGTGATGACGCAAAAAAGTTCATGATTAATATCGTAATGCTGTTCTTTTCTTTGTTTTCGCTTGTATAGGCGTGATGAAGCCTCTCCGGCCGAAAGCATGTAGTAATAAAAGGATATTGAAAGTTGCGTCTGGTTTTATAATCTAATTTCTTCTACAAAGTAATTAATAATAATAATACTCAGTTTTTATATAACGCAAATTACAATTAAGTCTCTAAGAGCTATTGGAAAAGAAGAAAAGCAAGAAGTGAGCACAGAAGAAATGAAATAGTATGTGGTACAGAACATAACAGCATGCAAAATAACAGGAAAATTACAAATACATGACATTATATAAGGCTAAGATATTATGTTGCGGAAAGAAACGATTTTAACCAGGACTTAAACTGATCAAGAGACGAGCATTCTTTGACATAACTTGGGAGTTTATTCCATAGTTGAGGGACTGCATGTTGAAATGCTCTACGCCCATATGATAATGTGGATACCGTAAGGGGGACTAACAATTCTCTTGAATGATCATTCAAACCAAACTGAAATAGAATTGATATTTAGTGATTTATGTAGTACGTAGTACTGAGTGACCTGTTTTGTTTTGGTTTGTTTTGTTTTAGTTTAGTGGAAAAAATTAGCACTCTAATTATAAACTCATTGAAAAGAAATAAGATAGAAAGGTATATATAATTTTATCATAAACATTCGGATCTAGGATATCATGTCATTCTGAAATTGAAAAGATGATAAAGTTATTGAACGGACGATACTTATAACTCAAACAAAAACTGGAATAGAATGTGAAAACTTCTAAAAGGATGTTGAGAGCTGCGTCTGGCTTCATAATCTCATTTCTTCTACATATATACAATTACAAACCAAATTTAAATACAACTGATATTCAGTGATTTGTCTCTAACGAGTTACCGAAAGACCTAGGGGTTTGATAGTGAATCAAATTAACACTCTTATTAAAAACTCATTAAAAGGAAGGAAACATTATTGCTTCATCAGAAACATTCGGAGATAAGATACCATATTATCCCTAACTGAAGATGGAAAGATAATAATTTTCATAAATAAAAAATTACCCTGACAAAAAATGGTCAAATAATTGGAAGAACAGCTATTTACAATTAAATATAAAATTCCGATTTATGAAATTCTATGATTGATTGATTTGATTAGATTTTGATTTGATTTTTCCACTCTTGTTTTTCTTAACAAATTGCAATAAATCATACGTGATAGTTGAGAGTGAATATTAGCATGAGTATAAAACAGGAATACAATGAAGTAATCGGAATGGTTGGTAAGGAATTCATGATGAAACAAAGGTGGTGGAACCTAATGCTTGTATTTCATAGGTCCCAAAAGATACGAAAAACAATAATATTTATAAAGTTATATTCACAAAATGATCAGTAAATATTACACTTTTCTGTTTTCACGTCTGATTTCTCTCACTTCGTCACTGTTCATGAGTTACCGAGGGGATGACCTTGCTGCTGTGAGTCAATCATATAATCTATACTGGGTGTCCCAGAAAAAGCGGAACGGTGGATTTTCAGTACTTTACCTTCAAAAAGTAGGTAATCTCTTTATATTAGTAGGTCAAGCATTGTCTACCGAAGAGAATGATACCAAGATAATTTAATTTGGTGAAGTATTTTTTATTCTATGCTCTTTTCTTAAATGAAATACAATCGTTTTCAAAATTTGGGCGACTGATTGAGAGTACCTTTTATCGGGATGGCCTTTCATAAGACGATGTTTGAGAGAAGTCCTTTGATGCATGTCAGCAACAAAACGTGCCATACACATGCCATATGAAAGGACACCCGAAATAAGCTATTGTTATTGATGGTTTTATCATAATGAGATTATTCAACTTGACTGATGATAATAATCAGTGATGATAGAATTGTAAACAGTAAAATGCCTGAAATGAAAAATGGAAGAGAAACATTTTAAGACTGGTAGATAAACTCTCATTAAAAGTACCAACAAAGGACAGGCTGTAGGATAAAATCTTAAGATCCATACCTTCCACAAAAAAAAACATATACCTGTTTCAGTTTTGGATACAAAGTATGCATCCATCAATAAAGATCCGTTTGATTTAGTTCACACTGCTATTTTGTGAAATGAATGTTTTTTTTAAATCACGAATAAGGGGAATCGTAGCGTGTCGAGAAAACTCCGTATTCAACACGTCTGTCAAAGAGTTATACATCTAACGACGAAAAGTCAACTAGGAGATTTTCGTTGATTTGAATACATCACCATGAACACGAGACATGTTGCCCAAATATTGGTATAATTTTCCTACTTTTCCCTACCCACTCCAATCCTTTGAAAAATTGGAATTTATAGTTAATGATATAGAAAAAAAAAATAGAAATGGGGCTTTCGCGGTCGTCTAAAAAATAATTCACATGAAATAAAAGGAATTCCGTAAATGTGTTATCTCCTTTTATTTTATTATGGTATTTGGAGAATCACAAATACCACCGGCGCGCCGCGGCGTGATTCAGTTTCGAGTGCGGGAGCAATGATCGAAATCTTTAGACGAAATTTCTTGCGCGAACTCACTCAATAGTACACACACACCCTCACACACTCAACAGCGCACACAACAACACACATACTGTCTCATGCTATTTCATTTTTTTTATATAGCATTTCAAATAGATTTTTTTCTAGTATAACCACGATACCCGTCGTTTATGACAGATTCTGTCAGAAACTTCAATAACAGTTGATTAAAATGCTTCTGTGAAAAGTAGGGGTATATATGTACACGCCATATCACCCCCTTCCTAAAATGTAGGAGATACCTACCCCATCCCCGGGAATATACGCCAAGGACACACACGCTTTTTTTCCGACATGCAGTCATCAGTTTATCCCTGACAGCCAGTCAGAGCCGTTGATATTTCTCGCGCTTTTTGTTCTCTTGTTCCCTTGGTAACCTCCTGTTGGCCTATTGATTGATTTTTCTGCGTTCTCTTCATTCATGTGGTATACTCTGAAGAGTGCATTACAAAAAAAAAACATTATGTTCAACGTTATCCTCTGATTCTCAGATACCAAACATTTTTTCAGCCATTAGAAATACAGATATACAACCAAAAAATACTATCATTAGATCCAGCAAATATGATTAATTAATGGTGTGTATGTACATGAAGTTTGCTTGCAGGAGAGGCTGTGCTGTATCAGACGGATATCAAACTAATAAAGAAGATTTTTTTAAAGTAGCATTATTTTTTATTTCAATATAGATTACTGTTTTATTCTGCAACAGGTAATAGGCTCTGGCGGAAAAGTTAAGATGCTACTTAGAGGTTTGTAAGAAATGATGTTTCTTGAGTTGGTTTCGTTGTTGCTTGGGGGCGAGTTTTGTTGTTTGATTTATAATTTCTTTGAATGTTAAAAAAGAAACCTGTGAAAATGATATTCATTAAAATCATCTTAAATGAAGAGTAAGAAATGTACGGAATTTTATGTAAGGATTATGAATTTGTATTTCATCTACAATAAGTGATGTATACACGTATGAATTCAAGTATTAATGTGTTTTGATTATAAACATAACGGTGCATATTTCCTGGAGGAAAACATGAGGAAGACATACATTTAGTTTCAACTAGCTAAAATAGACACGATGAAATAGTTCAAGAGCAACGAAAAATTGATAGTGTCGTTAACATTTAATTCTGATTTAAAATCACAAGGCAATAACACAGCATGGTATTGTTCTAAAAGAATAAATTCAGTACATTTTACATAATGGGCATGATACAGTTACTGTAGTGACGTTGACGTCATATGAATTGAAGTGAAAGAATCACTGCTGACAAAATTAACGGGAACAACAGTGCCCTTGGATGATACCAGCGAATACGAATGCGGTTCAACCTTTAATAAAGGAAAGAACAAATAAAACCATAATCAGCATGGCTGACATTTACATTCATTCAGCATAAAAAAGAGGAAACATTACGTTTGATGTGTCAAACTCCCTAACAGAATGGCATACATCAAATCAAATCATTGATTTATGTGTATTTCATTTGACAAATGAAATACACATAAGCATATGTATATGGCCTTAATGCCAACTTCCTGCAATACATATTCATGTTTATCCAAATAATCTATTCAATTTTCTGTAAATGCATCTATATCTGTATCTGAGCTACCAACACATTTAAGGCCTTAACCGAACAGTATCCTAACTGTACTTTAATAACTAATTCCTTGCTGATGCCAAATCATGATTATTGTGCGGTATTATGGATAAACAATAAGACAACAAATATCACATCCGCATAACATTACCACAGTTTGAATCATGTCTAAATGATCTGAGAAGAAAAATTAATAAAAATGTATTGTCTTTTATTCTCTACTGTACAGAATGTTAAAAAAAAAACACACCCAAAATTACTGCATTCAATATTCCATCGAAATATTACTTCAAGACTTATTGGCGAAAAATGCTCACGTCTGCATATCGTTGAGAAATCATCTTTAAATATGCATCTATGTGTTTACCATTCTTAGATATTCACTACTTTCAAATATTTATTTCGCATATCTAAAACTACTGAAGATTCATAGTTATTACGTATTCATATTGTTAATCACTAATACAGAAATGTTCGTTGCTCTTAAAGATTTCCAATTTCCAAATTTTCACAAAATATTCCCTTCGATCTTCATCCTGGAATGTGCAAAATTTCGTTACAGAAAAGGTATATAAAAACAGTCAGGTACAGTGTCTCCATGCCGTGTTTTTTTTTTCTTTTCAACCCAAATACCATACTCTAAATGAATATCAATACACTTGTAACAACCAATTTAAAAGTACAAATACTCCGCATCGGTTGAACGAAACAAGCAATAATTCTTTTGAAAATGTTGCAAAAAGAAAACTTCATTGGTTGTTCGAATATTCTTGTCCTAGTTGTCATTTGTCTTAATAAAAAGTTTGTTTTTATACAGATTTAATAATGTTGATATCTATACGTGATAAAATAACTAAACAATGTACGCGAAAATAAGAGAAAGATGTGTAATTCTATTCCAGTAGATTGAATATTTACATACTTTTTTACAAAGGCATCGGCACAAACAATAATTACAAAATTGTTTAAATCTTCTATTTGTACGATTGGTGTGGCGAGGAAGGTAAAACAAATGATGAGGAAAATCGGTACATTTGAAAGGTAAAGCTGAGTAATGATCATTAAATTACATTTTGAAACAAACTGTCTCCAAGGTGTAAGATGACCTAGTGCCTCAAACAGGGATTGTATTCTGAAACCATATTATCTTTAATGTTAGTCGAAAAAAGGCTGCCATTTGAAAAAATAATGATAACCCACTGATTACCGAATTCTTTCATTCCCTTAGAGTTTATACAGTGGCCATCCCGTTCCAGAAGCCAATGGCTTAACATGAGGGAACCTGAGCGAAGCTGGCTGCAAGCACCAGTGATAAAAAAGTTCATTCCCCACAATTTTCCCTTTTTTCAGACAATAGAATTTCTCTAATATAAAAGATGACGTCGAATTCAGAATACCATCCCAGGGGCCCGTTGCATAAAACTTACTATAATAGTAACTTTACTATTATAGTAACTTACTGGATTTTGATTTTTGCTCAACAGCCAATCAAATTAGAGTTTATACAGTGGCCATCCGGTTCCAGAAGCCAATGGCTTAACATGAGGGAACCTGAGCGAAGCTGGCTGCAAGCACCAGTGATAAAAAAGTTCATTCCCCACAATTTTCCCTTTTTTCAGACAATAGAATTTCTCTAATATAAAAGATGACGTCGAATTCAGAATACCGTCCCAGGGGCCCGTTGCATAAAACTTACTATAATAGTAACTTTACTATTATAGTAACTTACTGGATTTTGATTTTTGTTCAACAGCCAATCAAATTCCAGTAAGTTGCTATAATAGTAAAGTTACTATTATGGTAAGTTTTATGCAACGGGCCCCAGATGTCTCGTGTGCGAGTTTAAAATCATTTAATTCATAAGGCATGTGCACACAAATATTAGTATATGGGACCTCACATGTGGTATGAATGTTCAGCAGGAACACTTTTTATTTCTAGTCTTATCTCAAATATGAGAGCATCTGAAGAGCAGTCCTTTCCAGAGAATCGTTCAGCTCTGATATTCTTCCTAACTCACATGAAAAGAGTGAGGGAGCTCACAGACTATTTCTGTCACCCTTTCCCAAAACTCAAGCTTCTTTTTCGGGTATGCCGAGAACTTCATATCTCATAGCATGGTGGCCTTTCCACGTGACAGGGTGTATTCTGACGTATCGAGCGCTGATTGGCTGCGGGAACAGTATAGTCTCGGGAGTGTTATTGTCGTAGTTCGCAGGGTAAATCTGTAAATGATGAAGAAGAAATGACCAGTTAAAACATTAAGAATGAATCATGATTTCATGTAAAACGTCATAATTATATCACAATTTGTTCAGGGGATAGGGTGAGGATGGGGAAGGGTTTTTTTAATTTTACGAGAGGGCGAAAATTTTAATACAAACCTTATAGGACACCTTATATTTTTTACTGGTATCTGATTTAGATTCGCATCATTGATTATACAGGGTGGCCCAAAAGAATGCAACACCTATTATCCTTAATTTCAGCGAAATAAATGACATGAAGTGATAATTGTTGACTTGTTTCAAAAGATAATTCCTTTTCCAAAGTGGCGCAAAAAGGGTGCAACACCTATTATCCTTAATTTCAGCGAGATAAATGAAACGAAATGATAATTGTTGACTTGTTTAAAAAGAGATTTCCTCTTCAAGTAAAATGACACCAAGATTACTCATTTTGGCCTACGCGTTTGAATATTAGGTTTCATTCCGTGAGGCAATGTCATTTTCAAAATTACTTTCATGTGAGATGTAGGGGAAAAACTTCTACCTGATGGCATAGAAACCACTTCCTGCCTATAAGAGTCTCAATGTTTTCAAACAATCCAGATTCAACCACGCGTTTATTCACTCAAGGAGCGGTTTCTGTTGAATGTTGTCAGGTGGAAGATTTCCTTTTCATCTAACAGCAAATTTTGAAAATGATATTGTCTCACGAAATGAGCCCTAATATCCAAACGCATAGGTCAGAATGCGTGATCTTGGTGTAATTTTACTAGAAAATATTTTTTTTCTTTTGAAACAAGTCAACAATTATCACTTCATGCCATTTATCTTGCTGAAATTAAGAATCACTGGTGTTGCGTTCTTTTCGGGCCACCCTGTATAATGAATTTATGGCCTGAACTATATTTAAATGGCATTTTGAGCATACCAGAGGTCGAATATCAAAATTTAGCTGTTTCAATCTTCAACTACCTTTCCTTTTTACATAAAATTCTAATGAAATGTCTGTCTTTAGGCTGTGAACAATTCGGAACCTTTGGTTTCGTGGACAGTCGGTTAACTGGATTGTCCCCGAAATTTGTTTGAAAAGATATTGAAAAGATAATCGCTGAAGAGGTTCATGATTATGTTTGGTAAGTTACTTGCGCAGCAATCTTTTTTTTTCTACAACGAGTAATAAAAGTAATCATATTACTGATTGTGGAAAAAATGGCAAATAAGATTTACTTTTTTGTCGCCACACTCTTGCTGAAATGCATACGTCCATGATAAGTCGTCCGTCGAATAGGAAATACTTATAGATGTCACCCACTGTCGAAGCATGTATCTGCCTTGCATGATAACACCAGTCACAGAAGAAACCTTTCCAAGATCAATCTGAGTCATAGATAAGACAGAGTATAATCATAACTTAGCATCAGTGCATATGTGGAAAGGATTTCATATCATTCCCTAGATAGACACAAATTCAGAAGGTGTAGTAAAATCTACTTCGTTTCACATTCAGATCGATTGCATATACAGTTAATACATGATTACTATCGTTCCTCTGCCATCATGCTCACTGGATGAAATTTTGTTCAATTTTTAGTTTTATTGGGCTCTCCAAATTCATTTTTTGAATTTTCATACTTTTCAATAATTATCGTGCATTTGAAATTATTGTTGTTTTAAAGTGTACTTTGAAGTGTTGATTACACCTATGTGCTCCATTTCTGTTTCGTCTTATCATTTTTATTTCTTTATTCCAAAATTTTTTTAATGTTGTTGTTTCTTGAAAAATTTGCATAATCCGGTATTGTCTGTATTCTTACTTAGTTTTATTTTCAGACATGTATATTTCGTACAAGGGTTTAGGCTGGGGGTGCACCCCCCCCCCCCCCCCCCCCCCCTCCCCGCTGAGGCAGAGTTGTTGCGCCCCCAGCAAGCAACCAAAAAAATAAATAGCACCCCATTTTCTGCTTTCAGCTGCTTCAAAAAGAGGGCACAAGAACCGGGACGCATCTGTTGTGGTCAGTGGCGTAACTACGGGGGAGGGGGGGGGGGCACGTGCCCCCAATCGGCTGGCAAAGAAAAATGGGGAAAGAGAAATGAAAGGAGGGGGAAAGTGTAAAGAGAAGGGGGAAATAAAGAAAGTGAAAACCGGAAATCGAGAAGCACTAGCTCGCTTCGCTCGCGAGCATTTTCTACATGTTCAACTTAACCAGTGCCGATGATAATTACTCTTCTTATGCAAGGAATCAGTTTTCATTTTGTGCCTCAATCTGATGTCATAGGCTACTATTCTTCCACTTATAAATAACCACATCTGGATTTCACTCCAAGAAATCGAGCTTCAAGTTAACGTAAAACAGATACACTTTTCGTAGATAATGGTCCAGATAAAAACGAAAGTTCACACTTTTTCGGTATAGTTCGCTACTATCAAGATGATTTCGGGCACTTGCAGCCTATTTCAGAAGGAAGTTAACGAAGTACAATAGCGGCCTATTTGGGCAGCAAGGTGGTTAACAAATTTACAAAAACATTTAATGTATTTTGCTGACGAATCTACATATATATATATATATATATATATATATATATATATATACATTTCGGGGGGGGGGTCGCTGAGTTTCATCGCTGGTAAAACAAAATGGTATCGGACTGTGAGGTACAGCACATGGGTGATCAAAAAGATTATTTAGATATCTCATAGGCTTATAGCGTATTTCGATGACGAAATAACATTTCTACACTGAAAAAGAATTTATTTTTCATCGCTCGCTGCTCTTGCTCATTTTATATTAATGGTCTTGCAAAGCAAATGAAACCGGCAAGTGAAGTGGCCAAATAAAGAATTCAGTTGTTTCATAGGCCCATAGTGTAATTTGCTGCAAGCGTTAAATAATTGGGAGAACGAGGTAACCGAAAGAATAATTTAGATGTTTCATATGCTGACATTGTAATTTACTAATTTTCCTCGCTCGAAATGTTTCGGAACAGGGTAGTTTTGGACATCAATAGATCAGGAACGTGCCAAAATAAGAGTCATTGGCAGCGAGGTAACCAGATCATGAATTTGAGATATCATAATTATAGGCCTATTTAATAACAACATAACACGTCTTTCATTGAAAATAAAGCTGTAATTTTTGGCACGCTCGCTTCGCTCGCTCGCAATATAACCCCCTTGGTGATATCTAAACAGAACACAAAAAGCAAGTTCCCCCTAAAACAAATCTCTGTATTTTTTTTCAGTCAGGAACCTTTGATAAAATCTGAATACAGATTCATGTAGCTACATTTCTCAGCTACATTTCCTGGAAAATTCAGGGCAAACCCTTCAGTCACGGTTCAGTGAACACGATCTAAATGCAAAATTGTCATTTTTTAAAGTTCACAAGCTCCATGCCATGACTTTGATGCAGTGTGTCGAAACATACTTTAAATTTTCTGCGTTTGAAGGCATGCAACATAAATTTTATTCGCTACCAAACATACCAAATGAGTTGTCCACCAAATTTCATGTTTGAGTGAGCAAAAGTTGAAAATGGCAAAAACTGCATTTTTGACATCTTTTGAGCGGTGATTTTGATCTAATGCAGAGGAATTCATGTTTTGGAAGGGTGTTTGCAACTTTTGCAATTGATATTTATCATTTCACGGTTGAATGAGCACATAATGAAAACAAAATATCACCATGTTGAAATTATCCAGTAATTATTACTTTATTTTTGTGCACTAAGAATCCCGTAGATAACATTTTTAGCATGTTTACATGACCCGTGTGCACGTTTTTAATGATCTCATGGCATTTAATTGAAAGTTCACGCTTCAGTGAGCACGTGGGACTGGAAAAGCTCTTTCTTTCACCTATCGACCAAACTTCAATTGCCTAATTTGGGTAACCATGATAAGTCTTCTTGGGGAGTTCATCTGATTTGATTTTCATCGAAATCCCGACCTCTTACGCTTTAGTAAGCAAATGAGACAAGAAAATTATGCAAAGGAGAAGAAAGTTTAGCGCTATGTCTCTGCTCCGTGCCACATCGGATACTCAATTTGGAGTAAGATCTTGTTAGTTAGTGACCTCAGGAAGATACGTGCCCAATTTCATGAAAAAAAAAACTCACAGCAGATTGAACAATAATCATCAGTGAAAATAGACCAGATTTCATTTTTTATTTCCTCCCCCATTGACAATATGTACAGCTAAGGAGCAGAGTTTTAACAAAAGTGAAAATTGGCCTATATTCACTGATGATTATTGTTCATTCTACTGGGAGTTATTTCATGAAAATTAGCACATACCTTCAAGAGGTCATTAACTAACGGGATCTTGCACCAAATTGAGTATCCGATGCGGCACGGAGCAGGGACAACGCCCTAAACATTTTGCTCATTTGCATAATTTTCTTGTCTCTTTTGCTCACTGAAGCGCAAGAGATCGGGATTTCGATGAAAATCAAATCAGAGGAACTCCCCGAGAAGACTTATGATGATTAACCAAATTAAGCAACTGAATTTCGGTCCATAAGTGAAAAAAGAGCTTTACCAGTTCCACGTGCTCAATGAAGCGTGAACTTTCAATTAAATGCCATGAGCTCATTGATACGTGTACACGGGTCATATACACATAATACAATTGTTATCAATAAGATTTTTAGTGCATAAAAATAAGGCAATAATTACTGGATAATTTCAACTCGGTGATATTTTGTTAATATTATGTGTTCATTCAACCGTGAATTGATACGTATCAACTGCATAAGTTTCAAACATCCTTTCAAAATATGAATTCCTCTGCATTAGATCGAATTCTCCGCGCAAACGATGTCAAAACTGCAGTTTTTGCCATTTTCAACTCTTGCTTACTCAAGCATTAAATTTCGTGGACAACTCATTTGGTATGTCTGGTAGCGAATAAAATTGATTTTGCATGCCTTCAACGCAGAAAACTTAAAGTATGTTCCGATATCACTGCATCAAAGTCATGACACGAAGCTTGTGAAGTTTAAAAAACAACAATTTTGCATTTTGGTCGTGTTCACTGAAGCGTGACTGAAGGGTTTACCCTGAATTTTACACCAAATGTAGCTGAGAAGTGTAGCTACATAAATCTTTATTCAGATTTCATCAAAGCGTTCCTGACTGAAAAAAATACAGAGATTTGTTTTGGGGGAACTTACTTTTTGTCTTGTGTTTAGGAAGATGCGTCATGTTCCCCAAATTTAAAAACGCTTCACGTCCCTGAAGGCATCTTGTTTTGAGATTGCTGTTTTTATCGTTAACATGATAGAAATAACAGTATACATATTACATACACACGCACACCCACCCTCAGTACTGTTAAGTGGTTAAAGAGAATGCGTCTGTGCGTTTTCTACATGTGTGGAGAATGTGCAGAGGTCCATACCTGATGAAAGCCACCCACATCATGCTTATTTACACTTTCAAAAGTTCTTCTCGGCATGTTCACATGTAATATTTCAGTTTTTATCCCAGTTGGCAAAAAACAAGAATGTCTTCTTGTTTTCAGTTTAAGACTATCTGCGTAAGTATACATTTATAAGGAGGGGGGGGGGGGCAGCTGAGTAACTTGTCGGAAAAAGATTATGCAAAGTCGTGAACAGCACGAAACCAGGATATTTGAATAAAGATATTTCAATACATACCCGAGAATAACAAGTGTTGTTCTTAAAGACATTCATTTTCGAAAAGTGGAAAAGTCGACAAACGTGAATGTATTGACAATTAAGGGCGCCATATTTGGGTACTTGCTACAACTTTTGAAAGGTTTCGTGGGGGGGGGGGGGGGGGGGGGGTCTGTCTTGAAACGTGATCAGTAGTAGTAGCAGGAGTAGTAGTAGTAGTAGTGGTGATGGTGGTGTTGGTGGTAGTGGTGGTTGTCGACTTGGGAATTTTGGGATGACTTGTTCAGCACAAGGATAATCTGCCTCAAGGTCCATATTTGATTTCAGCCCATTACTGGGATTATGACCATGATGACAGACCACGTAGCTACAAGATATCCAAACAAACCTCCGAGTACGAAAGAAAATAAGTACAAAAAAGAGTCAATATAAGAGGAGTTAAGAAAAATGAAAAAAAAAAATATTGAAGATCGGATTTGCTGATACCTGATATTCCTACTAAAGTTGTTGAAGGGGTGTCATACATCTTAACCCCTTCAGGCTCACTCACCTTCACCCACTTATCGTTGTCAATATCTTTAGCAATCCATGCAGCATTTGTATAATGGTTGACTCCACCGTTCAGCCTTCCAGCTGATGCAGTGAACCGATATCTAAAACTCGTTGAGGAGGTAAGACTAGAGTCTGGTATGCGTCCATCTTCGACCCCCATCCCTTCTCCCCAGATTGGAGGTGAACAGCAAGCTTCTTCATCGTTCATCGCCGCTAAATACAACAAATAGAGAAGAACCACAGGAATGTTCGAAATTACTGAAATTTATTCCACCCCAAGATTGGATTAAGTGAATATGAATCAAGTGCATGCCTTTCACTGCACTTGCATGCCAGATTAGCATTCCAGCCGGACGCCATTTTACACGCGCAAAAGGCAGGGTACGGAAATCCTGGGTGGGGAAAAGCAATGGAGACATGGGAGAGAAAATGCCTTGCTTAAAGGGGGTACCCAATGCTGAAACAATGTTAGTTCATTTGAAAGAGCATGATTTTATTAGCAGAAAATCATCTGCCTAAAGTTTTTTAAAAAGTCGTGTCGCCAAGGAAACCCCAAAATGTGGTAAGATTTCAGGATATTTTTGACCCCTCAGCTGTGACCCAGTTTCAACTGGGTACCCACTTTGACGTCAAAATGACGTAAAAGTGGGTACCTTGTCGCGCAATTCTAGCAAAATGCGCGCAACGTATAATACATATTGTACAGTCTAGCGCGTAGCACAGCTGCAATGCGCGTAGCAGGGTACCCACTTTGACGTCATACCCCATCCCCAAATTTTTTGGTCAACTCTTGACATTTTATGAGAAAATTAACCAAAATGCATTGATTTCGATTAAAAATCATCAAATTTCTAATGTTACTCCTCTTATAATTCCATTCTCGATCATATATCAAAAATATGTTTACCATTGTGTAATCACTTTAAGGCCGGGCTCGAACCCATATCCACATGTTCAGGCAACTATCAAATCGGACACGTCAACTGAAAATTCATATGTAACTGTCATTGTATTGTATCATTGTATGTATGGTATTTCACTGGACATGTTGGATTGCATTGCAGTGCATACTTGTAAGCACTGAAGAATGAAAAGGCTGTAGTGTTTTTTGTTTGTTTGTTTGTTTGTTTGTTTGATTGTTTTTTCATCTGAAGAAGGGTATATTTTTGAAACCTGCATTTTTCTTTCTATTATGGAAACTTTGCATTTCACGTCTTTTAAAGAAATATTTTCTATGTATGACAGGTCGCGTAGCAGCCGAGCCAGAAAGAAAAAAATGGTTGTTATTTGAAATCTTGCATTTTAAGGTTTGGACTTCAGCTAAGTCCAAACTGATTAGAAGGCCTTCACTCATTATTTTCTTTTTTTCACACACACACAACAAAAATCGCTTCAAATTTCCCGAGGAACAGTTTTCTGAAAAAAAAAAAACTCCCTGGAGAGCCACTTAAGCCCTGCCTTAAAGAGCCAGAAAATTTGTCAGATTGGGAACTATATTTATCCTATCTTCTGGCACCTCGTTTTCGTTCTGAAATAAAACATAAAATTCTTTGCGTGTAACTGAAGCATTTTAACTAAAAGGCGCTCTATCTTCATCTCCTTTTCGGCTATGAAATCTTAAAGGCTATATCCTCACTTTTCAAAGAAAGGGGATCGTGAAAACAGGCAGGCACTTTTTAATGTCAGATTCCCTCCCTTCTATATTTTTTGTTTTGCTTTTCATTCTTTTCTTCTTTCTTTCTCTCCCTCTGTCTCTTATATCCTCCCTGAGCAGCCCTTTTCTTTCATCATTGGCCTTAATTTTCAAGTCGTTACCTTTATGTCCTATCCATGCAATAAGACTCTGCAGATTCAACAAGCTCTGCTTTTCATGCAGGTTCCTTCATATTTCACTCAATTCAAACGTCTTCTGTAATTACTTTTGACTCACTCCATTATGTTTGATTTACACGAATGTTCACGCCATTGTATTTTTATATACTATGTTATTGTTAAACATTTGTTATATTGTAAAACGGAAAATAGATAAATCAAATCAAATCAAATCAAATCAAATATTTTATGTTATATGAAATGTGAGAATAAAGTTCAACTTCAAATTCAAAGTTTGATGACTTCATAGGTGAAAATGAAAACAAAAGAATTGTTAGAAGTAATGACAGAGGGAGTACATTGTATCAGAATATACAGACGGTCAATTGATTTTAGAGATTTAGTTACAAATTAACTACAAAATGGGGATTCCAGGATGCCTAACCCACTCACCTATGGCGTCACTGAGTGGCCCATATCCATTGAGTTCTAACCTGAGCGCCACATGTGAGTAATAAGTCTTCGGATGTATTCGAAAGAAACGACAGACCACCGGCCTATATAGGATGTGTATCACAGAACCTGTACGGTCAAAGTTGCCGGTAAAGATCTATAAGAATGGTAATGATAATATTTATGATACTTATGATAATAATAATAATAATAATGATGATGAAAATAAAATATTATAATTACAATGATAGTAATGTTAATATTCATAATAATTTTAAAACAATTATGATAATAATCATATTACTATTACTACTGGTGATGATAATGATGATAATGATAATGATAACAGTAATTATAGTAATGATAATAAAAATAATAATGTGTAAGGTAAATGCTACGATAAGTAATGATTTATGAATCATGAAGAGAAATGCCCTAGACATCCGTCGCTCTAACCAATCCCACGCAATTGCCAAGATACACGGATCATCAAAACTTGTTCTTTGAAATGATAAATGATACACACAGAAATATCACAGAGCTCATATTCCAAACAAAATATGCATCCTTGAACTTTATGATGAGAAGATTTCAGTCTGATACGAATTATCCCTGATTACAAGTGTCAAGTCTTGTTTAACACCCATTACCTTGATTATGTTTGTGTAAATATCTTGGTAGTAAGTCCATGATGTAACGCCGAGCCCAGATGAGACTGTGTAGGAGGTGACATACTGAACATCATTTGCCCTGCCTTGTGTAATGATGGCGGTGATGACAAAGGTGGACTCAAAACTGATCTGGAGCCAGGGATCTTCGTCACTGTTACTAGGGACCCATGCAGCCTGACTGTTGAAACGAGCTTTCTCCTTGGAGACAAGATGAGAGAAGGCACTGGAGACTGTAATAGCTGCGTCGGGGATCTCACCGCTTTCAAGACCGACCGGCTTACCCCTAGGCGTGCCACACAGGTCCACTGTCGGACAATTAAAAAAAAAGAATTTCAGTTATTATGTCTCGGAAATCACACTGTTTCTGAGTCTGAATCAAGAAATGTTACATTTCCCCGGTTGGATTACCATGCACTGATACAATAAATAAATGAATATACAATATATGAAAGAAAAGAGACTGAAGTCTGAAGTAGCTCTCAATATCCGTTTATTATCAGCCAGGGAGATTCCCTTTTGAGAGGAAACGTTGAGTTCCTACTTTTCAGGGAACAGTGACTCCCTCTGACTGTGAGGACCGCTGTGAAACGTGTACAAAGTCAATTGTTTTCCCCTAACTGCTGTCCTTAAAGTAAATCATGTAAAAAAACAAACAACAGCTTGTAAATGTTGAAAATTTACTCAATGAAAGATCGATAATGAAGCTCAACTTCACGCGAAAAAATCAATATTCATAAGCTTTGGGGGATTTTTATATGATTTTTTTTTCTGAATTTACTCAGTGATTCGGCGAGCTGCAGAAAATGTCCCCGGCGTTCGATATTATAATCTGCCGTCGTATTTGTGTAATGGAGTGAAGCACCGGCGAAGCACACGCGCTATACGTTATGTACGGCGACAGATGAGGAGAGTGAGAAAGAGGGAGAAAGAGCGCAAAAGAGATTACGTAATTCTCACTTCACACCTTGCTCGTTGAATTCGCAACGACTGGAATTAGAATTTTGTAATGGCTGACCTCGTGTGTTCGCACGGGGCCATTAGGTCTTCTCCGCTGACCATTCAATATAAAAAGTATACAATTCAATCTTCCCTCAAAACAGGGAGTCTCCCTATAGCAAGCTTTTAGCCAGATGGGCCTTCATCAGGCCGGTGGTGGAGTTCCTTCTGAATGCCCACTCATCGGAGGGTCCATGGGAATGGGCGTGGTGGCTAGTACTGAAAAATTATTTAAAAGCAATAAACATTTGCCAAGTGCTGGGGGGGGGGGTGAAGATGATAATATTCTACGATACCCAGTTAAGGGTCCTCCTGTCGTATGTATTCAAGATTCCTGCAATTTTTTGCACGATCCGAATGGCAATTGGCTGTCTCAAATGCAGCCAAAACCACTTACTTGTGCTGCAGACAACTCCTATACTCTCGGTACTTCCGTTCACCATTGTGCTATCATACCAGCAGTCTGTAATATTACTGACATTGGCAGGACATCTTACAGTCACAGTCTTAGACACATAATCTACTGAAGACACACTGAAGAAATCGCCACCGATTGTTGCATATACATCTTTTGATGACAGAATCAGAAAAAAATACACCCACAAATTTTAAAAATACCTTAGCATTTAAGTGGTTGGTAAATTGTTATGACTGTCATGACTGTAATTAATGTTGTGTGAGATGCTTTTTGTTTTATTAGCTTTCGTCGACTGTGAAACATTTTGTGCATCCGTGAGTTTTACCAGTTGAAAATTCAGTTCAACTTTAATCATTATGATTCCTCTTCGATAGAAATTTAAACTAATGCAGAGTCAACAGTCTTGTCCCTACCCTATCGAAATATGGAAACACTAATCATCCAGCCACAATTTCAATGGGATAAACAATACTATTCAAAAGGGTACTGAAACTGGATTCTCGAAAATGTGAGAGGAATCATTTTCAAATAGAAGAGATTATGAACAAATTAAAACCTGCCGTGATTTAAAATTTAACTTTGTACTTAGGAAAAAAGGACTCCGCCGAAAGTGAGGATTATAAACTTTACATGTATAAGAATCGTCAAAGATAGGTGAACAAGATGTGGGTTTTTACCTTCAAATCCTAGATACCGGCAAACTAACTGCGATAAGTTTCTGGACCAGTTTCCCTGGTGGATTAACATATACTTTGCAGGCCGAGACAATGGTGTGAAAGCGACGATTCCTTCGCTGTCATTACGACCAAGTAGTCTCAAGGAATGGATGTATGCACCCTCTAAAAATGATAGAGCCAAATGCAAAAGTCAATATTTCTGTCCACAGATTAAACAAGTTATATTGTGGCCTGTTCCCTTGTTCTTAAAATTAAGTTATACCCTATCGAGTGACTTACTGCGGGGTGGGTCAGGGGATGGGCAGGGGAGCGTATCCTGGAATGGCAGAAAAAGGAACAGAGGATAAAATGGGAAAGAGAAAAGGGGGGAGATGGAGTGAAAAGAAGATCATACAAGCCACATAACGCTCTTCCCTACTTCAGGCCTAATGCCACCTATCCATTCGCCATACCATTTATGTCCATCCTCTTCCCGTGATGTTTGTGGCAACCGAATCACTGAATACGCACTACGCTCATCTACGCTTATTTACTCTTATTTACGCTTACTTTAGTTACCTAAACCATATTTAGAAATATGATCTTCTTTTGTGAATTCGTACCATTTCGTTTATGTTCATGTTTTTATTTATTTAATAAATATTTTACAACTATTGGATTAGACATAATTAATACTTTGCCACAATCTTGCTGTACTTATGATAAGTTCTTGCCACCCCAAAACTTGTTGAATTCATTTTTTCTCAGCCGCATACAACCTAGTGAAATAATCAAAATTGTGTCTGAACTTCAGCCAAACAAAAGCCCTGGTTATGATGGCATTGACTGTAGTGTTTTTAAAAAATCTATTCATTTTTAGTCACACCTTTATGTAGTATTTTTAATGTGTCAATAGATAAGGGAGTTTTCCCTAGTTCCCTGAAATTAGCCAAATGTGTACCCATACATAAAAAAGGGGATAAATCTGTATTATCTAACTATAGACCAATCTCTATCCTATCTGTAATTTCTAAGTTATTTGAAAAACTTATACACAAACGTTTATTGTCATATTTATGTTACAATAATATCATATCTAAAAAACAATTTGGTTTCAGACCCAATTACTCTACCTATATGGCATTAATTGATTTCTGTGATAAAATAGCAAATGCATTTGAAAATAAGCAATTTGTCATTGGGATTTTCTTAGACCTATCAAAAGCTTTTGATTGTATAAATCACGACATTCTTATTGAGAAAATGAGATATTATGGTATCAGAGGTCTTGCCTTAGATTGGTTCAAAAGTTATCTTTATAATCGCAGAGAGTATGTACATTTAAATGGTTACTCATCCCCTATACAAAACATTAATATTGGTGTTCCTCAGGGATCTGTTTCAGGTCCTCTACTTTTTATTATGTATATAAATGACTTACATTTTATTAGTAATACATGTATAGTAGATTCTGTACTATATGCAGATGATAGCAATTTTTTTTATAACTGGAAATGATATACAGAATGTTTGTGCAATACTAAATGGAGAATTGTGCAAGATAGGCCAGTGGTTTTTAGCCAACAAGCTGAAACTCAATACTGATAAAACATCGTGCATGGTATTCCACACTAAGAATAAGCATATTGATACTAATTCTATTGATGTAAAAATTTATGGATCTAATATTCCAGTTGTAAATACCACTAAATTTTTGGGAGTAACTTTAGATAATCATCTTATTTGGAATTACCATGTAAATGAAATATGTTGCAAAATATCAAGGGCAATCGGTGCAATCAGTAGAGTAAGTGCAATTGTACCAACTCATATTCTTTTAAAACTATATTTTTCTATGATCTTTCCTCACCTTATTTATTGCAACATTGTATGGGGGAACTGTGCAAAATATCTTTTAAATCGAATTTTTGTTCTTCAAAAGCGTGCAATACGGATAATTACAAACTCTAAGCCCTACACTCACTCAAATCCTTTGTTTAAAGAAAAGAAATTATTGAATATCTATGATATTCACAAATTTTCTACCTGTATATTCATGTATAAATATGTCCATAACTTTCTGCCAAACTTTTTAGGTAATTGTTTTATTAAGAAAAAATATGTATATGATATACGACAGAACGATAACTTGTTTGTACCAAAATACAAATATAATTTTTCTCGATCAACCGTTAAATACTCGGGACCGAGTATGTGGAATAGCCTTCCGAGTAGCCTGAAGTCTTGCCAAAGTCTTTTGAATTTTAAACGAACATTCAGAAATTTTCTTTTGAACTCCTATTAATTTGCCTATCCGTTCCTCTCCCCCCCCCCTCCCCTTTGGTTTTCGTTTTTGTAGCTCTTTTGTGTTATAGGGGTTGACCTTTGAAAGGTCTTGAGGCCTATTGTTAATCCCACCACTTTCTGTTATTTGCTGTATTTATAATGTACCCTTTTGTATTCGTGTTTGAATGTATTTTTGAATGTTTTTTATGCTGTTGTACCTGTATTTTTATCAGATTGTGGAAATAAATAAATCTAAATCTAAATCTAAATCTAAATCTAATCTTTTTCAGCCCCCACCCCGCTCTCTCTCTCTCTTATAGTCGGTTTGACAATTTCCAAACCTAGAAAAGTTCCTTCCGTTGAAGTTTTTCCATTGTCAATCTTGTGAAGTCAACCTTTGATGAAACGAAACGGGGTACACTGATGTGTGATACTTCCATAAAATAGGGGTTTGTGGGGATGGAGAATAGAGTTTTAACATATTGTTGCAATTATAGGTCAGGGTTTAGTACTAAAAATCAAGGAAATGTCGACTTCATTATCTAAATGATTGAAAACTTAGTCTTACATTCATTGAGAATGGTACTAACAGCGGTATATATTCTTCGTTTTTTTAAAAAAAAGATAAGTTTATTCAGCCATATTCAAGGCGGACTTAAGTAGCATTCAAGCACAGAATTACGTATCAGTGGTTGAAAATATTAAGCCTTTCGAATTTTAACAAAATACAAAGTCTTATAATTGAATAGATACATATGTACATCATTATGCACCCTATATAACTGCAACGATCGAATCATATTTAAGAAAAAAAAAGTCTTTTTGAAATGTACAACTGAATTAGAAACATACTTGTGGTGTTAGGGTCTTCAAAAAACGTTGATTTAATCCATACGGCTAACATTACACGAAGAGGTACCCCAAAATACAAGAAGGCTACCAACAAGCTTGCGCACATTAATACCGGTTCATTAGGAGCAGGGCTACTCTCATTCTAGGTGCAAAAAAAAAACTACACTAACAGTTGTTTACAGATATCAAGTTGATATCAACATGATTCTTAGTGAAAAACGTGATTTCTAATTGTAAAAGGAAATGATTTCCATGTCCCACAAGCTCAATTGGATGTGCATCCATATATGATTGTGTGTATTAAGGTCGTTTTATCACAAGTTGCATTCACGAGATGGGCATCACAATTCCGTATGAGCGCACATACACAATTGGCACGTAGTTCAGTTTGAACGTTCTGTGTAAGTTGTCTTTGCGCTGTAAAACCTGTATGCTTGCAGATTTATGCAAATTATGCAAATTGCTCAAAGTTGCTGCTTAGGCAACCAAGCTGGAAATGTTCATAGACCACATAGGATCATAAATGAGCCGAAAAACTTCAACGGAAAGAACTTTTTAGGTTACACGGTTAGCTAAATAGGACTGTCAAACCGACTATCTCTCTTTCTCTCTCTCCCTACTCTCCGTCTTCTTTCGTACTTCTTTGCTTCATGTTCTTGTTCATGCTGCAAAGCCTTTTGTCTAGCTCATACCTTCTTCCACATTCAGCTAAATTATGAATGTCCTCTGTTGTGCCATGTATATTCTTTATTTCGAAAGATACCAACTGTGCCTATTATTATTATGAGAAATACCTCAAATCATGTAATGTATTCCTAGGCTATTCTGAATAAAAAATCATAACATGATGATGATGATGGTAATAATAATAATGATGATAATAATAATGATGATAATAATAAGAAGAAGAAGAAAAAGAAGAAGAAGAAGAAGAATGATATTAATGAATTCATCAGTGTGCGAGCCAAAAATAAGCGCTTTTCTGGTTTTAAGTCGCATTTTCAAAAAGAAATTCTAACATGTGACGCTTGTTTATGACAGATTATAAAAAAATTTTTATTAACGATTGATTCAAATATTTCTTCCTTAAAAAGTGGGGTGGGGGAATTTGTACAACCATCCCCCTCTAAAAAAAGTGGGGGATATATCCCCCCTTCCCCCGGGAATTACGCCAATGATGCACAGACATAAATAGAAGATACACGCACCGTGACAAACGAATAGAGAATATGGACTGACACACATTATTGCATATTTGCATCACGCTTTTTATTTTTTTTTTTAGTTTGTTGTTACACCACTTCAGAAAAACTGTGACAGTGTCGAATTACCCAAAAGTAATATAAATAACTACATAAATCTAAATAATGATCGATATAGTTATAATAGTAATAGTCATTTCACTCACGTTAACGATGATGATGATGATGATGATAACTATTATTATTATCATATACAAAATAATGATAACAATACATTACTAATTATTATTATTATTATTATTATTATTATTATTATTATTATTATTATTATTGGTGTTATAATGATAATAATTATTATTATCATTATTGCTGTTCTTATCATTTCTAAACATGTTAATTCAGTTTAATTGTAAGCAAACATCCTTCCCTAAAACCTGGAGGGATGATTGTACATGTCATCCCCCTCACCTTGTGAGGTTGGGGGGATGCATACCCCTCCACCCCCCCCCCCCGGCCGCTGTCTACGCCCCTGTCAAGAGGACACAACGCACTGTCCCTTGGTCAATTAACAATTTTTTTTTCAAAAAATTGGAAAGGTGTGTTTTGACTGTTGCTTTTTATATTTCGTAATGACAGAAATATGGTGTCATTTACTTTCTTCCTCCTCTTTTTGAAGCTGAACATGTTGAATATAGTAATGAAAATACGTGTGGAATAAACCCATCATACGTATCATATTCCCGAAGAGGCCTATTTTTACCTGTGTGAATTCTAAGTTTATAACTTACACTTTCATTGTGCCTTGTTAATGGTAAATTGAGAATGATCCTCCATGTTTCGATTATAATCCAATAAATCTGAATTTGAATTCCATTTGAATTCCATTTCTTTTTCTCACCCTCACACGTCTCCCCTCGGTAGCCATCCAAGCACGTGCATTTAAACCCTCTGTCCGTTTCCTCGCACGTAGCTCCATGTTGACAGGGGTTTGACGAACAAGCTGTAATTTAATCAAAACCTTATCATTATAAATCTTATTCTTAACACCTTAACAAATATAACGATAATGGTTTCCATAAGTGCCTCTCAAATACTGCAAAGCATGCAGGCACGTTTATTTGAACTATTTATCCATTTCCTCATGAGCAGTTCCATGTGTGGTCTTATTTTAACAGAATATGAACGAAAATTTAATTCCAAACATTTTGACATTTCATTTGTTGAAATCGAATAAAGAATGTGAGCGCAGTGGCGATTCATATGTAAATACCCCCCAAATAAAAGTTGCAGCAATCACTATTCATATGGCAGTCTCTATTCACAGAATGGATTTTTGATAGTCACCTTTATCCTTTTGTTTTCGGACAATAGGGTATACACAAAAACACAGAGGTGGTCTATGAAATGAATAACAGTCAAAGTCATTCCAAATGCATGAGGCAATGGATGATCGGCAAGGAAAAGTGTCAGCGCTCAAAAGGATGCCTAAGTTGTCAGAAAATGAGAGATGGCATCTTGCTGGATAGAAAACCTAGGCATCCTTTTGAGCGCTGACACTTTTTCTTGCCGGACATTCATTGCCTCATGCATTTGGAATGACTTTGACTGGCACATATATTGACTGTCTTTAATTTCATAGACCACCACTGTGTTTTTGTTATACCCTATTGTCCAAAAACAAAAAGATAAAGTTGACTACCAAAAATCCATTCCATTAATAGAGACTGCCATATCAACAGGGATTGCTGCAACCTTTATTTTGGGGGTATTTGCACATAAATCGTCTTTGTGCTAACAGTCTTTATTCGATTTTAACAAATGAAGTGCCAAAATGTTTGGTATTAAATTTTCTTTCAAATTCTTTTAAAAGCTGTCCGATACAACACACCATATTTGAGATATGATCAAAAGACAAAGTGGTTAGTTACTTTTTGTGAGGTGAATATATATATATATTTATATATATATTGAAAGAAATTTGACAAATGCAAACAACTTTGGCAACTCCCTTGTAAATAATAAACACTGAAAGAAATGAAAATGGGAGGCATTGGCGTTCTTAGCCAGTGACCCGGATTCGATTCCTGGCGGAGGCATTTTTTCAACCCTTGATTCAAAATGGATGACAGCTCTGGGGAACATTGAGGGAGCTACGCAATTATTATTCTCCCATTTTCATTTCTTTATATATATATATATATATATATATATATATATATATATATACATATATATATATATGCCCATATATATATATATATATATATATATATATATATATATGTATATATATATATATTGAGAGCTATGTTCCGTTTTCTTTTAAAATCTATGATTTTGTTTTTTTATGGCAATATACTACCAACTCTGATTCTTGTATTCTCTAGATGCCAAGCAGACTAATTTTCAATTCTATGTAGGTACTTTAACTGCTACTTTCTGACCATTGGCGGTGAGGCCCTTTTCAGATTTTCCTGTTTTGGAGCCGGAGATTCGCCATTGTCATCTTGCAGTCATGACAACGCGTCTTGGGATGCGTTATTTACCTCGCGCCTTCTCCATCTTCAGCGCGTTGATTTCTTTTGAAAGGTGAGTTTCACAATCCGTCTGCCCATGAACAGACTTTCAGGAACGGATTTTGATTAACATCGTTTTGTCACACCATGGGCACTGACGAAGAGTGTGGCTTCGCCTTTCATTTTTGAGAGCTACGCTCCGTTTTCTTTTAAAATCTATGCTTTTATTTTTTATGGCATTCTACTACCAACTCTGATTCTTATATATGTATATATATATATATATATGTATATACATACATTAAAAGGTTTAAAAAGTTTAAGCATCACCTCAAAACAAAATAGACATAAACCGGACTATGATACCAAGAATATCATATACTCTAAAAAATATCGGTTAAAAATGTGCCATGAGGGTAATTTCGTGTCCAACAAACCTTGGGCATTTTTTTTTTTTTTTTTTTTTTTGGGGGGGGGGGCATTTCTTTTTATCCAGTTTGATGGAAATTTTGCCCATTCTAAAGTAATTACAGCTTGTTTTCACCCTAACTGGACAATATGCTTCCCGCATTGGGTAAAAATATTGCCCAAAGTTGGTTAGACATAATTAGAATTGCCCTCGTGCTGGTTAAAATTTTACCCAATATTTTTTACAGTGTACTTTGTAAATGAAATATGGCATAGCGGTTTTGCGAGTTTAAATAATATGGATGCCTAAACTTTACAAAATAAGCTTTTGACATGGCAGGTGCAATATACTGGGAAAATTTGATCTGTTTGGGGTAAAAAAAAAAAAAGGGAAAGAAAAGAACATGCATCTTTGTTTCAAAACAATCAACCCCATATTTTTCCTGTTGTGCTGTTAGGGTAAACAATTCAATGCATCCCAAATTGGGTAATAATGGGACAATAAAGAAACATTGAAACCTCTATAGGGTTATACACTTCTATTATATCAGTGAAGGTATTGCGATGATTCTTTATGATCATAAACTGTTGGATGAGCTTAAAAGCCATCGGTTATTAAAGGACAGACGATTTCGCTTCAAAGCAAATAAAAAGCTGCTAAATACGACGGATATATTTGTGATTATTTGATTGACAGAAAGCTCGGTTAATCATTGATTTAGGGTGATAAATTTTCTTTTCGTTTTAGAAATATCCAGCATGAACTGTGTCAAGGATTTGAATCGGGAGATGATGCATGTCCTGTCAAAAGAGCTTTCAAGCGAGTTGGGAGCACTCAGAGCAGATCAGTGTTCGATTATTTACCGAGGTACCATCCATTGTCCGAAGTATAGTGAGGTTTACACATCCCATGCACTTAGTATCATTATGTACGAATAAAAAATTAACTCCATCATAAGCCAAGATATAACCTCTTGCAATATTCAATGCATCCGCACTCGTAATTAAAAATGAGCCTTCAAAGGACAGTCACACTGCCAAACCAAAACCCGACCGACTCTAAAACGATCCATTTGTGGCATAGTGCCTCAGTTAAACTTTGACCGATAACCATAAAAATAGGTTTACATATAAATCATTGCCTTGCAATATTGGTCAGGCGCTGTTTACGTGAATGAATTAATATGAAGTCCTTATACTAGGTCAGATCTGATTTTCATCGCTCGTGTATGACCACTTTTACCATTATCGTTTAATGTATAATATGTTCATACATCTTGTACTTTATCGATATCGTTATATGTAAAATGTGACCGACGCCTAGATTTGTGTCCAGTCTGATATTGGTCTGGCGTCGGTGTCGTCGGTGTGACTGGGCAGGCCTATAATGTATGCTCATTCGGTGAACCTATTTGCCGATGGACTATCCTTTTCATAGTTAGTATTCCACAGTCACAAGAAACTACACAGACTCTAAAAATGACCGATTCTTTGCCATTCGGTGTGATGTAAGACTGTGTTCGGTCTTGGTGTGACTGAGTTGTAAGAGTGCAAATCCTGGATAGCAAGGTTGGGCGAGAATATTGATACTAAAAGGTTTTTCAGTCTGTCTCCTAGGTTTTGAAAAAAGATTGTCACCTTGAGCATTAATTGCACAAGGGCCATAACTCTTATCGGCCTTGCTTTTTACACTGTGCAGTTAAAGGATGTCAAATCTATTTGGACTGGTGAATTGTGTGAACTTCATAGAAATGCTTACCCCAAAAGATCTCACTGTACCATTGAATACGATTTGCTGATTTGGGATTTAAATCTGCTTATCTGTAGATGGTTGCCGCGGGAAGTTTTTACAGCGGATGTCCTGATGTGTGTTATCCTTAGGAGTTTTCTTTTTAATGGGAGACCAATTTTATTGTGGGCGGGTGTTGGGGGCCTCCTAATTAAGATAATCTTGATGTTCAAGAAAAGCCTAGCATACTCCTTTGATGATGAATAATAAAATTATTCACCAAAACTTAAAGGCATTGGTTAACATTGTTATGATTTTTAAAAATCTTGTTTTGTTACTTGAAAATGGGATAAACATAAGGGTTATAGTGTAAAAATACCAGTCTGAAAGTTTCAAAGTGTAATATCCACAGGAAGTAATTTTAAATTTCAAAATGTGAACCAATGTTTAAAAAAAACATACGAGGGTCGGTTGCACAGAATAGACATAAGTAGTGCGCCTACGCGTATGACTCACCTTACCGTACTGTGTGTACTGGCGTATCACGCGGCGGGAGGCACATAACGGCATTTTCAAATTCAAGCAAAGTGGTCCTCTTAGTGATTGTCTCGTGAGATAATAAAATCGCCGTTTGCGTCTAACTTACACTTTTTCATTCCAAATTATGGTTGGTTTCAGGGTTTTTGAGTACAAATACAAGTACTCATAGACATGTTTCATCTTAGTTTGAGAATTTTTTAAATCAACTACTCACAAAGTTAGCCAATGCCTTTAATCAAATTTATTTTTGTGTTAGCCATTAGTTTCTTACACTTCGAATAATCGTGTTCTGTCCTTTTAAATTTCAGTATATTTTCTAAAAATCTGGGGATTTTTTTTCTTTTTTATGCTCTTTGAGAAATGCCTATCAAACATTATTATACACTGTCTCATATGAAATGAGGATTCTACACGAGTGGAGAAAGTCAAGTGTGACAGACATGAGCGTTATATTATTAAGAACCCTTCAATATTATGATGACGATGCTGCTGCTGCTGATGATGATAATGATGATTATCATTATTATTGCTGTAATTATTACTGTTATTATCATTATTTTTTTCCTTTTTATTGTCATTATCATTATTTTTTCCTTTTTATTATTGTCATTATTATCATGATCATTTTCACCAGCAGTCACGAGAATATTTCATAGCTTCAGCTTTTATCAGTGTTTATCATGAAAAACAGGTGCACCAAGAATGTGACTGTAACTTCTTAGATTATCTTACCTGTTAGTGAACAGCGATACCCCTTGGATAACCCTGGAGAAAGATTGAATATACTTGGTACTTCTGCAGTTATGTATTTCAGGACAAGTTGTACAACTTCGCCACTTTCTAATGTTGTTGACGGGCACGTAATCGTAGCGGGGCACGGCTGCTCTGCTGTGGCTGCAACTGCAAGTTTCCAAAAGATAGGGAATGTGAGACAATTATGTGAGATCAAGATAACTACCAAACAAATCAGAAATGTTACGTCTTACTGATTGAAAATGAGTAGATATCAACAAATTGACTTCACGATGAACAAGGCATCTTTTCGATCGATGGTGGACTCGTTAGTATAATCGATAATTGTGAAGTACATCAACGGCATTTGCTGTATTCCCCTTGGTGGCATTTCCTAACACTTTGTTTTCGACGACCGCAGATCAACAAAACAATTTTAAAGAAGAATAAATGCAATCTTATTCATCTTCCCTCTAGCTTCGACATTTCAAAATATAAGTTCTTTAGAGGTCATTGCCAACAGCTATACAGTTTTTCAGAAATACCCTACCTCCTCTGTGGAGCAGAATTAACAACATGCACATTATGTGGATCATCGTCACGCCGTACGCAAAGTGAAGCTGAAAATTAAAAACACACAAGAAAGTTTTCAGTGAGAACACATGTTGCAATTGCTATTTCTTTTGATCTGTGTTTAGACCTATCATGCCTTTAGAGGCAGGGCTGACAAAGGAGAAAAAAAATCCGATTCAGGCGACCTAAACTTTTAAGGGGAAATTCTGATAACCTAAAGAAAAAGAAAATTAAAAATGCCAAGATATAGATATAAAGATATAAAAACTCTAAAACAAGTGAGCGATCCAGCATACTTGTTTATATTTTGAGATTTGAAGCAGATATGGTAACGTTGTATTTATCCAGAGAGATCCATTTGATTTATCAAAATGTGACGCCACCATTTAAAAAAAAATATCAGTGCTCCAAAAATACGAAAAGGGGAATTTTAGCCTCACGAGAAAGTCAAATTTCAACGCGTTTTTCCAAAGTGTCCTACCTCAATAAGTAATAGCTAGGAGTATGACTGATTCCCCCGATTCCTTTGAAATGCAACCCTCTCCAAATTGAACGTATTTTCTTATCCATGCAGCAACATCGAAGCGAATAAGTGTGGGAGGGATGAGATGAGAAGCAGGCATTTTCAAGAAAATCTTCCCGACACACACACATGGTAACTTTGTGACGGCGCGCGCTCTGTTTCCTCCAGCCAGATTGGATGCTACAAGTTACCTGTATAACTTGAATTGAGATCACACTGATGCTTTCTCGTAGATATTTCCAAACACCGTGAATGGGACCAAGCTAGTGGTAATGGTCGCAAAGGGGTCATGAAATTTTCACCCCCCCCCCCCTAAAAAAATCTTAAACGGCGTCCTTCTTTCTATTCATTACTTAGTTGTTTTGCTTCCAGAAATGGTATTGCCGATATTTTTTGCGTGGTTTATACCTGTTGCAATTTTCTCTCGAAAGAAAATCTAACTATAAAAGCCAATTGATTCGATGGTAAATAGAACAATTAGAGAACAATTCAGGAAGAGCTAATGAGATCGAACAAACAGTATTAAAAAAAATAACATTTTGACAGATGATATTTCCTGTCTCAGTCTATCTATCTTTTTACATCTGCTATGGTCTTCATACCCTCATTTGTAAGTTGTCATCATTCAGTATTTAAGATATTGCTGATTGTATAGTTTAGCTTGGAAGTGTGGGCCATCAAGCTTTGAATAAAGTTAATGATGATGCCATTTATGCCCTGCGTATATAACATTTAAAGGATTATACAAGTGATAATTTATGCAAAATGATATACACTGATGTACCCTGTCTGTGAAATCAAATCGAAATCTAATCAGTCATATCAGTGAGATGTGTTCGACAGCTCTCCCAGCGCTTTCTATTAAAAGCTACTTCAGTGGAAGATATGAATACATGACAATACTTTTTTAAAACATGCATTATGCATATAGCACAGGACTTTATTTTGATAGACGGTAAAACAGCAATGTAGGTAAAATGCCTTGCTCAAGGGCATAAGTGCCTTGCCGGGGATCGAACCCCGGACCCTCGCGTCTCCAATCAAGCGCCTTAGACTCGACTACGGCACCTCTACTATAGACAAACACACAACAGACACACACAGACACAACTTCCCGCCTGCCCACACGCACGCACACGCGCGCACACTCCACACACAAGCATCCTCACACACACACACACACACACACACACATATATATATATATATATATATATATATATATATATATTGTTCGAAACTCATCTGCCACCAACAAAGAAATTAATTAGTGAGGGTTGAAGATTTGTCAATCTGTCGGTTAAGCGAACTTGGAGTCGCCGAAACAACTGGCCCGTCTCCGTGGTCTAGTGGTTAAGGCATTGGCGTTCATAGCCAAAGGCCCGGGTTCGATTCCCGGCGGTGACATTTTTTCAACCTTTGCAAAATTTCCAAAAAGGTAGGACAGCTCTCGGGAACTTTGATTCATGCTACGCTATTATTCTCTCAATTGTCTCACATGTATTTATTTCCACGAGAGTTGCAAAAGCTGTTGTATAATTATGTTAGCTGATCACAAATATATAAACACAGAACAAAAAATAAGTTCCCCCTAAAACAAATCCCCGTATTTTTACGATCAGGAAACTTTGATGAAATCTGAATACAGAATCCTGTAGTTACACTTTTCAGCTACATTTCCTGGAAAATTCAGGGCAAACCCTTCCAGTCACGCTTCAGTGAACACGTCATATATGCAAAATTGTCATTTTTTGAAGTTCACAATCCTCGTGCCATGACTTTGATGCAGTGATATCGGAACATACTTTAAGTTTTCTGCGTTTGAAGGCATGCAACATAAATTTTATTCGTTACCAAACATGCCAAATGAGTTGTGCACCAAATGTCATGCTTGAGTGAGCAAGAAGTGAAAATGGCAAAAACTACAGTTTTGACATCTTTTGCGCGGTAAAAATGATCAAATGCAGAGGAATTCATGTTTTGGAAGGGTGTTTGCAACTTTTCCAATTGATACCTATCAATTCACGGTTGAATGAACCCATAATAAAAACAAAATATTACCATGTTGAAATTATTGCCTTATTTTTGTGCACTAAAATCTTATTGATAACATTATTAGCATGTTTATATTACCGGTGTATATGTATCAATGATCTCATGGCATTTAATTGAAAGTTCACGCTTCAATGAGCATGTGGGACTCGAAAATCTCTTCTTTCACCTATCGACCAAAATTGCTTAATGTGGGTAACATGATAAGTCTTCTTGATGAGTTCGTCTGATTTGATTTTCATCGAAATCCCGACCTCTTACGCTTCAGGGAGCAAATGAGACGAGAAAATTATGCAAATGACGTGAAAGTTTAGGGCGTTGTCCCTGCTCCGTGCCGCATCGGATAATTAATTTGGCGTAAGATCCATTTAGTTAGTGACCTCAGGGAGATATATGCCAAATTTAATGAAAAAACTCGCAGTAAATTGAACAATAATCGCCAATGAAAATAGGCCAGATTTCATTTTTTATTTCCCCTCACTTCATGCCCATTGACACTATGTACAGAGAGGGAGCAGAATTTTAACAAATTAAAGTGAACGTTGGCTTATTTTCATCGATGATTATTGTTCACTCTACTGGAAGTTATTTCATGAAAACTTTTTAATTGGAATTGGTCAGAGCGGTGTGACATAGATTGCAATTTGCTATTTCCGGTCTCGGGGGCCTTCGGGGCCTTCTGCACACATTCTTAACTTCACGTACCCGGGTAGCGATTTTTTTTTCCTACGATATTTTTGTCACTGGCGCACGCGCACATGGTCATTCTCCCCTTAACACGCCCACCCTCATGAATATTTATATGCCAACTCGCGAACTTTCGTGCACTCCAGCTGATACATGGTGTGCGATACGAGATGCGACCACTGATTTGCACGGAGAGTGGAGAGTTTTGCATGTTAGAAAAATTCAAAAACAGGTACAAGTATGCTTTTGATTCAAATAATTTGTACATAATTCCATCTCTTGTTGTTTGCATTCAGATAACACCATTCAAGTTTTTTTTCTCTCTCTTTTTTTTCAGTCCCAAAGTTTCTTTTTGAAGGGGGGGCTAGATACATAGGGCCTACGGTATGAAGTCCAAGGTCGCTACACATAGTTTTAATCGGTATGCTGATGCATAGTTAAATACAGTACTCAGTAGACCCTAAATTGGAGGCTACTCACTGCACTAGTCACTAACTTAGACCTAAGTTAGAGGATCTACTGTTTGTATGAAGGGGAGCTCTATGTCTGAGCACCTAAAATTTGACTTAAAATTAAACAAGAATAGGTGCTCAGACATAGGGCTCCACTTCATACAGTCAGTAGAACCTCTAACTTAGGTCTAAGTTAGTGATTAGTGCAGTGAATAGCCTAGTAGGGTCTACTCTACTGTAACTATGCATCGGCATACCGATTAAAACCTTGTGTAGCGACCTTGGACTTCATACCGTAGGCCCTATGTATCTAGCCCCCCCCTTCAAAAAGAAACTTTGGGGCTGAAAAAAAAGAGGAAAAAAAACTTGAATGGTGTTATTTGAATGGAAATAACAAGAGATGGAATTAGGTACAAATTATTCGAATCAAAACCATACTTACTTGTACCTGTTTTTCTAACGTGTAAAACTCTCCACTCTCCGTGCAGATCAGTGGTCGCATCGCACACCGACCGCCAATACGATGAGATCAGCCGTAGACGTAACTCACTCGATGCGTGACGTCGGACATACATTAATGAATATTAATCATTTAGCTCGGAAAGGATCAGGTGCGCATGCGCCAGAGACAAAAATGTTTTAGGAAAAAAAATTCACGTCCGGGTCTGGACGGAAAGCCTGCGGGCTACATTAAATAATTGTACTTTTTTCCTTTCTCAGGCAGCCCGGGCATGTATGGTCAGCATCAACTATTCATTTTTCTTTGTATTTCTTTTTGATTTCCTCTGTATTTCTGTTGAATTACCGGATAAAATAATAATGATAATGATAATAATATGGTTGAAAATTGTAGATTCATTTCAACTTGGTGAATGCTCCTGACATCGGCAAAGGAAAATGATATTTACACCCCCCCCCCAAAAAAAAAAAAAAAAAAAAAAAAAACATGCATATTTAGTGCATGAAGTTATGACTTAGTCATTATGTAAATGTTTATCCATCATACTCAGCTGCCTTTCCTTTTTCATTTTGACAGTATTTACTTTCATTTCAGGACAACAATTCTTCTTTACATACTGACTTTGTTTGATTTAATTTTTCTGTTGACCTTTATTGGTTGTCCCAACTCTTCAAACATACGGGTCATGTCAATATAGGATAAAATGGGTGCATTTACCAACCACAGTCTCACTACTTCAATGAAGGAAGCTTATGATACGTACATGCTCCTATCGATATCCTTTTAAACAATTTTTAAAAACACTGTATATGCGGAAAATCTAGGATATTTTTTTTTCCTTTCGCATATTTCATTGATCACACCCCAGCTTCAACATGCATTCGCTTGAAGTGCTGATGACGTTGGCCATAACAATGACCGCCATTTCTAATTACAGAATTTCGGCGTAGACCATTGCACGTAAGTAGCATAGAGGTATATCCTCTTATAGCTAGAGTCGTTATGAAGGGGGGTTTTTTATTATTTTTCATTTAACATATCACGCATATGCATGCATATAAATAATAAGTTCAAGTTACACAGTTGACGTGTGGTTCATCAGTACTTTATTAAATCGCTACTCAGAGTTTCACGCACCACGAGATTGCGATCTTTAGGCAACTAGTAAAGCATCAATACCATTTGAACAATTCATTGAAAAAGCGCGCAGAGCGCGCAACCCCATTTTACGCAGATGGAGCGCAAGCTACCATGGTAATTTTAGCGCGCTGAGATGGTTCCACTGAGAAGACAGAGAGAGAGAGAAAGAGAGAGAGAGAGAGAGGGGGGAGAGAGAAGAGAGAAGGGAGGGCGGGGGGAAATGAAGCGACTATGCACCAACAAGACCGCGTGAAACTGGGTTTGGCCAGACGATGCAAAGCGATTGCGAAAACTCTTTCTTGAAGTTGCACAAGTAGAACTTATTCTGATGACGACATTTAGAAATGAGTTCCTTCCGGTCGCTTATTCAGGAGTGATTGCTTGTCAGCGTTCATTATGAGCAGCTTCTCAGTTAAGCACAGGTCACACCTCTTGGACTCGGTGTATGTGGATGCGCATGGCGGGCAATCGACCACTTGATGGTGTAGGGTGTATCGTGCCGTTCAAGTGTGTGTATATATATATATATATATATATGAATGTATGTATGTATGTTTGAACTATATATATTTTAAAAAAAAAAAACTAGTAGTATGGGGACGTGTTACTATTGGGCTTTATTGCATATTGCGTATACCTATTGGTATGGGGGCATAGGGTTAGGGTTATGGGGATATTTTGATGTCATAGAACAAAAGATTGTCCCCATAGCAATGTGTTTATAGGAATATTTAAATATATAAATATATATTACGTAAGGACACGTTGGGTTGACACACAACAATGCGATTTATTTCGTCATTATAGGGATCCCTACATTAGAATGACACCAGAACTAAGAAACACGAGAGCATTTTTTTTTAAATTAAGCCTAATATTTATGTATTACGCATGTATATTATTACAAATCAACCTTATATATATATATATATATATATATATATATATATATGTGTGTGTGTGTGTGTGTGTGTGTGTGTCCCAGAATAAACGAAACCGAGATTGATCGATGTTTAATCATATCTTAATCACGGTTATGATTAATAAGTGGCACATGCAAAGTTTTAATAGACCCTCTTCTTTCATCGATGTCACTCCTATGATATATATTTCACGCATGAGTGAATAAAGACAATGTGACGTTGGGTAACTAAAAATTTGTTTGGCCAACAGTGTTTGAATTTCGAAGAGATAATCACATTTCTAGAAAGTTTATTTTCTGCCCTTTGACAAAGGGATGACAAAGATAACTTAAATTAAAATATTGATTGCATTTCCTTGATTTTTAAAATCATTTGTTTCTTAACTTCTCACCAATTGTTCGCACCAATTATTCGCATGAATGGATGCGGAGATGGTCACGCGTGATCTAATAACTTTCGTGTAGAGACTCCTCCTATCCCACCCTCCTCGTCCTCATTGCCCATCATCATATCACCCCACCCCATTCCCAATCCCTTCCGGAATCTAAACTCTACAATCTCCCCGCGCTCCCTCTCCATCCATCGTTATGTGTGTGATGGTGTGTGTATATTGTGTTATGGTCGTTGTTCATCTGATGGATAGATTTAGTGAAACAACACTGCATAACCGATAAATTGCATGTCATCAAAAATCAATAACAACAAATACCATCCCTCTCACCCACCTCCTCAGCCCCACCCCATCCTAAACCCCACTCGGAACTCCAAAACATTAACTCTTCACACCCTCACGCTTCCTCTCACTCCCTCTGCATGCGTGTTTGTGTGTTAAGTGTTATGGTCGTTTGTTAATCTAATAGATTTATTTAGTCAAACACCACTGCATAGCTGTTAACGCTTAGAGAATTAATTCCTTTCCATAAAAGCTATTCATAAATTGAACCAGTCATGACACTGCTAGACAGACAGCAACATCAGCAACTTGCTGAAGGCTCTGGAAAAACTCGAAATACTAGAAATACTCGTTGATCATTCTGTTGTTAACTGCAAGGTGAATTATGTTCACAAAAACATACTTCATTATCAATCAGCTGTTTTCATTTTCGTGAGGTTTTGTACTCACCTCTCCATTTTCTTGATGATTAACCACGCATCATGTCTTGGTAATGGCAGGTAATGCAAACGGATTCATGTAATGAATCGTGGAAATGCAAACATCACTTTACAGGAACAGAGCTTTGTCACCCCCGACTCATTTTCATCCATTGAGGAGTCATATTAAATAGCAGAAAATGAACTATTCAAAAGTATTATTTTTATATCACAGTAACAGAAATATTTTGATATCTATCTCTTTGAATTTGAGGTATGGTTGTGCAAAGAACTTTTTGGTAGCCCTTCTCATATTGTTCTAATACAATCATGCGCGAAGTATCATATGAGTGGTATCTAATGAAAGAAGAGGGTCTGAGGTTTACAAATATGTATTAGTTATTAAACATCCCAGTTTAGATTGGAAAGAGGTGCTTAAGGGATAATCTCATTAAGGTTCAAGATAATTGTGCTAAAACATGAATAAACATCGATAGATCTCGGTTTCGTCTTTTTGGTACACATTGTATAATGCTTTACAGATTGATCAACGCGTGTTTCTAGTAACAAAATATGGACGTTTTGAGCTCGAGAGCCTTCAGGAAGTTGCTAATGTTTTAAATTAAAACTTTCTAACAGTGTCATGTCTGATTCAATTTAATAGCTTTTATGGAACGAAATTAATTCTTTAAGAGTTGACAGCTATGCAGTAATGTTTGACTAAGTAAATTTATTGGATGAACAAACGACCATAACATCAACATACAAACACGCATACAGAGGGAGCGAGAGGAAGCGTGAGGGGGTGAAGATTTAATGGTTTGGAGTTCTATTAAAGTTGGACGGTCTATTAAAGCTTTAAATGTGCCACTTATTAATCATAACTATGATTAAGACATGACTAAACATCGATCCATCTCGGTTTCGTTTATTCTGGGACACACTGTATATATATATGTATATATTTATATATATATATATATATATATATATATATATATATATATATATATATACATTTTTCGATTTCGTTTCAATGACGAGTAAGGTATTTTCAACAGATTGAATTAAAACAATTCTTTCTCTCTTATGTCTGTCTTGTACTGTTAACGCAGTCGTTTACCATGTTGACATGAATAACACAGACATGAATTTTGTCCGTTGTCTCATTATTGTTCAAATTATGACGTCATCACACCGATGACCAATTGTCCAATTTTAATTCTTTGTTAATGTTTAACCAAATATCAGCATAGAAAGGGATATGTTTGTTTTAAAACGTGGGTTAGTGCTAGTGATCAAAATGATGGAAAAAATATACTTCTCTTTCCCTCTTGTTTTGCCGGGGTAAACAGGATTTGCAGGGGCGTAGATGGGGGGGGGGGGGATCAAAATTCAAAATTCTAGTCGGCAAATTCGAGATCGCTGTCGGCAAAAAAAGAAAAAGAGAGACAGAGAGAAAGAAGAGGGAAGAGGAAGGAGGAAAAAAAAAGAGGAATAAGGTGCCCAAATTTAAGATACAGGATGTTTTCGGAAAGCAAACACATTCGGCAAATGAGATGAACACAAATATATGATTTAGATATCTTTAGGCCCATCATGTATTTTGATGAAGAACTATCACTTCTACCAGAAAAAGGAGTATGTATATTTTCCTTGCTCGCTGTGCTCGCTCGTATTATATTTAGATATAGGATGGTCTTTAAAAGCAAATAAATTAGGTAAGAAAGGTGACCAAATCATCAAAATAGATATCTTAAATTAAGGCCCAACATGTATTTTTGATGAAGAACTTTCACTTTTTATCATGAAAAGGAGTACATATGTACTTTTTCCTCGCTCAGCTACGCTCGCTCGTACAATATTCAGATACAATATGGATTTGGGAAAGCAAACGAATTCGGCAAGTGAGGTGACCAAATGTACCTGTATAAGTTAGATATCTCATAGTTAATACCATCAGGTATTTGGATAAAGAATGAAGCCTCGTGCCTCGTGCCGTGTTTTTCTAACGTGTAAAACTCTCCACTCTCTGTGCAGATCAGTGGTCGCATCGCACACCGACCGCCATTACGATGAGATCAGAGGTAGAGGTAACTCACTCGATGCGTAACGTCGGACATACATTAATGAATATTAATCATTTAGCTCGGAAAGGATCAGGTGCGCATGCGCCAGAGACAAAAATGTCGTAGGAAAAAAATTTCGCCTCCGGGTCTGGGCGGAAAGCCTGCGGGCTAGATTAAATAATTGTACTTTTTCCTTTCGCAGGCAGCCCGGGCATGTATGGTCAGCATCAACTATTCAATTTTTTTGTATTTCTTTTTGATTTCCTCTGTATTTCTGTTGAATTGCCGGATAAAATAATAATGATAATGATAATAATATGGTTGTAAATTGTAGATTCATTGCAACTTGGTGAATGCTCCTGACATCGGCAAAGGAAAATGATATTTACACCCCCCCCCCAAAAAAAAAAAAACAACAACAACATGCATATTTAGTGCATGAAGTTATGACTTAGTCATTATGTAAATGTGTATCCTTCATACTCAGTTGCCTCTCCTCTTTCATTTTGACAGTATTTACTTTCATTTCTGGACTACAATTCTTTTTTACATACAGACTTTGTTTGATTTCATTTTGCTGTTGACCTTTATTGGTTGACTCAACTCTGCAAACATACGGGTCATGTCAGTATAGGATAAAATGGGCGCATTTACCAACCACATTCTCACTACTTCAATGAAGGAAGCTTATGATACGTACATGCTCCTGTCGATATCCTTTTAAACAATATTTAAAAACACTGTATTTTTTATGCGGAAAATCTAGGATATTTTTTTTTCTTTCGCATATTCAATATGCATTCGCTTGAAGTGCTGATGACGTTGGCCATAATAATGACCGCCATTTCTAATTACAGAATTTCGGCGGAGACCACTGCACGTAAGTAGCATAGAGGTATATCCTCTTATAGAGTCGTTATAAGGGTTTTTTATTATTATTTTTTTTTATTTAACATATCACGCATATGCATCCATATATATATATATATATGCATGTATGTATGTATGAACTATATATAGTTTGATAAAAACTAGTAGTATGGGGACGTGTTACTATTGGGCTTTATTGCGTATACCTATTGGTATGGGGGCATAGGGTTAGGGTTATGGGGATATTTTGATGTCATAGAACAAAAGAATGTCCCCATAGCAATGTGTTTATAGGAATATTTGAATATGTAAATACATTTTACATAAGGATACGTTGGGTTGACACACAACAATGCGGTTTATTTCGTCATTATAGGGACCCCTACATTAGAATTACACCAGAACTAAGAACCACGAGAGCATGTTTTTAAAATTCAGCCGAATATTTATATATTACGCATGTATATCAATTCAAATCAACCATATACATATACACACACACACATATATATATATATATATATATATGTACGTGTGTGTGTGTGTGTGTGTGTCCCAGAATAAACGAAACCAAGATTGATCGATATTTAATCATATCTTAATCACGGTTATGATTAATAAGTGGCACATGTAAAGCTTTAATAGACCCTCTTTTTCATGCGATGTCACTCATATGATATATATTTCACGCATGAGTGAATAAAGACAATGTGAAGTTGGGTAACCAAAAATTTGTTTAGTCAACCGTGTCTGAATTTCGAAGAGATAATCACATTTCTAGAAAGTCCGTTTTCTGCCCTTTTGTTTGACACCTCAATCGGGAAAAATGAGCCAGGGATGACAAAGATAACTTAAATTGAAATATTGATTGCATTTCCTTGATTTTTTAAATCATTTTTTTCTTAACTTCTCACCAATTGTTCGCACCAATTATTCGCATGAATGGATGCGGAGATGGTCACGCGTGATCTAATAACTTTCGTGTAGAGATTCCTCCTATCCCACCCTCCTCGTCCTCATTGCCCATCATCACCTCACCCCACCCCCATCCCCGATCCCTCCCGAATCTAATCTCTACAATCCCCCCGAGCTCCCTCTCCATCCATCGTTATGTGTGTGATGGTGTGTGTATATTGTGTTATGGTCGTTGTTCATCTGATGGATAGATTTAGTGAAACAACACTGCATAACCGATAAATTGCATGTCATCAAAAATCAATAACAACAAATACCATCCCTCCCACCCTCCTCCTCACCCCCACCCCATCCTAAACCCCACTCGGAACTCCAAACCATTAGCTCTTCATCCCCTCACGCTTCCTCTCACTCCCTCTGTATGCGTGTTTGTGTGTTAATGTTATGGTCGTTTGTTAATCTAATAGATTTATTTAGTCAAACACCACTGCATAGCTGTTAACGCTTAGAGAATTAATTTCTTTCCATAAAAGCTATTCATAAATTGAACCAGTCATGACACTGCTAGACAGACAGCAACATCAGCAACTTGCTGAAGGCTCTGGAAAAACTCGAAATACTAGAAATACTCGTTGATCAATCTGTTGTTAACTGCAAGGTGAATTATGTTCATAAAAACATACTTCATTATCAATCAGCTGTTATCATTTCCGTGAAGTTTTGTACTCACCACTCCATTTTCTTGATGATCAACCATGCATCAAGTCTTTTGTCTTCTTTTTTCACTGCTAGGACAGGCAGGTAATGCAAACGGATTCATGTAATAAATCATGGAAATGCAAACATCACTTTACACGAACAGAGCTTTGTCACCCCGACTCATTTTCATCCATTGAGGAGTCATATTAAAGAGCAGAACATGAACTATTCGGAAGTATTATTTTTATATCACAGTAACAGAAATATTTTCATATCTATCTCTTTGAATTTGAGGTATGGTAGTGCAATAGACTTTTTGGTAGCCCTTCTTCATATTGTTCTAATACAATCATGCGTGAAGTATGTATCATATGAGTGGTATCTAATGAAAGAAGAGGGTCTGAGGTTTACAAATATGTATTAGTTATTAAACATCCCAGTTTAACTTGGAAAGAGGTGCTTAAGGGATAATCTCATCAAGGTTCAAGATAATTGTGATTAAAACATGAATAAACATCGATAGATCTCGGTTTCGTTTTTATGGTACACACTGCATAATGCTTTACAGATTGATCAATGCGTGTTTCTAGTAACAAAATATGGACGTTCTGAGCTCGAGAACCTTCAGGAAGTTGCTAATGTTGCTGTCTGTCTAGCAGTGTCATGTCTGATTCAATTTGATAGCTTTTATGGAACGAAATTAATTCTTTAAGAGTTGACAGCTATGCAGTGATGTTTGACTAAGTAAATTTATTGGATGAACAAACGACCATAACATCAACATACAAACACGCATACAGAGGGAGCGAGAGGAAGCGTGAGGGGGTGAAGAGTTAATAGTTTGGAGTTGTATTAAAGCTGGAGGGTCTATTAAAGCTTTCCATGTGCCACTTATAAATCATAACTGTGATTAAGACATGATTAAACATCGATCAATCTCGGTTTCGTTTATTCTGGGACACACTGTATATATATATATATTTTTTTTTCGATTTCGTTTCAATGACGAGTAAGGTATTTTCAACAGATTAAATTAAGACAATTCTTCCTCTCTTATGTCTGTCTTGTACTGTTAACGCAGACGTTTACCATGTTGACATGAATAACACAGACATGAGTTTTGTCCGTTGTCTCATTATCGTTCAAATTATGACGTCATCACATCTGACCAATGTCCAATTGTCCAATTTTAATTCTTTGTTAATGTTTAACCAGAAATCAGCATAGAAAGGGAAATGTTTGTTTTAAAACGTGGGTAAGTGCTAGTGATCAAAATGATGGAAAAAATATACTTCTCTTTCTCTCATGTTTTGCCGGGGTAAACAGGATTTGCAGGGGCGTAGAGGGGGGGGGGTTCAAAATTCAAAATTCTAGTTGGCAAATTCGCGATCGCTGTGACAGTCGGCAAAAAAAGAAAAAGAGAGAGACAGAGAGAAAGGAGAGGGAAGAGGAAGGAGGGAAAAAAGAGGAATAAGGTGCCCAAATTTTAGATACAGGATGTTTTATCACTTCTACCATAAAAAAGAGTATATATATTTTTCCTCGCTCGCTGCGCTCGCTAGTATTATATTCAGATACAGGATGTTTTCGGAAAGCAAACACATTCGGAAAATGAGATGAACACAAATATATGATTTAGATATCTTTAGGCCCATCATGTATTTTGATGAAGAACTATCACTTCTACCAGAAAAAGGAGTATGTGTATCGCTGCGCTCGCTCGTATTATATTTAGATATAGGATGGTCTTTAAAAGCAAATAAATTAGATAAGAGAGGCGACCAAATATATCAAAATAGAGACCAACCTTGAATTAAGGCCCAACATGTATTTTTGATGAAGAACTTTCACTTTTTATGATGAAAAGGAGTACATATGTATTTTTCCTCGCTCGCTACGCTCGCTGGTACAATATTCAGATACAATATGGATTTGGGAAAGCAAACGAATTCGGCAAGTGAGGTGACCAAATGTACCTGTATAAGTTAGATATCTCATAGTTAATATCATCGTGTATTTGGATAAAGAATTATCACTTCTACCATGAAAAATAGCTTTTTTTCCTAGCTCGCTGCGCTCGCTTGTATAATATTAAGATTTAGGATGGTCTTTGAAAGCGAATGAATCAAGCCAGAGAGGTGACCAAATATATGATTTAGATATCTGTAAGCCCATCATGTAGTTTGATGAAGAACTATCACGTGTACGAAAGAGAGCGTATATTTATCCTCGCTCGCTGCGCTCGCTCGTATTACATTTAGATACATGATGTACTCATTTGGCAAGTGAGGTGAACAAATATATAATTTAAAATGAAAATATAATAGGGGCACACAATTGAACATGCCTCATGGGCTTTATACGGTTGAATTTATCGACGTTGGTCGTCAGAAATCGGTGGCATTATTTGTCGGCAATCTGGTCTCTACACCCCCCCCCCCCCATTCAAAAAAGTCTAGCGACGCCCCTGGCCTCTACCACTGTGTAAAACTAAACGTGGGGTTAAATATTCGATTTTGTGAATTCGTAGTTGCCAGCAGACCTCTCTTTATATTTTATAATAATTATTTAGTCTTTGTTTCGTTTTGGTTGTAATTTTTCCTGGTTATATGCCAAGCAAAAACCAATAGAACGTACCTGCTTTGGGGGTAATTTCAGTACAAATGCCATCCTTAAAGAAAGAAGAATATTAACGAATTGGCTATCTGCGCAGGAAACGTATTGTAAGCCGGGATTGTATGTGTCAGTGTCACTGGCGGAAAGAGGAGTGCGTTAATCAAGCTAATTGATTTTTTGTGTGTGTGCAATATTTACCTATTAAACTAGGTTATATGATGAGCGATCTTTTGCTCATCTTGTCACTACACTGTGGAACACTATCCCATGCTATATAAAAGGAAGCTTCCACAGTGTATGAGTTCAAAACCCTCTAAAATAAATTTTTGTTTAAAAAGCATGTTGAATGAATATTGGTTGTGAAAATTTGGGAACCGGCCTTTCCTTTTTCCGTTTTCCTTTTTTCCTAAGCTCATAGAGACACAACGGTCATGACATTGATGATGTGCGCTATACAAGCACTGTAGTCTTTAAGTTATTGAGGGTAGTATTGCGTATGAGTTAAAGCTAACTGCAGGGCATTGGATTGATACTAGCGCGTTAATCAACTGATCAATAATAATAATGCGAGATTCTTGTTTAGCGCCCATGTCTGGCAACAACATGACCAATAAGCCAGACATTCCTGGCGCTCCTTTATTATTACTCCGGCTTTAGCCAAGCTGCCATTACAGCGCTCAAGCATTTCAAGGAATTCCTTCCTACCGGGTACCCAAGCCAATTAGGGAGCACTGGCATGGGAAAAGGGATACATTGAGCATGTTGAGGGGGATTAACTTGGGGCGAGGAAACACTATAGACCAATTTCACAACGCAAGAGGGCAGCAGACTGTGGTGGGCGCTCCAACTTTTATAGTAGACAAGTCAATAGCGCGTTATGTACATTCGTTAGATTTTTTTGTCTTTTTTGACCAGTATATGCAGATTTATATTAATTCTTGCAATGAGAAATTATCAGGGAAGTTCAGGTCACAGCAGTGCGGTGCTCGAATGCCACAAGAATTAGAGAAAGTTTAAAAATTGGAAGCTAACCGAGTGCGAAATTCCCTCGCTTTTGACTCATGAAGCCTGTTTGTGTAAGAAGCCGTACTCCCTACACAGGTTTCCGTAAGCAATGTGAAGGAATTCGTCGCTAGTGGGTAAAAACATCAACAGAAAGGACTTTGAAGTCAAGAAACATTATCATTATGTACTTTGGCGTAAAATTTAATGACTGAAAACATGACTTTGTAAACAGGGTAAGATTTAGGACTCCCCTTTACTACGGCTTCTATGCTGCAATCGAACTTTAATTTACTGACAAAACTAAGTTGAAAAACCATCGAAAGTACAAAAATACATCATACCTTCATCCGTCAGATATGACCGTTGTCTTACCTCATCTACCCATGTATCCATGCTTTATTTTATTGATCTAGAATAAAGTACATAGAACAATATCGGGGCATATCTCATATCTTACATTCATTTTGTACACAGAGCCAATCGCGGTCATCGCGCTTGCCCACCGCAGCAATGGCGTCACCGATAGAGGGCCAAATACATAAACCGGAGGTGAAATTGGTCTGTACAGTGCTTTCCAAAAAAGGGGACAATTGGAAAAATTCTTGCCATCTGAGCATGTCAAAATATTTTCAGGAAATTTTCACACCGATGGAAAGCCAAAAGACACTTCTATCAAATGATACCAATAAAACTCTAAAGAGCTCACGCTTGAACGAGGAAAAGTAATTTTTGTGAAAGGGTGCAAAATCCAGACTTGACAAGAATGGGTATTTGTGCTGGTTGCTATCAGCGAAGCGAACAGAAGTGTTAACCGTGTAGGCTTACAATATTGATATTCTGGGGGCTTTCTGGCAATTTACGAGTGGATATCCATTGTTGTGTTTATGATATGACATATTGCATTAGCAGTTATGCTTGAGTGAACAATTTCATACTTTATTGTTTTGTAATGTTAATCTGAGGTCACGGGCGTCGCTAGAGGGGGGGGTGTGGGGGGGGGGTGTGACACCCCCCCCCCCCCCCCATTAAAAATTCCTGTCGGCAAATTCGCGATCGCTGTCGGCAAAAAAGAGAGAGAGAGAGAGAGAGAGAGAGAGAGAGGAGAGGGAAAAGGAAGGAGGAAAAAAGAAAAAAGAAAGATGAGTAAGTTGCCCAAATAGAGTCATATTCGGCTTATTTGCTTGTGCATTTTGACGACGAAATAACACTGGTAACACGAAAGAGAGCCTATTTTTCCTCGCTCGCTGCGGTCGCTCGTATTATATTAAGATACAGGATGTTTTCGGAAAGCAAACACATTTGCCAAGTGAAATAAACAAATATATAATTTAGATATTTTGGGGCCCATCATGTATTTTGTTGAAGAATTATCACCTCTATACCATAAAAAAGAGTAAATATATTTTTCCTCACTCGCTGCGCTCGCTCGTATAATATTTAGATACAGGATGGTCTTTGAAAGCAAATAGATTAGGTAGGAGAGGTGACCAAATATATCACAATAGGTATCTTAAAGGCCCATCGTGTATTTTGATGAAGAACTTTCACTTCCACCATGAAAAGGAGTATTTTTCCTCGCTCGCTGCGCTCGCTCGTATGATATTTAGATAGAGAATGTTTTCGGAAAGCTAACACATTCAGCAAGTGAGGTGAACAAATAAGTTAGAAGGAAAATATAATAGAGGCACACAATTGAACATGACTCGTGGGCTTTATACAGTTGAATTTGTCGACGTTGGTCGTCGGCAATCGGAGGCATAATTTGTCGGCAATCTGGCCTCTACACCCCCCCCCCCCCCCATTAAAAAAAAGTCTAGCGACGCCCCTGTCTGAGGTAAAGTTCTTACGATTAAAGCTGGCACATTTCGGACATCAGAAAAATACCACCAGTGCAGTCATGCAGAAGAAGCAACATCAACTAATCATACAGTCAGTCAATCAATTATTACTCAATAAGCCATTCATTCAATCCATCAATCAATCAATAAGGAAAAAACAATCAATCAATATGTACTCCTTCAATCCCAAAGACAAGAGAGATGACAGAACTGAATAACTGCAATCTGCATGGCAAACATATACGTTTCAAGACCCTTCCTGTTTACTTCGACATGTTCAATGATGAAATACAATGAAACATGTTTTTTCATGTCTTCCTTCCACCTGCCAAACGAAAGAAGAAGTAACTGACAAAATATCAAGTATCTTCCTTCAAAGAAGGGTTCAAATTTTAGTCACATTCATGCAAGTTACACATTTGCAGTGCTGATTTCAGTTTTTCAATTGCGTCATCTCACTTGTCTTTTGGATTGAATGAGTGTATGACTGGTTAACTGCTTTTGTGATTGATGGAAAGATTAACCACATTTATGACATCCGAATCATGCCAGCTTAATGTTGAAACTTACTAAAAAAATTTACATTACAAAACATTCAATAAAGTAGGAAATTGCTCACTCAAGCAAGACATGTTAATGTGATATGGCATAGCATAAACACAATAGTGGATATCCACTCATAAATCGCCAGAAAGCCCTCACATTATTAAAATCGTAAGCCTCTACAGTTAACACTGCTGTTCGCTTCGCTGATAGCACCCAGCACAAATACTCATTCTTATCACGTCTGGATTTTGGACCCTTTCACAAAAGTTACCTTTGCTCGATCCATCTATTTATTTATTTATTTATTCAGTATTTTTTATACAGGGTAGCCCCATCAATAGACAAGTACTGTTATACTTGGGGGCCCTGTAAAACATAAAACAACACAACAATGCATACATACAATAAAACAAGCTAAACAAGATGGCATTGCAGGAAAATAAACTAACAAAACAGAATCATTATTACATTGTACTTTCCTTAATATGTCGATCAAGCGTGAATTGTTTGGAGATCTTTTGGTAGCATTAGATAGAAGAGTCTTTGGGCTATCCACAGGTATGAAAATTTCCTGAAAATATTTTGAAATGCTCAGATGGCAAGAATTTTTCCAACTGTACCCTTTTTTCTGAGACGCTCTGTAGAGAGAGCGAGAGAGCTGAAGAGCCTTCTTTTCTCTTCCTTTTGACATGATATGACTTGTTTTACAGGATCTCCATGTGTTTAAATGCAGAAGGAAAATGATTTGATTGGAATTTTGTTTTTATATTAATGTCATGTGTCCCCCCCCCCCCCCTCCTTTTTTTTAAATTCACGCCAGCTCCTTTGATGGTTAGATTGATGAATGGATCAAGAAGCTCAGAGGGACGTGTTGAAATTTCCTCTGACGGCCAATGGCTTACAATCTGCAACGACCTGTGGTCACTTCGTGAAGCAAACGTCGTGTGCAGACAGTTGGGGTACGTCGGTGCAGACAGGATCTTCTTCAATGGGGCCCAGTTCGGCAAAGGAGAGGGTGATATCTTACCTCGTACGGTGCAGTGCAATGGGAATGAGGAGTATCTATCCAATTGCCCAGCTTTGGACGCTAGCCGAGAGTGTGACCATTCTGAAGATGTTGGGGTAGAATGCACTACCACCAGTAAGTCTCTTCATCTTGTTTCATATGAATAGTAAGCCAGCCGGACCAACCGAAGAAACAGTACAGCGGGGGATGGGAATGTCAATCTTTGGTAATTTTCTGCATGCTCAACATGTCGAATGATAAAGATTCAGATTCAAAATGAATCTCAAGGGAACAGATGCGAAATATTATTGCATTTTCTTTTTTATTTACTGTGAATTTCCCTTATTTGGTGTCGTCGAACATTGCATAAATTGTGCTGCTAGTTCTGCTTTGTGTTGCAACACTCTAATGCATTTTCTTAGAGTGTCACTTTGCTGGATACAATTTTCTTGGGGAAATGATAATTTTTCATAAAAAATCAAACAGTAGTTGTTTCAAGTGCGAACATATTTAGGCTACTTGAAGTGAATGTGAAAGATACTTTGGGGGGGAATTGAAACTTTTTTACTTGATTGTGCTTACTAGGTTCTACATTACACTTTTGAGACTCTGTTTATTAGCAGATCAGTGGAGATAACTCCTCGCCATTGTCATGGTCAATGTGCCGGTTGGAGTTTCATGGCATGGGGCCGGGCAGAGTGTGGAGGAATTATCCGGCCTGTGCCCCCATCACATTTAAAGCGCAGTGGTATGCTTGAGTTCAAAATTCCATAATTTTGTGCCACCTCCTTTAAAAAAAGATGAACCTATTTGATTTGTGCCAGAGAACAATAAAGACATCACAAAATCCGTTGGTTTTCTTTTTATTTTTAAAGACTGAACTGTATTGTACTCCGAGATCCAATGCGCCCTCTCTTTCAAAATCCTGTATCCCACTGTGCCATGCATGGTACAACTCAAATTAATTATCGAAATTACTTAATCTCCGTTATTAATCTCCAATTTTTCAGATTCTTTAAGGCTTGCTGAAGGGACTTCTTATGGCAGAGGCAGACTCGAAATATTCGATGACGAGAGCGACCAGTGGGGTACAGTGTGCGCTCAAGGTTGGGATGTGGAGGACACTCTGGTTGCGTGCAGACAGCTAGGACATGGACGCCTGTTTCAAGGAGATGACAAGTACTTAGAGTGGTTTGACGCTGATCCGGTCGGGTCAAGATCAGTTGTGAATGGTGGCTTTCAATGTACAGGCGATGAAGAAAGACTGGACAACTGCACACAGGCAGCAGGGTGGACACCAGATAATTGTGATCCGGTTGGTCTTCAGTGCAACCCGGGTAAGCTCCCTCCACTTGTAGGCAACAAAAAATATGTCAATGCATGGTGATGATAATAACGATCGTCATCATACTAATCATAATTGTCTTGTTTCTTTTCTTCTTTTTTACCAAGGGTATCCACATAAATATTGCTCTTAATGCGGGTCCTTTGATTATTGTTACCATATTGCCAGGTAGCGATTTGATACACGTGGGTCGAGAGGAACAGTTATCAGGACAAATCCCCTTGTAAAAGGATGTGAGTGCTGAGGTTAGAACTGGGGACCTCTTCTATGAGAGCCTTGAGGCATTCACCAATATACTACGGTGCTCCAGTGCAGTGGATAAAGCAGAATGAATACGTTAGCGGTGATAGTACACTGATACTTATACATCTATCTGAGTAAATGATTAAATGATTAGATATCAGTAACTGAAATATCATAATGCACATGTTTTACCAAAAGATTTATTCCTTGAAAACGGTAGGCCATGTTTAAAAGTAAGGCCTGCATAATTATATGCCCAATATATTAGTCTGGGTCACTACCGTCATTTCATAATTACAGCGCCATTAAATGAGAGGACACCAGTCACAATAATATCAAGGTTTACTCAACTATTTAATAGTCAATGTACCACAAACAGAAGCCGGCCGAAAAAGGGGCGATAAACCAACTACAACATATACAACACTGCCCGACAGAGGGCAGCATAACATTTAACCCAATGCTGTGATCACTTTTCTCCTTTCCTCTTATAACCTCAAATTTAAAGAACTAATCACATAGCATTTGACTAGGACCAATGCACATATGTTGACACAAAACAGGGCAACAACATACATGAACGCTAACACTTCAAATTTGAAACCATGACTTACAAATTCCCGAAATATTAATATATATCTTTCTTTTGATCAACTCATACAAAGAAATCACGCATTGGAACCCTTTACAGTATACATGTACATACACTGTACTGTCTCTACCAGGCCTATTTCTTACAACTCTCCAAACACTGTACAACTCATATGCTGTAATACATGTACCATAAACACCTTTTGTTTCTTACTATTTCTGAAAAGGGATAACTAATCCATAATATAACTGGCTGTAAAAATGCAACAAAACTTTTAGGAAAGAAGGAACAACCTATCTCCATAAAGAAAAATATTAAAGAAATCTGGTTGCTTATGAGATGTACTAACTACAACCTGTGACCATAATACATATTGCTTTACAAGCAAATAACTATTCATCACATAATAGCAAAAACTTCAACCCACTCAAAGATCCTAGATTTGACGAACTTAAAGGAACATTGCTATAAGTAACATCGTCATCATCTTCCACAGGATGAAACACTGACACACTACAATACATGGGTAAATGAAATATTCCACCCTACTGGCAATAAAGTAAACAGTATTTAGCATATATAAAACACAAACAAATCATAGCAACAACAAAAGAAATGATCAAATATTGCAATAAACAGGACAAAATTTATCCACCAATGCAATCCAGATTAATAAAAGAAATACAGGGTTTGAATCACAGTGAACAGCTACCTAGCTCTGTAGCTCACTACTTCAAGAAAACATGGAAAAACAATAAGATACAGTATTCATGTAAAAACCTAGCTCCATTAACATTACAAATAGAAATATAGATACATATACTTTTTTTTTTTTTAAAGAATGCTTATCAAAGGCAACCACCCATTAAAGGACTGGTGCCAGATTAAGCTTCCCAATCCCAGTGTCTACTACTCAACAGTAAATCACCACCTCTGGTTGAACAGAACAACCATGTACATGTAAACGTAGTAGGTGTTAGCAGTGACCATGACAATCACATATAACTGACCATCAAAGGATGTATGTGTAAAAGCATTATACTGAAATGAATACCTAGATAACTTAATCATATGTAAGGCAGAAATATAAAAACTGGATAGTGCTCACAAAATACATATAAGTGTCAGAATGTTGTACTTAAAAGACATTAATTGTCCATCTTTCTATCTAGCACACAATATAACATTATCCATAATATACATTTAATCCAAGTGAACAGTTCCACTGTTTGCCACCTAAAGAAATAAGGTTATGGGACATCAATTATTGCATAAATATCTGTGTATCTTTTAAAAAAAACAACAACAAACAAACAGGCAACCACAAACAATCATTCAGAAACCAAATTGTATTAAATATCAGTTTGCTAGCTAGCATACATCAAAAAATGAAAGCATAGTAAAGGTTGTCACTGATTATTATATTAGATTATCACATAACATAGGTTTATGACATGTGTATCATAGAGAGTAAAAAATAACAATAAAAAATAAGTAGTCCAGCATCATATTAGTCCTGCATCATGTTTATGAGAATACATCTTCATATCAATAAAACAGTGATAAACAACATACTCTGCAATCCTGTAGTACGTAAACAACAGTGAACAGATAGCTTTGATAAGGAACTGACATACAAACAAAATGTAACATGACCTACAACAATTTTTATTGCAAAAAGAAATGGTAAAGGAAAATGAGCAATAATTGTCACCAAGAGCCACAATTACAGGATCAAAAATTGACATACAGTAGTACTCCTAATCCCCACTAGTCACTGAACCACACAACCTAACATAGATGTAATGTGGCATAAAAATAACTACATGCAGACTGTCCTGTTTGTCTTCAAGGTCATATATATAGAAACAAGCATAATAAAAAACATTACATAAAAAGAAAAATTATTACATAATGTCCTCTACCAATTAGACATCATTGCCATATCAGATATAATACAGAAATACAGACAGTGACTTTGAAAGCTCATTGAACAACTACAGCAAAAAGGGTGTCAGAAACTATGGAAAATAGATGAGAAGGAAGAGTGAGACAGATAAGGAGAAAAAGAGTACAAGTGGTAAATACATGAAAAGCAAACAGTTCATGAAGCAGTAGAAGGCCAGAATAAACATCTGAGATAGAAAGCATTCCCTGCGAATCAATGTGTGTACTCAGTCTATTTGGGACCAGGGGCATGCAGTGGTCAAAATCACTGGAAAGAAAGCCAAGAGGTACAATCATAGAGTCCGGAGGACGGCCAGGAGGGGATCCTACGCTCAAACTGGTCGGGCAACCTACACAAGCGTGATGAGAAGCCATGATGTTGGAGCCGAACGATAGCATGGAAGTGTCTGGGGGACGACCTTGAGCAGCTAGGCCCTTCTCGCGCTGGGGACCATGGAGCTCACATTGGAGGATGAGGGAAATGCTGACAGAGCAGGCTCCTTGGGATGTATCTGGGGGACGCCCAGGAGTGTGTTCAACCTCCAAGGTGTAAGGATGGCTGGCTGCACCACTGGATCGGCGGAAAGTGGCGATGTCACTGGCTAGGATGTCATTGCTACGCTTGTCAGGGAAGGACATCGCTACTGAAGGAGCATCAGAGATGCACTGGGTAATGTCGGATGATGGGCAATAAGCTGGCTGACCACTGGAGTGAGGTGGCGGCGGTAGGGCACTGGAAAGGACATCAGGGAAGACATCATGGGTGCTGGAGATTATCCTGGAAGAAGACTTGGCCTGCTGAGACTGGGCAGTAGGTTGACAGGCAACTACAGTATCCTCCAGATAAGGGTCTAAGAGTTCAGATGGCGAGCGCATCAACTCGTGGCGTGTAAGACTGGACAATGGAGGCCCATCTATGTCAGCTGAGGGAGGCAAATGTAGCTCAGGAAAGGTGAAAGATGTCAGCGACTGATCAGCTCTGCCCCGGATGGGTGAAATAGGAAGGCTTGAGGAGACCTCAGGGTTGGAGGATTGAACTCCTGTAGAATTGGCAGGAAGATGATAGATAACCTCCCTGTCCTGCTGATGGGAAGCCAAGCACTCAGATGGGGTGTGGACCTCTTCAAGAAGTTGCAGGCTTGCAGATAAAGGTTGATCGATGTCACCAGAGCTAGATAGATGGAGCTCAGGAAAGCCAGAAGACATCCGAGATAGTTCTGTGCCATTGCTGATGGGCTGAGTGGGAAGGCTGGAGGAAATTCTGGTACAGTAAGCCGGGTGCGCTGTGTCTGTACACGGTGTACGTGTAGGACCATAAGAGTACGAAGGTCCATCGCCGATAGTGATTATGCGCTTAGCCGGACGGATAGAAATGTCATGCAATTCCATGAATGGAATGCCAGCCGTTGCTTCAATATCGAATGACTCTACTACCAGACCTTCAAAGCAAAACTCCTTACCGTCTCTTGTCATGCAATGTAAGGAGAGTCTCCCCAACAACTACATGAGATGAGGAACAATCATCAGGACACATCTTTTGAGAAGTGTCTGTGATAGTACCTCCAAGACGAATTACAGATGACCGACCAATGAAGTTCTGTGTCAATCCACTAACCAAGTTAACCCTGACACACTCCTGACCCTTAAAAAGGTCAAGATACGGAGACAGTTGATGGGCCAGATTAGGCGACTCAGAGAAACTAGCCACTGAAGAACGTGGCACTGAATGACCATGGAACTTATCTGACTTCGATAAGCTACCAATGCTGCAGAGAGTAGCTCCCAGATCTTCAGGCGACTCGTCTGACTCCGACAAGTCATCGAGGCAACCACGAGGACTGTCACAATTAACCTTTGCATGACCTACCAAGGCAGACGAATCAAGGTCTGCGGCCAAAGCACTGCCAGAAATTTCATCACACTCATCAAGGTCAGACAGATCACGATCATAATTATCTTGATAACTAGGCCTACGACACAAATCATCAGTATAGCCAAGAATCTTAGCCGCTTTGCGAGCTTGCATAATTGTGTTTCTTTCATACATGGGCAGGTATGGGCAGTCACCGATATGGTGGTGACTAGAGGGGTTGGCAGTAGAGCATAATATGCAAGTATGTCTACTACTAGTACTAGTACAAACCCGGCCTACATGACTATGACCAGAGGGACTGGACCCATTACAAAGATGACTAAACTTATCATTCCTAGTGACACTAGTACTACTAGTATGTATGACAGCCCTAACTGGGTGATGTACTTGCTTGGGAGTGTCCCAGATGGGCTCATCACCATCAGAGACCTCATCAACTTCATCAGAGATCTCGTCTTCATAATCACAAAAATCACCATAATCAAGACTGTTTGACCCATTCATATTCTCAGTCACTCGTTCATTCATCTCATTACATGGTACATAATAAAACCGCTTAAAGAAATCTACATGAAGGCGGCCGCGCTCTTGGGCCTGGGGGCGAGGTTGAGGGTGCAACCTCTGCGGGGAAACAGCCATTGTAAAGGCTATGCATGGGACTACAGCAACTGTAAGGGTACGAGTGAAAACCTGTAGGCAGTTACCTATCACGACACTGTATTTGCCGACCGACTGGCTGCAATATCATGCAAATGCCATCATGAACAGGAAATGACAGAGTACTTATCCCAGCTGTCACCACGCCATTAAATGAGAGGACACCAGTCACAATAATATCAAGGTTTACTCAACTATTTAATAGTCAATGTACCACAAACAGAAGCCGGCCGAAAAAGGGGCGATAAACCAACAACAACATATACAACACTGCCCGACAGAGGGCAGCATAGCATTTAACCCAATGGTGCAGTTTCTTATACCTTTATATCGAGTAAAGAAAAAGGTAAGCAGTGATGTTGGGCTCTAGAAGATATGAATCTACAATCTGCATGCTTTGCTTGACATACTTAACAGGCCTACATTTCAACCCACAGATGGCGATATGGACATCAGTCTGTCAATAGCGTATTGAAAAAGAGTGTTGTGACACGTGCATGCAAAAGTAAGGTTATAATTAACGTTAAATCATTGGGTTCAAGGTTCCTATTCCCTTCCAGGTACAATCTGTATAGAAGGGACCTATCTTTTTTAAGCTCTGTGATCCAAGGAGACTGGCCTGTTAGAAGCATCTTAAATATTGGAACTCATTAGAACAGAAATTAAAACTTACTCCTCACTTAAATAAGTTCAAATATCCCGTGAAGAAACATTTAACTGATTTATACTGATGTTAATAATTCACTCTGCTTTTTTCATTCCATAATATCGGATTTATTTTTATTGTATCGTTTATATATACGTCTATACATCATTCCACTCGGAATAAAATCTCTTTTTATCTCGTTGATGTTCTTTTGTAATATTATTTCAAATAATGTACATTTGTTTTGCTTAGTAGTTTTCTCCCTCTCAAATAATCACTTTGATCACTGTTCATCAATTGAACTCAAATTAATTTTACATATCCTATATTATTATCTATACTAGACATCTGAGCAAGTCAATTTTCAAATAATATCGACTCAATGTAGAAAAAAAGTCCTTATCACTCAGATAGCCAGGTCCGTATTTCCCATATCACACGTTTTTTATCACGTACAAGAAATGTTCAGCATGCGCAAACAATCAGCGGCGTAACAGGTGCCTGTTAATTGGGGGGGGGGGGGCAGAACCACAAATTTCCCGGTAGCTGGAGTTTCCCCCTCCCGCGCGAAGCGCGGAAGCTCCGACGCATTGGCGTAAATCCCGGGGGAGGGGGGATATCTCCCCTCCCCCCCCCCTCCACTTTTTCAAGAGGGGGATGGTGTGTACAAACATTTCCCCCACTTTTTAAGGAAGAAATGCTATTCGAATTAATCAGTCAGTAAAACTTTTAATAATCTGTCATAAACAACCACCTTATTTTAGGATTTCTAATTCAAAAATGCAATTGAAAACCAGAAAAGTGGTTATTCTTTGGCTAGCTCGCTTTGCTCGCTCATCATGTTTTAGAATTCCTGTTTTAGGGGGCGGTAGCGAGCACGCGAAGGGTGCTCCCTAGGGGGGAGGGTACAGGGAGGGGGTTAGGGTTTCCCCCCTCCCGCGCGAAGCGCGGAAGCTCCGACGTTTCTTTGAATTGTTCCTTGTCTGCTCCCGCTCTTCCTACGTTCTCTGCCTGTTATCGGGGGGGGGGCAGAGCAAAAAAAAATTCCCGGTAACTAAGTCTAGAAAGAATATGCGGGGTGAGTAGGTTGTCGCGAAGCCCGTAGCGGGTGAGGCCCAGGGGCTCGCTTTAGGGCCTCTGATGTTGGTCCAGAGGCAAAGCCCCTGCGGGGTCCAGGGAGTAGAGCCCCCGGAAGCTCCGGGGTTTTACCTCTAAATTCTCCCTCATTTATTCTGTTTCCCTTTTCTTTCTTCTTTTTCCCTTTCCCTCTTTTCTTTCTCTCTCTCTTCTTCTTTCTCCCTTTTCTTCTTCTTTCTTTCCCTTTCTCCCTTCCTTTTTCTTCCTTTCCCTTCCTTTCTTTTTTCCCGGTGGTTTGGTGGATTTTCCTGCTGAAATCCTTCGGGGGGGGGCACTCTGCCCCCCCCCCTGCCCCCCCCCCCCCCCTGCTGTTACACCACTGCAAACAATCAAACTTGGTTGAACTGTGCGATCGAGTGCGAAGAAATTTGCATATTACTGCGCGCAGTGGAAATCACTGGGAATGAAGTCAAGCAAAAAACAGAAGGCATGGTAAGTATGTATGATGACCTTTCATTTTTTTCGTGAATATGCTCAGGATGTCTTGTAGATGATAATAATAATAGAGACTGGCCTTTCCGAGATATGACTTTTATATATTGCCCTCATTAGATTCATATCACCCTCGGCTCCCGCCCCGGGCGATATGATCTAAGTCATATCTCTATCAAGGCCAGTCCATATTATTTAATTATCATATCATTTTTCAATTAGAGGGTCTACATCACACAAGCTAGGCTTTTTAGTATATCCCCCACATATTTTGTCACCTTTCTATGCCATATTCATGTATTATCAGTTTTTGCAGGACTTGTACTTATTGTTGCAGTTTCATTGTAAATGTGGAATCTGAATCAATCAAAATCAAATCTTCCAGTGGCACAACTATCTCGACTAGACAGTTGGAAAAGAAAATGTAAGAGATTTACCTTGCCGTTTGAGATTTCTTCTTTCTGATATACAATGCAATGCATTGAATTATTCAAATCACATTTTTGTAATTCTTATTGATCTGTTTATTGCATTTCTTTCTCTCTGTGTGTTTGTGTATAATATTATGCAGATACCTATTTAGGTAGTAACGGTCTGGTTATCCTATTTTATGGGGAAGACGCTGGAGTTATACGCACCGACAACTGGGATATCAACTCAGCACGTGTTGCCTGTAGAAATCTGAAACATAAGAGTGTGAAAGAAATAAATACTGTTGACACAGTCGTCGATGCCATCTTGAGCAACCCAGTCTGCTCGGGTGATGAAACCTTCTACACGGAATGCGAGTCTGCAGAGTGGGCATACGAAGGGGACCGTGAATCGAGAACATTCGGTGCCGTCATTTGCGAACGTAATGAACCAGGTGATTTTTTTTTCCTTACCTTCTTCGAATGTGTGGAAAATATGTCAATAATACCCATATAGTCGACTTGAGGTCTAGCAGTTCGATGACGGAACTTTAAACAATAATATTTTACGAGCAAATACAATGTTGACCGTAGGGCCACCTGTTCAGTTATTGAACAGTTTTTGCCTGGAGTTATTGCTTCGGTCAAACAGTTGAACCTGAAGTCATCCATGGCTAGTATTTTTTTATAACTCAGGGGTATCGCTTCCATTTGAGTATTTAAATTTTGGTAGGGGAGGGTGGAAAGGCCGGGGAACATATGAAAATGATCCATCTTTTGTCAGAGTTCACCTAGGGTTGCTGTTGTATGGTGGCCCTGAAGTACGCTCGACAACAGGTCATGCGCGACTTGAATTTCGCATCCCAGGTCCTGAACTTTGCATCCGAGGTCATGAAATTCATGACCCGTGGCGCAAACTTTGCATCCAAAGTCGTGAAATTCACAACCCGCGGTGCGAAATTCAGGACTGGGATGCAAAGTTCGCGCCATGGGTCCTGAATTTCGCACCGCGGATCGTGAATTTCACGACTTGGGATGCAAAGTTTGCGCCACGGGTCATGAATTTCGCATCGCGGGTCGTGAATTTCACGACTTGGTATGCAAAGTTCAGGACCTGGGATGCGAAATTCACGTCGCACATGACCAGTTGTCGAGCGTAATTCAGGGCCACCATACTGTTGAGATCATAAGCTTACTTGAAGTAACCATTGGCACACCACAGTTGACTTCACGCTGTCAGATTTTTCGATTAATTTAGATTCAGTTCAAAGTGTGCCCATTTCTTTTCTTTTTTTTGGGGGGGGGGGGAATACTTCTTGGGTCAAATTGACCTAGAGTTATTGTTTAGGTCAAACAGTTTGCTTGAAGTCTTCAATGGCTAGTATTTGGTAACTCCGGGGTATCGCCTCCACTTGAGTATAGTCATGGTAGTGAACAGGCAGCCATACATTACGGCGTATAGTGTGTTTACTTGTAACATTTTTAAAGTTCCGTTGTGGACTTAAGGTCTGCCGACTTGAGGTGGCCAGATCTCAAGTCGACTTTCATGTATTTCCATTGCTATATATATATATATATATATATATATATATATATATATATATACATACATACATACATATATATACACTGTATATACATACATGCAATTGAGAAAAATCGAAGAAATCAAAATGAGAAAACATGCGTAGCTCTGTGATAGTTCTCAACCACATCAAAACATGTGTGCAGGGACAAACATGTATCTCCGCGGGTCACTATTAGAGCAGGGAGACATTCTGTTACAAAGTCTGGAGAAAGAGCAAATATTTGACACCTGATTATACTGAAAATTTACTTCATGAGACATGAAACCACAATTATCAGACCTTCTGCCCGAATATAAGGTGGCGGTTGCTCAAACATGGGTAAATACTGAATTCCTACTGATGGCATCTACGGCGCCTGTTTTCGCCAATAACAAGCATGTTACAACAGTGACATTGTTACACTTTTATATTTATTCATATTTTATTCTTTCATGTTTGGAGCAGAAGTCAAGATCCGCAACGAATCTCCATATCCTGAAATCGGTAGAGTGGAAATCTCCTTTACCGAGCCAGACGACTTTATACCCATCTGTAGTCCGGCTTGGGGTATCGAAAAGGCTAACGTCATTTGCCGACAAATAGGTTATTCCGACGGTGCTGCTGGAGTATTTTCTGTAACACGTGGATATGGGATTGATCTCGTGATTACTGCTCTTGACTGCCCGGATGGCTCCTCCAGCCTGGCTGACTGTACCTTTGAAACGATAGATGTGGATATTGCCAGAAACTGTGATGAGATAGCGGGTGTGGCATGCCTCGGTATGTCAATAGCGAGATAATGTTTCACAACGGAATTAAACTACGATCCAGTTTTCAGTGAAATTAATGCTCAGGAAAAAATAACTGTTATACACACTTCTTTGTTTCCTCGAGTTGCAAATTAACGTTTCTAGCTCCGTTATGGGAATATAACTTCTAGAAAATACTTTCTAGAATGCTTGCCTGGCTAATTTCACTCAGTCACCAATCTAAAGTTCTAATTTCTACACTGTTAAAAACAGTTGTATAAAAATCATTGGGATGTTTAACTATCGTTTTAAAATTGTGTGAAAAGCAAATGGGGATTTTTTTTAAACAACAGTTGGTAGGTTCATATGTTAGACAACGTAATGATTTTTAAAACAACTGTTCTAACAGTGTAAATCAAGTTAAAATTTTGAAATTTTCAAATTCCTGGCACAAGAAGAGCATGGTACACAAAGCACTGTACCCCAAGGCTATGGTTTGCTGAAAAAAAATCGCCACTGTGTGCATGGTGTGACTGCTTTCTTAATACGATAATACATGATGATTAAAAGGGTTATACTCGATTTTGCGATAGTCAGGATAGTTTTTCATGCTTCCTACGAGATCAATTATCCTTGTCTTTTGGATAATGATTGAGCTTTTGTCCCGCAGGAAAATAATCATGTCCCACTGAACTGCTGAACATGATGCAGAGGCAATTTTTGTAATAAAAGCTTTATTAGTAAATTTGTCGATTGAAATAAACGGTTATCCAAATATCTTTTACGACTTCTACAAATGCAGGACCTGCAGAGGATAGCTTAGTACCACTCGTCAGTGGTGGATCGTCATTTGAAGGGATATTGGAGTACAAAATTTCAGGTTTACCCACTCTTATCTGCGATCCAGATTGGAGCGATACAGAGGCTACTGTCGCATGTCGAACGCATGGCTATGAAATGGGAAATGTTTCCACGTCGGTTCGACTTGGGCACTCAAGAGATAGGTGAATGTTTTCATATGATAAACTGTTTAAACATCATTACTGCTGCTGTTGATTTAATTACTATCATTATCATTATTATCATTATTGTCATTATCATTATAGGGAGCCCCGCCCATTTTCGTCACCTCTTTATTCAATTTCCAAAAATCTGCTTTCAGTTTCGTCTCTGGACCCGTGTAATGTGCAATTGCTTGTTTCGATTTCGTCTTTGGTCGATCAATTTTGAAACATCGTCATACATTTTCGTGCTTTGTGACCCATATTCGTCATTTGCAATTCAAATTCATCGGTCATATTAGCTGGGCACGAGACAGTAAAAATCAATTCTGTCTTTTGGCATGTTTGACATTCGTTTTGGTCAAAGATTCATTCAAATTCGTAGCCCAGATATACGGTCTCCTGACAGACGACGATACTGTCATGAGACCAATACCGTATGGGCAGGGTATCATACAAATTTATTTTGAAATACAAAACATTCCACATTATTATTATCATTTATATTTTTAAAAGAAAAGTAGCAAAAATCAAATTACATCACGAAAAAGCATAATGACTAAACACCTGGTTAAACCCTCAATTTAACATGTTTAAAGGCCAATACAACACATGACGAATTCGACTGACAAAACGATGAATTTGCTTGACAATTGAACTTCAGTGACAATTGACGAATTTGAATGTTGAGTGTTTGAATTTCGTTGACCAAAGACGAATATGAATGACATTTTAACAAAATTGAACATAGGATTTGAACGCAGTAAGCTTCTTCGGACGATATTGAACTGAAAATTGATTAAATGGAAGGAAAGAAAAAGAAAAATAGGCGGGAAAACCTATATTGAAAATACTATTTTTCTCATCATTATCATCATCTTTATTGTTATTATTATCATCATTCTTTTATTATAATTATAATCATTATCATGGTCATTGTTATTAATGTTGCTGTTATCACTACCCTCATTTATAATTCCTACTTTAATTAACACAACCCATTTTCGTCACCTCTTCATTCAATTTCCAAAAATGTGCTTTCAATTTCGTGTGTAGCCCTATGCAATGTGCGAATGCATGTTTCAATTTCGTTTTTGGTCGATCAATTTTGAAACACCGTTATTCAGTTTCGTGATTTGTCACCCATTTTCGTCACCTGCGATTCAAATTCGGTCACAGTAGACAGGTAGATGGGCACGAGACGGCAAAATCAATTTCGTCTCAGTTTTGGCATTCGTTTACGTCAAAGATTCATTTAAATTCGTCGCCCAAATATACGGTCTACTGACAGACAACAATCCTGTCACGAGACACATAGCCTGTGGGCGGTGTATCATACGAAATTCTTTTAATTATATAACATTTCACATTATTATAATCATTTATATTTTTAAAGAAAACTAGTAGCAAAATAAAATTACATAACGAAAAATTAAAAAAAATAATAAAGGCCAAGTTAAACCCTCCATTAAAAGGCCAATATAACACTTAACGAATTCGAATTACAAAACGATGAATTTGCTTTAAACAAAAAGACGAAATTGATCCAAACATTCCTTACTTGCTTAGCGGCAGAGACGAATTCCAGTGATAACTGACGAATTTGAATGCTGCATGTTTTTATTTGGTTGACCAAAGACGAATATGAATGGCATTTTTAACGAAATTTAACCTAGGATTTGAACGCAGTAAGCTTCTGGGGACGATATTAAAACTGAAAAATGATGAAATCAAATGAAGAGATGACGAAAGTGGGCGGGAAAACCTATACTACTGCTGCTGCTGCTACTGCTACTACTGCTACTACTATAACCCACGCTACTGGTGTTACCAAACTAGAGGTGTCTAGTGGTTAAAGATGTGAAGGGCGTGGGATTTAACCCTTTGCACGGCACCAGTGTCTTTTGGCAAGACATTAATTTCCAGTTGCCACTCAACAGCAAGGTGTTCAGTTCGTATACATACATGACTATGGGAAGGAAATCTATGACAGCCTCGCTAGCCTATATGAGCCAGCGTATAGCGCCGAGTGTGCATTGAGTAGTAGGTATGAAAGCTCTAAAATCGCCAATTATTGATGTTATTATTATTATTATCACTATTATCATTTCCTTCATTTTTGAAATTTCGAATTCATAAAAAATGGAAAAATACAGAAATAAGCACGGAGCCTTAAGGAATACAACAAAATAGTGGTTATGAATATCTTCTTGTCTTCCTCTGCAGTTTTCCGGTCAGTTTTCGAAGCTACAACTTCACATGCTTGGGTTCTGAAGAAACATTGGCGGAATGTGAAATTGAATCAATAGAAGATACCGGTGGATGCGACCCAGATGACGTAGTGCAGGTCACATGTGAAATAAACAAAGGTAGGCTTTTAAACTAGAATATGTAGTGAAGGTACATATTTGTAAAATCAAAACATGAATCACGATATGTTCTTGGTCAACCTATTTCCTTACCGATTGCAACTATCATACCTGTGTGTTAAATGTTTTGTTGGCTGATTTACCAAATATCACGCTTTACTGTGTGTCAGTATGAATAAGAGGAGTATCCAAACTTGTAGCATATTTTTATACTGGCCCGGTTCGATCAAAGAAATCCTCCTGTGTGACCGATGTCTTAACTTGAAAAGTGTGTTTAACACTATGATATACATTTATATACGATATTAAGTCCACTTGTTGACATTCATGACATTAGGATGACGTAAAAGAAATCATGTTTTGTAATCCAAGAGTTATTTTTAGCACACAGATTTTGGACGCTACCTAACGCTTTCCTCAAGCATGTCAAGTGACTATAACTACTAAAATTCTTTGGGCGCTCCAAATTCAGCCCACAAAAACTTACCTGAGTTCACATGATAAACGTAAACTACACATATGATTTATACTCAGATTGGGACCTTCGCTTGGTTGGCAGCTCGGCATCGGAGCAGGGCAGAGTGGAGATCTTTCTAGGAGGAGAATGGGGATCAGTCATATATGGTGGGATAGGACTTCCTTATCTTCGCGATGATTTGTGCCAACACCTTGGATACAAGGAAGCCGTTTCTGGCACATCTAGTGTATCTGGCGGGGAGAATCCATTTGGTGCCGGGACAGGGAAAGTGTTGAGATGCAATGTTGCATTTCCCACCGGTTGCGAAGAAGCCTTAAGAGATGTAGCCGAAGATGAAGACCGGCTTGATGTGAGCGTCGTCTGCTTACCTTATGGTGAGTAGTTTTAAAGAGAACAATGTCGTCTTTGCCAGGGGGATATCCAGCCCATGCCCTTTTTAAAAGCAAAGTTTTCATTGCACGCCTTTTTTGTAATTGTCTTCCCCCCCCCCCCCCCAAAAAAAAAAAAAAAAAAAAAAAAACACCGTTGACCCTTTTCTGTTGTATTTCACTCCTTTGGCAGATATCCGAACAGAAAATTGTCCCCTAAACCTAAAAAAAGACTGCTCTTCAAAATTAATGTCCTCATATTCCAAATGCTAAAAAGATTGGAGAAAGCTGTCGTGACAGCTCATGAGGTGTCTATAATTGTCCATGAACTTAAGTATGTATGCATTGCTTACGACCTGCAGCAAGAATTTAAAAACTGGAGTACGAATGATAAGATTTAACAACCTCTAAAGACATTGGATCTTCCAAACATATTATTGCATTACACTATTACTTTTTCGATGATCATTTGGAGATTATAGCATATTGGCCTAAAATTTTGAAGTTTACGAGTTCTCTTATTCCTGCAAATTCGACTTCCTCTAAATCTATCCGCCGACAGTTGCTATACCACTTACTTACAATGCAATTTTTAGATTGTTTAACAAGATATTCCGAGGGATATTCCATTCGTGCTGGTGAGAATGTGTATCACACAGTTATGTTATTCTAGTCATATACATGTAGATACAGCTCTATCTGCATTATATCTTCTCCAGGTACTGTTGAGAACCATCCGATACGACTTGTTTCCGAGACAGGGATGGTCAACAACGAAACGGGACGAGTTGAGATCTTGCATGATGGAGAGTGGGGTTCAGTCTGTGTCACTGGAAATTACCCCTTTCGATCAACTGATAAGGTATCTCACAGTATTCTCATTTAACATTTTTGATGATCAGGAGATCAAAATGTCAATTCTTGTTATATGAAATCGTCAAAGGGTTACATTCGGCATGTGCATTCATGATGTTTTCCGTTGTTTGGAATCGGTAGGGATACTCGCAAAACTTTAAAGGGATTGTGTTTCTAGAAAAAATGTTCAAGAAAAATTTAGGAACCATTTTAGATAAACAGAATTGCAGAGGCTGGTCTTTAGGTGAATACCATACTGAACATAACATGTCTTTCTCCATTATGCAGACCGTTTGCTTGGAGCTTGGATACACTGATCTGTCTGAATTGCTAAATGCACACCATCTTTACGGAGAGGACCGAGAACGCTTCCTCAGTGGGGACGAAAAGATCTGGTTGACTGCAGACTGCAGCTATGATGCTACAAGGATGTACGCTTGTGATCACGGTCCCTGGGGATACCATCCCGATGACTGCACTATAGAGGTTGTGAGCTGTGTTCCCGACGATGATGATTCGACTGTGACCGACGACCCCGGCAATGGTATGTGCAGTAATGAGTGCTAAAACTGACACAACTACGTTAATATTGCAAAATCATTTCTGAAAGAAAACTCTGTTACGTCAGTGGTATTGAATTTCAAGCCGACCCCTGTTATGTAGAGGTGTCGTGGTCTAGTGGTTACGTCGCCGGGCTATAGATCACTGGATTGGCGGTTCGAGTCCTGCCATGGTACCAATGTCTTTTGGCAAGACATTAATCTAGAATTGCCACTCTCGACTCAGGTGTAATAAAGGGGTACCCTGAAGGAAGAATTTCCTTGAAATGCTAGCATGGCTAGTGCGCTGTAATCGCCGCCTTGCTAAAGCCGGGGTAATAACAGTGGAGAGCCAGGAGCGTCAATTCTGATTGACATGAGGGCTATACAAGAACGCCCTACTGAAGAACATGGTACTTTCGTGGGTAGTCCAGAGTTTGTCCGTTTTTAAAAGAGCCATCTCTCCACTTGTCCGAAGATTGCATGTCCCCGAATAAGCCAGTTAATAGATACAATCTGAGCATGAGCAGATGACTGTCAGTCATGTTTTAGTGGTGTGAAGTTTATCAGACCCTTTGTTCAGGCATAAACTCATTCATGTTTGAGATTCGCTTACTAACCATCATGACCATGGTAACGGATGGCCACATCCTTCCTTTTGTGTCTTAGAGGAAAGTGAACCAACTGTGATTTTCATAAAATATTGAAGACGATGGCATTCTTTGATGCCTGACCCTGAAAACGACATTGGAAAGCCCATGAACTACTCTTTTTGATATGATATGAAATTCCATACCGATAAAAGCATTATGCATAATAAGATTACAGGCAAATTTTAAAGATGGGTTTCATTTTCTTTAAGACGTTCAGTATAAACGAAAACTAAAACGCGAAAAAATAACTCTTAGATTGGCCATCAGAGACAACAGGAAATCAGAGTGCTAGACTTTTTTCACATTTTGGTTTTGTTTTTGTTTTTTGTTTTTTTTTGTTTGTTTTTTGTTTGTTTTTTTGTTTTGTTTTGTTCTTTTTGTTTTTATAGTTTTCTCAGTGAGCAGCGGTTAGCCTAGCGGTAACATCTGCAGTCAACTCTTCGACTTCACTTACAAACTGACACTGATATTACCCAGGTTCGAACTCGTTTCGAACCTCTTTGACGCCTTTCTCTGTGGCAATAGAAGTTGGTCCCAGACGTAAATAATCATATCTGATGCATACACGTCTGTCAAAACTCGATTACACACATATATTTCTGTGCATTCATGCGGTATACTCTCATGAGTGCATATCATAACGTTTTTTGTGTTTAAATTAATTATATATCTCATTGCTTTATTTCAGTGAAATTTAGGCTTTATTCCTTTATTCCATTTTCATGTTACGTATATTTTCTTTTCTTGCCTGCAGCTCCAACTTTGCGTCACGCTCGCCAAACCGGATTGATCGCAGGAAGTGTGTTGATGGTTCTCCTTTTAATCGCAGCCTGAAAGTTTGCGGTTTTGATTAAACAACTTACCCATCCTTTGCGGCATTCAAGAAAAATAAAAATTTAAACATTGTACTCTGTGAAGTATAAACAAAAGGCATCTTGTCTGTTCTGAATGATTTCTATTTCTGTTGGTGTGATAACGATTTGTTATGATGGAAACCGCTTTTGAAATTCTGCTCTAAAGGATATTGTTAGATAAGGTCATAATAAGGCAGTTTCCTGTATATGTCTCTCAGCTGTCTGCCAGTTTATATTCTACATGATACAATTGGTTGGCACCACCTTAAAACGTCATTCTTCTATATTTTCTTTTTATGTGAAATCAATAGCAAGTTTCCAGTAAGATAAAGAAATTGTTGAAAGTGAATTGTTCGTAAGAAAGTGTATAAGAAAATGTATGGCGGAATAGATATAAACCTACTGAAACGTAAGCCAATACTAACGAGACGTAAATGTCCTGATTCAAAATAGTGATGAAGAGTAAAGAATACACATTGCATAAAAGGAATATCTCTTACTACTGTTGACAGAGAGTAGAGCAAATTAATATATGCACGTAGGAACATTACCGTAGCCAAACACTTAGAATGAAAGGTTCAATTTTGCACCATAAATGCAACAGTGGCCGCTTTGGGGGTGCAGTCTTGCACCCTACACACTAAGAAAAAAAGATGCAATTTTGCACCCTTTAAATGCAACACTGGGAGCACCTTTTTGGGTGCAACTTTGCATCCTACGAAGCTTTTTGCACCTTTAAGGGTGCAGTTAGCTACATTCTGCACCCTAACGGGTGCAGAGTTGTACCCTTTATAGGGAAGGTGCAAATTTGCACCTTTTAGAAAACAAAAAATTCTGCACTTTAAAAGGTGCAAAGTTGCACTTTTAGGATGCAAACGGGCATTTCCGGGTGCAAACAACAACAAAAAGGTGCATTTTTGCACCTTTTTCATGTAGGGTGCAAGATTGCACCCAAAAAGGTGCTGCCAGTGTTGCATTTAGGGTGCAAACTTGAAACTTTTTTTCTTAGTATATACATGAAAAAGGCGCAAAGATGCACCAATATGTACTTGTTTGCACGGGGAAATGCCTGTCTGCACCCTTGAAGGTGCAGCTGTGCATCTTTAAAGATGCAGAAATTTTTGCATTCAAACGGGGCAAATTTGCTGCTTCCCTAAAGGGTACAACTTGCAAAATGTAGCTCACTGCACCCTTAAAGTTGTACCCATAAAGGAGCTCCCAGTGCTGCATTTGAAGGGTGCAAAATTGAATCTTTTATTCTAAGTGTGCATGGTAGCAGTCATGATTGAACAAAAAGTATGCAATTTGAAAATCTAAAGCGTTATGAAGCACATCTGCGTAGCTACTAAGGGGTACGTACCCCCCCCCCCCCCCCCATAATCGGATGAAGACGGAAAGAGGCACTAAAAAGAGAGAAAAGAGAATGGAGATGAATCAGTTATAAATGAACGTCATGAAGGTCATTTAAAGTAAAGGAATTGTGTGAGCGCTGAAACGTAAACGTTCCAAATCTGCATCATAAAGTTAAAGTCTTGATGGAGAAAAGAACTGACTTATAAAATCACTGAAGCACGAGAGGTGGCAGTTTACTTTCTTGATTTAGGAGTGTTGTTGGACAGTGTTGATATGCTTTGATTTGTGATTTAGAAGTAGATTTCATGTTCATTACTTATTTTTTCTCTTTCGATTTGTATACTTTAATTCCAAAGTCCTCATTGTTATTAAAATGAATTCTTGTCATGCTTGTTCATTTTAAATACACTCCTTTTTATCGTCTGTAAATGGCATTCGAGGGTGGGCTTAGAATGACTTTTGGAAGTGGAAAGGGAAGTTTCTGGGTCGAATCCAAAGAGGTGGATGATGAAATTCTTCGTTGTGCTGGACTTACCCCTGTTCTCTTTTCCAAAGACAAAGGCTGAGCCTTGCAGAAGTTCCTAAGGCGTTGAATGGAATATAGTTTTGCAGTCACAAACCCTGGTCAGTCGAAACACTTAGTGTCTGAACCATGAGACTAACTTAACTCTCCCTTATTTGACAACGTCATGCAGAGACTGGCAAAGTTAGGATCTACTTAAAGGAGAATGCAACCCAGGCATCAGTGTAATTTTAGTGAATAGAGATGGACAAGACAGATAAACAGTGAAAGTTTGAGCAAAATCAGACAATCTGTTCAAGAGTTATGAATTTTGAAAGTTTAAGCAAATCTGTATTATAGGGATCCTTGAGTTGGCAACTTTGCCAGCATCTGTGATGTCATTGTAGACAAATTTCCATTCATTTTGTGTACGTAATTCAACATTTTCTTCATTTTCAAGAAAAATGGAAATTCTTTTGATTTACTATTTGAGTATGACATGGCTACATGAATTCTGCAAGCATTTTGGGAAGAATTATGCTGATTCCGACTCAAAATTTCACATAAATCAATTTTTTTTAAAAATCATATACAAAATGAATGGAGAGTTGTCCACGATGACATCACAGATGCTGGCAAAGTTGCCAACTCAAGGATCCCTATAATAGGGATTTACTTAAACTTTCAAAATTCATAACTCTTGAACAGATTGTCTGATTTTGCTCAAACTTTCACTATTTATCTCCCTTGTTCATCTCTATTAGCTAAAAGCACACCGATGCCTGGGTTCCATTCTCCTTTAAGATTTTAAGGAATTGAATTCCGGTGGTGTAAAAAATAGGGTTTGTGTATGCTGACTACGTGGAAACCGTGAGGGTGCATGTTTGTGTGTATAAGGAGAGTCCCCTTCTAAAAACGATGTGCCCTCCTCGTAGAAGAAATTTTTAGTGGTCTCCTTACAAATTCCCACCGGTTTTAGTCCATAAACACAAAAAGAGAGAAAAAATAACACACAAAATTAAATTTTTGAGAATATTTTAACAATGATATCGTAGTCCTTTCCTTAATATTCATGTCCAGTATTCATATGGGTGAATTAATTTCAACTTGGACTGAATTCGTTGAAAATTATGGACTTACCGCCGAGTTGGGTTTTTCCATGGGTGTCGATCCCGGAGGATATATATCCCCCCCCCCCATATTTCTGGTGGTGAGGGCCTCTATCATCCCCCCATATTTAGCCATCAAAAAATGACATGAAATAATGCATCATAATGAGGAGGAGAAGGTTGAGGAGGAGGAGGAGGAGGAGGAGGAGGAGGGTTATAATGATGATGATGATGACGGTGATGATTATTATTCATAATTATGATTACCAGCATGACCAGTGACATCGTCATCATTTATTTTAGATGATCAAAATCAAGAATTCGAAGAAAATTATAGAACTTAGCCGTTGATATGATGATTCCCACAAAAATACTCTCAGATGCTCTGAAATGTGAATTTTACTGAGGGTAATTTTGAAAGTCCCTACCCTTCCCTCGCCGAGGATATTCGGCAACCATCATTCCCATAATTCACCCAACCACGAATACAAGTCGAACCCCATGTACTTTAACTTTTGTACCGCAGTCTTTTAATTATTTTAATGAAGTTTGCTATTAAATCATTTTCACTCTTTCCATTGAATTATAGCTTTCATATTGTGATTTCTCAAGAAAAAAAAACTGGTCGTTCGTCAATACAGTTAGAACCTGTTTAATTAAACTACCGTTTAAACGAGAAAGAGATGGAAATGTGAATTTCGACTCATTTAACCACGCCTACAGTGCACGAGGCCGACAAGGACACGGGCAGGCTAGACCTGTTAAAGAGACAAAAACTGTCTGTCTTTAAGTTGCCATTCTCTTCTCTTTTTTTTTTTCGCTTTTATTACTAATTTCATTGTATTCTCCCCCCCCCCCCCTCTCTCTCTCTCTCTCTCTCTCTCTCTCTCTCTCTCTCTCTCTCTCAGTTTTCTCTTTTATACGTTTACATTATGTAATGTTCTGGGAACCTGACAAACACTTTCAGTCAGGTTTCTTGATAAATGGCAAATGGTAAGCTACCAGAGAAGCTGAGATGCTGTGAAATCTTTTCCTCCTCAGTGGGAACACTAAAGAAATGAGAGGCAGGAAATTATTTAAACATAAGACAGGGACTCCAGTACCACTGAAGTGCTCGACATACTGACTACACTCAGTTTATCGCTGCTTGCGCAGAGAGAAACTACCTCACGCAGGGGCCTAGACCTGTTTCAGTGGGGAGGGGGGGGGGGGTGTAGAGGCCAATGATTACCGACAAACATTGCCACCGATTACCGACGACCAACGTCTATTACTTCAACCGTATAAAGCCCATGGGGCACTTTCAATTGTGTGCCTCTATCAAATTTTCCTTCGTCTCTCTTACACATTTTCATTCAATTTCAACCAGATTTGTTGACTTTTATATGAGCTAGGGAAACTATACTCCATTTCATTTTAGAAGTGATGATTCTTCATCAAAATACCGATTGGCCTATACGATATTTAAATCATAAATTTGGTCACTTCACTTGCGGAATTTATTCACTTTCCCCAAACATCCTGTATCTAAATAATATACGAACGAGCGCAGGGAGCGAGGTAAATATATATACTCCTTTTCATGGTGAAAGTGATTATTCTTCATCAGCCTCATCAGTGCACGATGGGGCTATAAGATATCTTAATGATACATGTACATTTGGTAACCTCGCTTGCCGAATTCGTTTGCTTTCCCAGTTCAAAAATCTTGAATCTAAATAGTAGCCTATAGTTTACGAGCGAGCGCAGCGAGCGGAAAAAATGTATACTCCTTATCATGGTAGAAGTGATAATTATTCATCAAAATATATTATGATGCGCCTATTAGATATCTAAATTATATATTTGGTTTCCTTCCCTTGCCGAATTCATTCGCTTTTAAATATCATCCTGTATCCAAATATTATACGAGCGAGCAAAGCGAGCGAGGAAATTTTTTATTACTCCTTTTCAGGTTTGAAGTGATTATTCTTCATCGAAATACATGATGCGCCGAAAGGTATCTAAATCATATATTTGATCACCTCGGTTGCCCAGTTCTTCTGTTTTTCCCAAACGATCCCATATCTGAATATACGAGCGAGGAAAAATATACACTCTCTTTCATGTTATTTCGTCGTCAAAATACACTTTGCACAATAAAATATCTAAATCATATGCCTCTTCGGTCACCTCGCTTGCCAAATTCTTTCTCTTTTCCGAAACGATCCCTTATCTGAATATTATACGAGCGAGCGCAGCGAGCGAGGAAAAATATATATGCTCATTATTATAGTACAAGTGATTATTCTTATCCAAATATACGATAGGCCTATCAGAAATTGTATAAATGGTCATCACTCACTTGCCGAATTCATTCGCTTTCAAAAACCATCCTGTATCTAAATATACGAGAGAGCGAAGCGAGCGAGGAAAAATATATAGGCCTAAAATTCCCTTTCCCTTCTAAATCATATATTTGGTGACCTCGGTTGCCCAAGACCTTATGCATATGACGTCATAATCTCATAGCGCCTTCCCTCAGAGGCTATAGGAATACCCGTAAACGGAGTTGTCAGAGATGCGCCAGCTGCAGATCACAAACGCGTGCAAGGCAATTGCCTCAGCCCTCAGCCCCTAAGATGGCGGCGCGAGGACGTCAGTGCATAAGGTCTATTCTCCTGTTATTCCGAAACGACCCCGTATCTGAAAATTATACGAGCGAGCGAAGTGAACGATGAAAAATATATACTCTTTTTCATGTTATTTCGTCAAAAAACACTTAGACCGGTAAGATATCTGAATCATATATTCGGTAACCTCGTTTGCCGAATTCTTTTGTTTGTTTTTTTCCAAAACGTTCCCGTATAGATCTGAATATTATAGGAGCGAGCGGAGAGAGCGAGGAAAAGTATACACTCTTTTCATTTTATTTCGTCATCGAAATACACGTTGGCCAATAAGATAATGTAAATCATTAAATTCGGTCACCTCGCTTGCCGAATTCTTTTGCTTTTCCGAAACAATCACGTATCTGAATAGTATATACGAGCGAGCGCAGGGAAATAGGAAATATATACACTCTTTTAGAATGAGTGTTATTTAGTCATTAAATACACTAAAACATTCAAGATATCTGAATTATGTATTCGACCGCCTATGTGCCCAAAAGGCGTAATCATCCTACATCTATACGAGCAAGCGCAGCGAGCGAGGCAAATTATACATTGTTTTTAATGGTAGAAGTGTTGTTTCGTCATCGAAATACACTATAAGCCTAGAAGATATTTCACTAATATTCGAAGACCTATTTGTCAGATATGACTCTGTTTGGGCACCTCGCTTGACGTCTTAAACCATTCTGTTCTTCCAGGGTAAAGCGAACGACCGACAAATAATGTTATTTTTCTAATGTAGATACCAGTCCGGACCCGGTGAGGGCTAGGTAACTCGATTACTGGACGACCCCATCATCACGATACACAACCGTCGGTACGTCGAGCGCTCCAATTTCGTATTATCAAAACTTGCCAAGGATGACGAAGGATCGAGCAAGAATACCCGACAAAGTACAGCCGTGACAGCCCTGCCTGACCCTACATGGTCCATGCACCGTACCCGCAAGCACACCCTCGGAATCTCTCTTTCTCTCTCCGAAACTTTTTCTTCCCTTTTCCTTGTCGTTATCGGGGTTTTTTTAAACCCACTTTCTTCCTTTTTTTTCTCTTATCCTTTTTCCTCTCTCTTTTCCCTCTTTTCTTTTTTTTTTCTTCTTCTTCCTTCTCTCTCTTTCCTTTTTGTCCCTTCCTTCTCTTTATTTCTCTCTTTTTTTCTTCGTTTTTCGACGGCAGCGCAGATTTACCGACGATATCCTGAGCAGGGGGTGTCACACCCCCCCCCCCCCCCCCCCGGGAGCGACGGCTCTGACCGCACGTGCAGAGTAAAACCCCTGATCAGTCATTTCTCGCTGCTCGCGCAGAGAAAAACTACCGCACGTGCAGAGTAAAATCCCTGATCAGGGGTTTCTCGCTGTTCGTGCAGAGAGAAACTACCGCAGGTGCAGAGCAAAACCCCTGATCAGGGGTTCTTAAAATTGTTGCTTGTGCAGAGTTAAAAGGGGTTTGGGGGTATTTTGGAACACTTCGCCTTCCATAAACTCGTGTAAATATTGTACAAGGAGATGTTGGGGTAATTGGGATGGATGTGTCCTGGGCTTGTGGCATTGTATATCGCGTGATCTAGCGTTCTTTTGAGATATTTAGGCCTACTCTAAAATTCAACGGAAATCATATATGCAATATTAATTACATGTTTTTTGGCACAAGGACAACAGCGCGTAGCTAATTAATCCAACCTGTTTTGTGACAACTTTCTGGGGAGGAAGAGGTTTCTTTTCATATAAATCATCTAATGCAAGAGGAGTTGCAATATTATTTGATCAAAACACACAATTTGTTATAAAAAGAGTGAAGTGTGATAGTGATGGTAATTTTGTAGCCCTTAGTATCCAATGTGGTTTTCTAGATTTTTCATTGATAGCACTTTATGGGCCAAACACTGATTATCCAGAATTTTTTGGACGTATAGAAAATATCTTACTGGATTGGGATGATCCTCACAAAATTATTTGTGGTGATTGGAATTTGGTACAGAGTTTAGAGTTAGATACTTTTAATTATCTTCGACTTAGTAATAGAAAGGCGAGGGATAAGGTCCTTGAGATGAAAAATGATTTTAACTTAGTTGATCCGTGGCGTCAACTTCATCCTGATACAAAATTTTTCACCTGGCGGCAACCCACCCCATTAAAGCAAAGTAGATTGGATTATTTTTTAATGTCTTCAGATATCTTTTCTTTAGTAAGGAAATGTGAGATTGAATTGGGTTATCGTACTGATCATTCAATGATTAGTGTAGACATTGTGTTAGATAAATGTCATAAGAGATTTAACTATTGGAAGTTTAATAATTCATTTTTGAAAAAGTCTGAATTTGTTGAGGAATTTGTCAAGGAAAAGGTAAAAGAAGTTACTTTACAGTACCTTGATATTGACTCTCTGGATGGAAGACAATTTGAGAATGTTAGTAAAAAAGACTATAGATTTTTAATCAATGACCAGTTGTTTTTTGATACACTGTTAATGGAGTTGAGAGCAGTAACAATTTTGTATGCAATTCGTCAGAAAAAGAAGGAAGAAAGTGTAGAAAAGGACCTGGAGTCTGAGATACTCACGTTAGAAAGATTGTTGGAACAGAATACAGATACTAGAGAAAATTTAGAAAAAATTCGAGTGTTAAGAGAAGAATTAGAACAATTCAGACGTCAGAAGCTGGAAATGGCAGCAAATAGACTACGGCTTCAAGTAATGCAATTTGGGGAAAAACCATCTAAATACTTTTTGAATTTGGAAAAACAAAGGATAACTGAAAAAACATTTGTAAAACTGATTGATGACAATGGTACTGTGTTGCAAGAGCAAGAAGATATTTTGAAAGAAGTTGGATCATATTATGAACGTTTGTATAAATATCATGCAAATTGTGATGCAGAAGTTATTTTCTCTCGTATAAGGGAAGATCATTTCCAAAGTCTCACAGAAGAAGAGTGTGTTTCTTTAGAAGGAGAAATATCTTACAGAGAAATTGAATATGCAGTAAAGAACATGAAAAATAATAAAGCCCCAGGACAAGATGGATTTACAGTGGAATTTTTCAAATATTTTCTTGAGGATTTAGGTATTTATATGATGCGTAGTATGAATTTTGCTTACACTTCTGGAAAATTATCTTTCTCACAAAAACTTGGTTTGATAACACTACTTCCTAAAGGTGACAAAGTGAGACATTTTATTAAAAACTGGAGACCAATTTCTTTGTTGAACGTTGTTTATAAAATATTATCGAGCTGTATTGCTAATAGACTTAAAAAAGTATTACCTCGTATTATCCATGGTAATCAAACAGGATTTTTGTCTGGACGATTTATTGGTGAAAATATTAGAATTTTATATGACATAATTGCTTATACTGAAAAGGAAAAGGTTCCTGGTATGATTTTGTTAATTGATTTCGAAAAGGCTTTTGATAGTCTTTCTCATCACTTTTTGTATAAAACTCTCTCATTTTTTAAATTTGGAAGCTCTTTCATAAAGTGGATAAATTTGCTGTATAGTGATGCGTACTCTAGTGTTATGGTTAATGGGCAAATAACATCTAGATTTCGCATAGAAAGGGGCTCTAGGCAAGGCGACCCACTTTCGCCCTACTTGTTTTTGTTATGCGCGGAAATTCTTGGGGTGTTAATTCGAAATTCACACTTGGTCAAAGGAATTTCTGTCAGGTCAAAAGAATTCAAGATCCTTCAGTATGCCGATGATACAGTACTGTTTTTAGATGGCACAGCTGCCAGTTTCCGCAATGTACTTCATATTTTGGAGTCGTTTGGAAATTGTAGTGGGCTTAAGATGAATATGGAGAAAACAAATGCAATTTGGATTGGTGCCTTAAAAGGTAGTGAAGATATAAGATTGGAAGGAAGACAAGTGAATTTTGTGCATAATGATTATTTTCGTTACCTTGGTACTGACTTTCATGTTGATATTGATAAAATTCCTGTTTATAATTATGACAGAATTTTTGACAAAGTAAAACGTCAAATGATTTCTTGGATTAAACGGAACATTACAGTTCTTGGAAGAGTTACAGTTGCTAAATCACTACTGTTACCACAGTTTAATCATTTGTTTATGTCAATCCCAGCTCCATCAGCTAAGTTAATGAAAGCAATAAAAGTAAAGTTCTTTAATTTCATATGGAAGAATAAGCCTGATAAAATTAGTAGGAAACAGGTTGTGGGCACTTATGAAGAAGGGGGTCTTAAGATGCCAGATGTCGAGTTTTTTAGTATGTCATTAAAGCTCACGTGGATTCGAAGATTGGTCTTAGGTACATGTAATGATGTTAATCATTTAATGCAGTCGTTTTTAACAAAACCATTTGTAGTAGGGTTTGGTGATGAATATTTTTTAACATTATCCCATGAAGTTGCCAATCCATTTTGGAAAGATGTATTTTATGCTTTGTCTTTGCTTTGTCAAGCAGAAGGAGATGAGTGGTTAACTTATCCATTGTGGAGGAATAGTTCTATCCAAATTGGGCAAAAATCTGTATTTTTTAGATCTTGGTATGAAAAAGGCATCAGATGTATCAATGACTTAATTGATAGTAAGGGGAATTTGTTAACTCGTGAAGAATGTGAACAAAATTTTTTCTTGAAACTGAATTATTTGTCTTACTATTCTATCAGTCAAGCTATAAAGTGTCAGTATAGAATTTATATTGAAAAATATGAAAAAAATGTAGAAGGTCCATTGATGCCGTCACATATCAAAATACTTGTACATGACCTACAAGGATGTCGATACATCTACAAATCTCTTATTGGAAAAACAAAATGTATACCCTCAGTATGTTTAAAATGGGAACGACATTTAGATTACAGCCCTGATATTTCATTTATGCAGAAATGTCATACTATGATATTTCGATTTACTCCGGATATTGTTTTAAGATATTTTCAGTATAAGATAGTAAACAGGATTTTGTTTTTGAATAAGCAACTGTATAAGATGAAAATAGTCAGTAATGAAACCTGTTCGTTTTGTAAAAAAGAGGTGGAAGACATTGTACATTTCTTTTACGAATGTGAAATCAGTAAATCAATTTGGAAGGAAACAGCAAAATGGATAAATGAAGGTTCTTTAGTACAGATAAGGTTTAATTTACGAAATATAATTTTTGGCTTTGAAGAAAAGAGAAATGATGCATTAAATTGCATAGTAATTTTGATCAAACAACAAATGTTCGTACAAAAGCTTAATAATAAAATTCCTATTTTTAGTATCATAAAGAAAAAGGTTATTCAATATTATGAAGATGAGAGATATATTAATCTTATTTCAGGTACACATAACAAATTTGTTGCTAAATGGCAGTCACTTAAATCTTTGTTTGTTTAAAACTAAAAGAGAGAAATGTAAAGTATTGTATTTCATTTGAGTGTAAAATACATTTTTCTACGTTGTGAAATGTTTATTTAACTTAATAAAATAGCCTATGGAGGGCTAAAAAATGAAAAAAAAAAAAAAAAAACTTTCTGTTCCTACCAAAACTGTAAGCTTACATGAGATTTAACCTACCTTCCTCCTTCGACATGATATTTCCCTCCCGTATAATTATTTTCCTCTTTTTTTCTGAATTTTTCTCTTCTCGTTTTTCTTTGTAGGCGTTTTCTATTCTTCTTTACTTCTTCCATTTTCTAGATGAATTAATGTCAAATACTGTTAGAGTTTTTAACTGGTAAAATATTGGTCTGGTGTGAGATGAATATTGTGAACGGGTACAAATGCAAAGGGCTTCCTTTTGCAATAAGTAAATAAAGTTGATTTTTGTTTTGTTGCTGGTGGCCCATACAAAATTGAAATAATACGGTAATATCAATGAATTATAAAGCATAATGAGCGTTTTTAAAAGGGATATATCTCCTCATTTCATACAGTATACCAACATTCCTAGAAATAGAAGTAGTTATATGACGTATGTTCGTTCCAATTTAAATTTTCATCGATAATGACACCAAAAATTGTGTTTGTTGCTTTCTTTCGAGAGGTACATTATCTGTAAGTATGTTGTAAGGAAAGTCGTTGACATGAGAATTTACGTGTTTGAAATAAATGAAACTAGTTTTATTGATATTAAGGGACAATTTATTGCATTTAAACTACAAAGATAATTTTGGTAACTCATTATTAAGTGTATTTACTATATAGGGTATTTAAGATATTATGTGAGCAGAAGATGTTGGTGTCATCTGCAAATAATATGAATGATAAGAGAGACGCTGTATTGGTTAAATCATTAAAATGTATCAAAAAAGTAATGGGCCTAATATTGACCCTTGTTGAACACTGTATTTGATTGGTAGAAAATTTGAAGAAGCATCATTATACACTACATATTCTTGTCTGTTCGATAAATAGCTCTTAAACCAGGAGAGAGCAACTCCATGAATTGCATAAGAGTGAAGTTTTTGAAGTAAAATCTGGTGGTCAAGCGTATCAAAAGCTTTTGATAAATCCATAAATACTCCTATTACATGCTCTTTATTCGCCATGGCAGTCGTTATTTTATCATACAATTGTACTACAGCTAAGTCGGTTGAATGACTTTTTCTGAAACCATACTGATTTAAATTTAAGAAATGAAATGTATCCAAAAACTTATATAGCCTTTTGTAAATAATCTTTTCTAGGATTTTTGATATGCTGGGGAGAATGGATATAGGTCTGTAATTACTTATTTCATGAGGATTGTCTTTTTAAAAAATAGGGTTTACCTTTGCGATTTTTAGGAACTCAGGACATTTCTCAGTGTTAACTGATAGATTAAAAATGTGAGTTAGAGGGGATGCAGTGAAATGTATAATTTGTTTAAGGAGGAAATTACTCATTCTATCGTGGCCCTGCGATTTACTTGACCTTAGATTTTTTGTTATTTCAATTATTTCATTAGGATTTGTGGGATTCAAAAATAGTGAGGAAGTTGCCGGTTCGGGGAGAAATTTAGTAAAGCTTTCATTCGGTTTATTAAGTTTATTTGCTAAATTAGGTCCTATGTTTACTAAAAAAGAATTAAAGGTATGAGCTATGTCTTCGGACTTGATAATTGTATTATCCATTGTAAAATTATCATTGGGCGATTCTTTTCTTTTTTTGCCAATCAAATCATTTATAACCTCCCATGTAGGTTTCATATTAGATTTCAATCTGTTAAGTTTATCAGAATAGTACATTTTGCGAAAAGTTCGAATGGTATTAGTTAGTTTATTTCGGTATATTTTGTATTTTTTTAATTATCAATAATAGAGCTTGTCAAATAAGCCTTATAAAGTTTATTCCTATTGCGTATGGATCGTAATATTGCTTTTGTTATCCATGGCATTTTACCACCTTTATTATTCTTTTTTGCAGATACCAGAGGGAAATTTTTTTCGTAATACATCTGTATTTTTAATGAAAATTTTCGTATGCAATATTTACGTCTGATTCGCTATAGATATCCAACCATTCTTCTGTCGCTAGATCCCTTTGAGAGATAAAATGTTTTGGCTGTGGAGCAACAATTGGATCCAGTGACCGGGATAAGGAGGCCTGATAATTACAGGTAGAGCGCTTTAATGCCTTAGAAACGTATACCGGTAGTATTAAGCTCTTATATAAAATGAAAATATATCTTAGCTTTATCAGAATGAAGGAAATTGGAGTAAAGATGTCTTGCAGAAGAAGATTATTACTGGAGAAAGGAATAGAACCCCTCCTTCCTCGCGACATAACTTCCGATAACATGTAACATTATGGAACACTCATCCTGATTATCTGTTTACAATGCGCACACCTTTTAGGCTAATGATGTTTGCTTTCGTTTCCGAACAATGATATCTGTCTCGTTAATAATTATCAGCCTTATCATCAATGACGTATCAGTGTCTACATTCAACATATACGTCATCATGATTGTTTTTAATGAAAAATAAAATGATAGTCGGATTGATAACGATTTGAACATTTCTTCAGATTCGTTGACATTTTCTTATTCCAGACCAACATCAAAGCTTTAGCCCATTACCAAGATTACGTGCGCTTTCAATTCAATAACCGTGCATGCCTTTTCTTCCTCTTCGCTTGGACCCAAGTTAAATGCCCTAACCTAACTAGGCCTACGCGTACGAGTCTCAACAAAATATGCTCGTAAATAATTAGCATGGTAACAGAAATAATTACAAATAAGGAAAACGATATACTGGCATCAGAGGGCGTTACTGATAATTACATGCGCAAGGAAGTACCAACACAAAATGACAAGAAAGCATGGTAACTATGTAGAATAAATAAATTAGCAAAGAAAGCGTTTTGACACCAAGACATAAAATGAAGTGTATCTCAAGTGCTATGAAATTTGATATAGCCTATAAATTAAATGTTCCAACTTGAAAATAAATAGGGGAGACCGGGGGCAATTATTGTAACACGGGGCAAATGTAACAGAGGCTCTCATCCCGAATAGAAACACGCTACATGAGCATGCTCTGCACAAAGCATGCAAATTTTACTGCTCCACACGCTGTCTGAGGGTCGGCAGGTTTAACAAATCGTAAAAATTTTTACAGCCAAAAAATCGTTTTTTGACCAGGAAAGTAAAATTGAAAATTGCCTAATGTTTTATTTTTTTTCTGGACAAATATGTGCTTGAGCTATGGCTGTTATTTATATGTTATAAAATAGGATATTAGGCCTGTATGTGGCGAACGTTTCAACGACGAATACTAATGCTAAGAAGAAAAGAGAGAAAATCCCCCTAAATATGGCCGCCCCCTTCGGGGGCAAATGTAACAACGTGTTACAGTTGCCCCTTGGGCATTTTGTCGACTGCTATACAATTGCCTCGGATATTGTTTTTGTCTTGTAAGCATAATAAAAACAGTATCAAAAACCTCCGAATCATTCAGATTTGATCATAATACTCATCATCATGTTGCCAACAGGCGCGCCGGAAGGGTCCCAGCTTAGGGGGGGGGGGGGCAAACACTCTTGGGGGGCCACCCCAAACCTTTATCATGTATATGTGGGCCCACCTCGAATGCTTACTACCACCATACACCCTACCCTCACCCCCCTTCCCCCCACAAACACATTTCTCCCCCTTTTTATACATATTTTTATATATGTAATAAAAGGGCAAGTTTAGAATTTTCTTAAGAAAATACTCACTGTTATTATAAATTGTTTCCTATCATCTCTCATCATTAGTACTGAAACATGATCATTTGTTCACCGCTTGTAGCATGGTAGGGTGGCGTGAGAGATTAGGAACAGGGCATGGCAATGGGAGTGTTATGAATGGCGAACCGGTAAGTTTTCGGAACGGGGCCGACACCCTTTTCCCGAAAAGCAACTCTTCAGTTTCACAACTTTGTTCGCGCGAGCGAAGCGAGAGCCAAATTTTTTACAGTTTTTATGGTGAAAATGTACAGAAATTTCATATTCCGGCATTGCCCAAATATGAGAAAAATGCGGGTGCCCTTATGCCAATAGATGAGAATATTGAGGAGGGGAGGGGAGATAGGACTTTTTACTTGTTAATCCCAATACATTTACAAAGGGAAGCATCTTTCCGCCCTCCATGGGCCAGCTATTGGTGCCTTTGGTAGACAGGGTTTCTTTAATATCAAGAAACACCACTTCTGTTAAAGTGCAACTCGGGAATGCTGGGTCCCGTTGTAAAATTTTATTTTATGGAATGTTATTTGGGGGATTACAAACATTCAATTATCCGTTTAAAGAGGAAAATCCATGCCCAAAGGCATTTCATTGAAATGTCCCCTCTTTTGCCAAGAGAAGCACCTGCTTTTTAAAGCATATAAGAAGCGTTTTCATTAATCTACGAGGGAGCGTAGCGACCGAGCAAAAGAAATAGAATGTCAAGGCCTTGTATTTAAGAAAAGCTCATTTACATCATTTCAATTAATTATATACTCTGAATCATGGTATTAGGAATCAAGAGAGGGGGCAAAGATGATTTCCCCCCCCCCCCTTGATAGGGAGAAAATCTGTCCCTTTCTTTTGCAGCCACTGGTAGACAGGGGATAGGCTGACACTGCTCCTATATATCTGCAAGTAAATGAATGTAGAGACAATGAGAAAATTTAGGTGTTAGAATTAACCTACTCTTTTTACACGAAAGTTTATCGCAATACCGAAAATTTTATAGTGGGGGGGGGGGGGGGCAAAAATAATCCCCAAATGAAGCAAGCATCTGCCCCTTTTTTCATAGATGATATCTCTCTCTAAAAAAAAGAGTGAACTCGTTCACTCTGTTAGGGGTGAATTTCAGAAGAGAGTGCATTTACAGTGAATTAAGAATGAATTAAGGGTAAAAATTGTGATATTCACTCTTTATTCACTCTTTGAGGGGTGACCTCAGGGATCACTCACTATTTTTAAGTGATCCCTGAGGTCACCCCTCAAAGAATGAATTAAGAGTTGAGTGATCTCTGAGGTCACCCCTCAAAGAGTGAATAAAGAGTGAATATAACAATTTTTACTCTTAATTCACTCTTAATTCACTCTCCTTTAAAATTCACCCCGAACAGAGTGAACGCATTCACTAGATTTTTGAATGCTGAAAGTTTGCATTTTAGAGCAACTAATCATACTGATATGCTTATTTTACATGGTTGTATATGATCCAATTTTTTTTTCTTCCGAGGGGACCCTTTGGGGCAAAAATCGATTTTGCCCCCCCCCCCCCATCTCGAATGATTGGGGGGGGGGCAATTGCACCCCCTGCCCTCCGCTTCCGGCGCCTATTGTTGCCAACAATAAAATTGTACAATCGTACAATAAAACAATTTGTTCATCATCAGAATGGCTCGTACAAGGAAGCGGACAACGCATCGATGGAAGAATTTGCACTTGTTATAGAAGAAGCCTCATGGGTTGTCTTGGACCAGGGCAAATCTTTCAGGAGCGTTGCAAGTGACATAGACCTTTTCCATGTTACTCTTAATCGATACTGCAATGCTAAAAAGAAACTTTAAAAAAACCACTCCTCCTAAATATGGTTACAACACACACATTATGACGCATGACCTTTACTTTTTTATTGATTATAATCAGAGCTTTCATTTTTTTTCTTTTTCTTTTTTTTTAAATAATCTGTATCACTTTATTTGAACAAAAGTTAGTTAAAAGTTGAAAAGCATTATGTAAAGTGTTTTACCACAGTCAGTTTAAAGTGATGCTGGGCAGGTACAGGATTAGTTTTTGATATTTAAACTAGATTGACAGAACCCAAATAGAAATTGATTTACCAAATGTGGATTAAAAGTTTTGCTTGCAAGGGAGTAGTTACTTTCTCTGTTGCCACAGTTAAAGGGCCATGCCACAGGATCCCCCGCAATAACTGGGAAATAATGTTTATGAGCCAAGCATTTGTCATTGGTTTTTATTGTAATTAGTTTAATGGGGTTCTGGAAAATGCTGTTTAATTGTTGAAATCTTGCATCTGTTCGACGCTTCACCTTTGAAAAAAAAAAGAGATTTGTTTGGTACAATTTCATGTGTTACAATTGCCCCATGGGTGTGTTACAACTGCCCCGTGTTTTGGGGCAATTGTAACACTTGACTTCCGGTTTTGAAATGATAATAGCTTCAAAATTAATTGTTTCACTTAACCCAAACCAAGTCATATTTCAAGCCAAGATATGCATCTTTCATTTCATATATATTTAATCACGTATTTAACTATAATAAAGTTGATATGCTAAATTTGGAAAAAAATGTTTACAATTGTCCCCGGTCTCCCCATGCATGTATTAACAAGATTTCCTTGCATAAGATTTATATGAAATTTAATGGTATGTTATGTCGTCAAATAATATTGTTTATATATGTTGATATCTAATTTCTCGATTAGATTATTGTTCGATTCTGTACATACCGTTCTCTTAATTTAAAAAAAACAAAACGATGACCTTGGTTGGACCTTGATCATGACGCGTGTAGATACCATGACGTACGTTGCTACTGCAACAGCGAAAAGGAAAACCTTCTGATATTAATTTCATATAAAAAGATCAAACTTGGCACATACTTGACGGAAAGTGTTACAAAAAAATCTCGTAAGCTTTTCCGCTGTGTTTCAGGGATAACTTTTACAAGGATATCTGTGACGACGGCCTAGCTTTATCATGCATTCGCTTGGGATGATAATGACGATTGCCGTAATGATGGTCGCCATTTCCAATTGCAGAATTTCTGCAGAAACAACTGCACGTAAGTTGCATACATCCACGGCCTTCTACATGTTCTAGTTAAGATTTTTTCTTTTTTTTCAATGAAGTTTAGTTCCAGTCATGCAATGACATGCAATAACATCATAAATTAAATCAAAACACTGGGAAAGGTTGATTATGTTGCATATATTCTACAGTAAAATTCCTACAGTATTTTTTACAGTGTAAGATTTTATTGAAACTATAAAGGTCGTTATTGATTTTCTTCGGAATCCATTGACAGAAGGACCGTTTTATCCCGTTGTTCGGGTAAAACGAACTCGGGTGTAGGGGCAAAACGGACCATTGTTATAAATTTAGAAGAACATTTTACCTGCTTTTTTGATATCTCTGAAGCGCTTCACGAAGCCGGAGAATCAGAAGATGCGGGAAGACTCGGGAGCACGGGAAAAACAGTATAGCGAAGAAACCGGATAACCAGGAGCAGAACAAATCCTGTAAAACTGGAGAACTGGAAATATAGGCGAGACGGCCAAAACGGGGGAACGTGGAAAACCTGGTAAAACGTGGAAACGAGTGGAAACCCGGAAACGGCCTTGCGTATTTTCTTCCAGACGACCGGTCGTCTGGAAGAAAATACGCAAGGATTAACAGTCTACAGTCCATACCTTTTCTTCCATATGAAACTTCATAAGCTTACGCTGAATAAAATTAAAGTAAAGGACATTAACCTTTCACCTAATTAAACGAGCACTTGCTTTGAGTATATAAACGTATTGTTCTAACTTTTGAACAGATGAAAAACCGTTCTCATATAAGATCCCTAATCTTCTTAGTCAATACACAAAATCAAAGTATACGCTTTCGACTAATGACATCTCTGATACACACAAACTGGATGTCTTCGTTAAGAGTAAAATTTCTCATTTCCTTAAATGCATGCATACTGGAATTGTTTTGTCACTTCATCAAAACAATCATTTCATGGCATGCTTAAAGATATACCTCTACATATTGAATTACTTAATTAAAAAGGTGTATGACATAATGTTTGACATCTTCAACTTTTACTTAAAGACTGGTATATTCTTTAATTGCTAATTTGCTATCATTACTTAATTAAGTTCATATTTTAACAACTTGGAAAACCTCTCGTTTCTCAATATTCTTACTAAGGCTTTCTTATAATGTGGCAAAACAAAACATCACCTTACAGTTTGGACTTGAACTCGAACCATTGAACCAACCACTGCTGGCTTACATGCCACTCCACATATTCAAGGGGTGGCACCAAAATGGTGGCTTAATCAACCAAGGGGCTGCTGCAAGGTGCTGCTGCACCCTATGCCAAGGAATTTATATTTACGAAGAGCTTTCAGTACCGAAATAAAGCACGCGTACGTATTGTAGTACGTGGTATAGCCACATATCGTGCGTCATCGATACAACAAACGGTTTCACGTGTAGTATTACAAACATTAAAAAGAAATTGTTCAAAAGCATGCATATTCCCGGGGATTTATGGGGGGTCTACTGGACTCATCGAGGTTCAGTTATATATTTTCAGAGTTTGAAATTTTACATGAATCACCTTTTCCATATATTTAGATGAATCCTAGGAGAATTAACTTCATAAATTTCAAATTCCCTGTTTTTGTGTATTAACATATGGCAGCTAGAGGGTCAAAAGCATGCATAGTACCCGAAATTTATGGGGAGTCTTTGAATTTTTTTGAGCCTTTAGTAATCTTTTCCAAAGTCTCAAATTACATATAAATCACATTTGAAATAAATTCAAAGTATTAATAGGGTAACTATAATTATTTAAAAATTGCTTGTTTTCACGTGTAACCCCAGTGGCAGGCAAGATTTTCAAAGCAAAAAATATGCATATTCCCGGGGATTTATGGGGGGTCTGTTTGACTCATTGAGCCTTAATCATATATTTTCAGAGTTTGAAATTTTATGTAAATTACTTCTTCCGTAAATTCAAATAAACGTTAGGGGAATTAAAATCATTTTAAAAATGTCTGGTTTTGCGTGTTAGCCTATGGCAGCTCCTAGGACAAAAGCATGCATAGTACCCGAAATTTATGGGGAGTCTTTAAATTTTTTTTTTTGAGCCTTTAATAATCTTTTCCAAAGTCTCAAATTACATATAAATCACATTTGAAATAAATTCAAACCAGTAATAGGGGAACTATAATCAATCTTAAAATCCATGTTTTTACGTGTTATCCCTATGGCAGGTGACTCTGTCAAAAAGCAGGCATGATCCTGAAGATTTACAGTACCAATTATTGAAAATAAAGTTTTATGAAATGTTCTTTTAACTATCCATTCTTCTGTTCGTGCAAAAATCAGACTTTAAAAACAAAGTTTAAGATATGAAATATCAAGAATAGATTAGACATATTTTCACACGTTATACCAACTGCGGCGCAATTTTCCGAGTCCTTTTTTTATCACAGCATTTACCTTGGCCAAAACGTACTACGAAAATAGGTGAGAGTAATTTGTCTTGTAATCCAATGTCTTTGCCTATGCTTGCTTGCTGCAGTCTGCTGAACAATCGCTGCATGCATTGCCCTGTGCAGTACACACAATAGCTATCAAACACAGTGAGGGATTGCCTACCCTAGCAGCTAGGTTTGGCCTATTCATAAACAAATTAGGGAGTGAATGGGAGTAACCCATCCATGTAGGCTCTCCTACTGGTTAACAGAATGGAGGGTTTAATAAGCTTCTTACAATATGAATAGTGGCATATTTACGTTTTACTTTCATTACGCAGGGAAGGGATAGCGCAGGTTATGTGAAGTGAAATCGAAAGGGTTTTTTTTTCGCAGATCAACAGGGGCATGGCCCCCTTGTGCCCCCGTAGCTACGCCGGTGGACCCATAAGCACATTTGCTGGTTTGGCTGGATGTTCGGGAAATATCTGTATTTTATTTTTTCAACCGTCCCTGCACGTGAATCTTTTCATATGGGATAAAATGCACCACAACTTGCGCAAATAAACAAAACTTTGAACTGTCATTGTCTGCATTAATATTTACTTCTGTTGCTTTAAAAAATTGTCTTCATGTTTACACAATTCCCATCTACAATATCAAGTAATAACAAATAGGTTAGTCTTTTTCACTGTCATTTTATCCTGAGCCGAAACTAATATTTCACCTTAATGATGTTTACTGAAGTTTTGTTCTTCGGTAAATCATCACGACATAATGTAGAATAATTGCTAAATTATCCATGTAAAAATAAAACACTACACATGTAATTGTCTTCTTCTTTTTTTTTCTTCCTCTTAATTCATGTTTATCCTTTTCATCTTACAGTTCTTTCTCGGGGCAGTTAAATACCCCTTTTCTAGTTCTCCCCGTTTTCGAGTCGTTATCACGTACTGTCCGACTTTCATTATCACTCCCTGTTTATGACTGAATCTACAACATGATATATCCACACACATGAACAGGAACTAATCTATTTGTTTACCACCATTTCTATTTTCTGAAGAATGAAATTAATATTCATATTAAAATTTACCATTGTATCCTTGAAACATTTATCTCAAAAAGATCATCGCTGTTGTCATTCTTTTTCTATTATAATCCAGCTACCTCTAAGAGTACTCTCAGCTACTTCAGCAATACAACTACACGCAACACTGACAAGAAATTATCATCCCCATCATCCCTAACTTTCCGTCTATGCCATGAAACTTTAATCACAAAGAGATCATTGCTGCTGTATTTTTTCTAGGTGGACACAGAATAAACAATGTAAGCCACCTCTTAAAGAGCTCTTTAAGCAATATAAGTACTGCAAGCGACACTAACAAAGGAAATATCATCCTCCCCATCATCACTTAGTTTGCAGGCAGAAACCCTGGTCTGTCGAAACACGTTATAGAGGTCTGAGTTTCAATTCAATTTCAATTTATTATTTTCATTTTCAACAGAAGAACAAAGTAATGTGATCAAAAATAGTTACAATGAACTTATACAGATAAAATAAATTCAGGCATGTACAGTATTTGATATTTATCTGTAAAACGAAGTAAAGCAAAACAGAATATATATAAGCAAATATCATAACCATTTTAAAATAAAAATTCTGTGAAAATGGAGGGATCCACTAAAAAGCAGTGCTTGTATTGTGTGGACCCCTCTAAATAATTATTTTAGAATTGCCTACGAAGACAGACAAGTTTACAAAACAGAGAACAGCAGAACAAAGAACAAGAAACAATCAAACAATTGAAGCACACACAAGGATATGAAAATAAAAATGAAAAGAGATAAAGAAAGATAACAGAGATAATACAGCAGGACTTCAACGCGCGGATAATTATACCAAAAAAAAATAAATAAATAAGTTAAGGAGGCATGAAATGGTGAATTTAATGATAAAATTATTTAAAACTGAGTAAATGATGACCTGTATGATTTCAGAAAATTATTTTTAAGTTTCATTTTAAAAGAACAAAGGGATGGGCTTCTAATTATATCTTCACTAAGGGAGTTCCAGAATCTCGGGCCATCGTATATAAATGTTTTTTAGCTAATGAATGTTCTTAAAAGAGGTAAATGAAACTCATTAGACTGTCTTGTAGGGTAATGATGAATTGAACGATTTTGAGGGAACATTGAATCAAATACGTGAGGAAGTGAATTGTTATTATATTTATACATAAATTGGCCTAAGTGAAACAGATATAGATCATTTATTTTTAGCAGCTTATTTTCGGCAAACAATGGATCTGTATGTGAAAGAAATGAAGAATGGTTAATTATACGGAGAGACTTCTTTTGTAATAAAAGAAGTCTGTTTAATAAAACTTGGTGGGTATTGCCCCAAACAAGAATGCCGTAGTTCAAATACGGTAAGATTAAAGAAGAATAAAGCATTAATAAGGTTTGTGGAGGAAAATGAAATTTCAGTTTATTTATTATGCCGATGTTGCGTGAAATCGCTTTGCAAATATTTTCAATGTGATATTTCCACGAAAGTTTATTATCGACAGTTATGCCTAAGAACTTTATGAACGAAACAACTTCTAAAGGGGTATCATCAAACATAATGTTTGCCGGCAGTGTGTCTATAGTATTACTAAATAACATGTATTTGGTTTTTTTTAGATTAAGGGATAGTTTGTTAGCTCTTATCCACTGAGTAACCTTTTCTAGCTCAGAATTTACTATATCTAGTAGTGTTTTTGGATTTTTATGAGAATAAAAAAGATTTGAATCGTCGGCAAAAAATATGAACGAAAGAATATCGGATGAATTACAAAAATCATTAATATAAATGATAAATAATAAAGGACCTAACAGACTGCCCTGTGGGACTCCGCAATTTATATTTTGCATATTGGATGTATAGCCATTTAATGTTACGTACTGACGTCTATTGGATAAGTAACTCCTGAACCACTCCAAGGCCTTCCCACGCACCCCATGGTGAGCGAGTTTATGTAATAATATATTGTGATTGATTGTGTCGAAGGCCTTGGAGAAGTCCAGGAAGATACCAACCATGTGTGAAGAGTTGTCGAGAGCATGTGCCACTTTGTCAATGAAATTTAATAAGGCATGTTCAGTATTATGCTTTTTTCTAAAACCAAACTGGTAATCGGAGAAAATATTGTGTGCTTTCAAAAAGTTAATAGTTCTATTGTAAACGACCTTTTCTAAAATTTTTGACATGGAGGATAGTAAGGAAATAGGTCTGTAATTATTGACATTAAGCTTATCATCTTTTTTGAAAAGAGGTATTATTTTACCTATTTTCATGTTGTCGGGGACTTGACCATTTTGCAATGAAAGGTTAAATATATATACCAAAGGATTAACAATAGAGGAAATTACACCCTTCAAAATAAAATTGTTGATATCATCATAGCCAGGACTTTTTTTGTTATTCAAACTAGACACAATATCGATAATTTCTTGTTCAACAACAGGTGTAAAGAATATAGAATTTGTATTAGGTATGCCCAGATAATCAGAAAAATGCTTGTTCGAAGGAGGGACTTCATGAGCTAAGTTTACCCCTATAGAGGAAAAATAGTTGTTAAAAATATTGGCAATAATTTCAGAGTCTTCAACAATTTGATCATTATCCCTTATTTTAGTTATGCATGTTTTGTTATTTGATAAATTCATGGCTTGTTTTAAAATCTTCCATGTACCTTGCATGTCGTTCTTATATAAATGTAATTGTTTCGTGAAGTATTTTTTCTTTGCTAGTCGTATTGTTTTAGTCAAAATATTTTTGTATCTAGAATACTTAATTTTGGCTCGCTCGGAACCTTTTGTCTTAAATTTGTAGTACAAATTATTTTTTCTGTTAATTGAACGTAAAATTGATTTGGAAATCCATGGAAGTCTTGGTGTTTTTTTGTATGCCGTTTCTTTGTCTTTTACTTTTGGAATGTAAGTATCTAATTTATTACAAAATATGTCAAGGAAGTTCTCAAATGATGCATTAACATCATCTGAGTTGTAAACACGCGACCAGTCTGAAGATTCTAAAGAAGCGTCAAGTCGGGCTATGTTTTCATGAGTTGGTCTTCGCCTTGATGGCCGGTGTAGATTGTTCAGTGGGCGCCTAAGGATGAAATGTGACATAATTGGAAAATGATCGGTTATATCGGATATGACTACAGAAGAGTCCGGCGAAGGCAGAACGTTACAAAAAATATTATCTATGAGTGTGGCGGAATGAGTCGCCATACGAGTGGGTTTCGATATCAAAGGCAAGAATGAGGCAGTCAAGAATATATAAAGGAATTCATGGGATATGTTATTATTTTCTTGTTTCAAAATATCAATATTAAAGTCTCCCATTATAAAGACGTCTTTGTTTACCAAAAGTGGATCTTTTAGCAAATCTGAAAGGTAGAGGAGAAAATCATTTGAATTAGAATTTGGAGGCCTATACATAATGCCTATGATTATATTTTTGGAAGTGGGAATATTAATTTCTATAAAAAGAGACTCTACAATTTCGTTTGATTTAATAAATTCTTTATGAGTTATGTAATCGTAATTTTGAGAAACGTAGAGGGCAACCCCTCCACAAGACCTATTTTGCCTGTTGTTAACGATAAAGTCATAGCCATCCAGGGCAAATGGAAGATTAGACTCGCTGGATAACCAAGTTTCCGAAAGTCCAATTATAGAAAAGGGAAGTTTGGAAGGATTATCTAATAACAATTGGAATTCCTCAAAATGCTTGCTTATGCTTCTAATGTTAAAGTGTAAAAGAGAAAACGTATCTATGGAGAATTGTTTGGTAATTTCTTTAAACTGAGACTGGGTTATATATTCAGATGAAGGACTTAGAATTTCGTCTTCATCAGAGTGCAAATCAAAAGTATCGGTTTCTAAATTTAAGGTTCTTGCAACAAAACGGTTATATGCAGCGTCATTGTTAGAATTTGTATGACTAGTTGGCGAAGATTGGAGTAAATCAAAAAGGTCATCATTATTCAAAGAAAAAAATGGCTCATCTGCTAAATCAGACGTGAAAGATTGATGAGAATCTCATAATTGAATTTCGTCTTAGTGCTCAGAAAAATAAGAAAATGTCGAGTCCTGCTTAAAACATATGGAGTGGGCTTACAGAGAAACAGATACATGAATAAATGAACGGGAGGAACAAAACATTGACATGCAAAAGAAAAATGACAGTGACACAAGACAAAACGAAAAATCACATGAACGCACAAGTAACAATAACATCGAACTAAAGTCTTCGTAGGCTGAGCGAACGAACGAACAAATGAACTAAAGAAAAGGTGGAGCATCTTTACAAGTTCCTGGCGAGATGCCCTTGATAAAATAGTGATTGCAATACACTCAATGAGACTAATTATAAATGATACATAGAATATATATATATGTGTGTGTGGTAGCTTTAAGTAAGTAACTAACATTGCTATTTCATTTTATTATTATTCTCTTAGTCTTTGGCCTCTGAATCATATAGCATAATGAAGTACATAAGGATTTGATGGCAGAACGAGCTCGCCAAAATGCAGGTTGTAAAATTCGGTGCGCTTATTTAAAGCGTGCCGAAAAGTATAAGTGACAATAATAGAAAAATGTTCGTTATAAGGTTGACTGTGTGATAGTAAACTATGTGTAATAGATAATAAATGAAACTGTACAGAGTATAGAGGCCAAAGAAAAAGACGAAACAGACCGGTGATACATGTACTGAATTTGATACATATAATATGTAAAGATTGAATGCAGAGACTGAATAACTATATAAAGAAATATGTATACAGGTATGCACATACAAACACACCCTTGTATATACGATGAATACACATACATGTGCATATAAACACGTGTTATGCCAAATGAACAGGGTTCCGTAGACTCGGCATCTAAGTGAAGGATCGCAAATGCAGGTACAGAGTGGGAGATAGTGACATGTGAAAAACGAAAGAAAATATTTAAAAGAGTGTTACAGGGAGGGAGAGAATACAAAGGAAGGAGAGAGAGAGGTTGGAACGAGAAAGGCCGCGCATTACCTCACTTTCATCATCGAGTCAGCAAAACCCCGTGCATTTGACAGCTCACAGTTTGCATCTTTGTATACCTGTAATTTAGAAGAATGAAAAGTAACATTTCCTGATGATTTAACATAGTTGATATAGGATGAGGACATGATTTGCATTGAATTGCTTGATTTGGCAATTACATTCGTTAAACAAAAAAGACAGTTACACCAATTATCTTTAGATTAGGATTGACGTAATTGTGAAAGAAAAAATAAACTTTTAAATTGAGATGAAGGGGCATGCAAAAAACGTAACGTTCGAAAGCTTGGATAGACAATATTATAAAGAATGTGGAACTTAATTGCAGTTCAGCATGCTAGATAATTCGAACATGAAAGAGGAGGGCATGCAATGACTGAAACATTCAGAAGCTTGAAGGGGGGAGAATAAAATGTACAATCGGCATACAACAGTTCAAACGTGAAATACAGAGAGCATGCAAGAAATGCAATACACAAAGGAGTACATTAAATGGCAGAAAACTTCAATTAAATAAATAAAATTACCTCCGGCATGCAAGGCAATTAAATCAGAATAGCCAACAATTTACATATGAACTTTACAATAGAAAATTTCGAGTTTACTGAAAGATATAAATAGAGAGAGAAAACAAACACAAACAAGACAAGCATGCAACGAGATTCACATTCCGTACGCCTTACCTGGAATTTGGTATCCTGTTAATCCTTTCGCCAGATTTTAGGGCATCCCTTGTTAAAGATAGCTGGTGATTATCGTTATTAGAAAGGAACTGAACATAAGGAACATTTAATTTGGACAATGAGGAAGGAATTCGGGAAAAAGAACTGGTGGACCCCTAATAGTCTGTCATTTATTTGATATCAAAAGATATTCAAATTTAAAGGATTACCAAGAAACAGTTGGAGTTGGAGACTGCAGGAGGTCAATGGGGATCGTGTATTATAGCTGCTCCAGACCATGACACAGCCAGTAGGCAGTCTTCCTAGGCTTCTCTAAAGACGCAGTGCATTTAAATATAGTGTCAATTGGTGTCTGTGCCTGCGGAATAATCATCACTCATCCCACATACAGGGCATGGGAGCGGGACACGGACAGGACGTCAGCCTAAAAGAATATGTTGTGATACGTCTCTGTCACTCAGTATGGTTAAGCAACGATAAGCTACCCCTGTTTTTTGCAAATAAATTTTGAAAAAAAAAAACTTTTATTATCACAGTTAAATGATAACGCTTCCATTCATAACATGAACCCGCGTATTCATGTTTATTTATTTATTTAAAAGAGAAATGGATTCATGCAAATCCAACGTAAGTACGAAATAGATTTGCATTCATGACCTATCATGCCGAAATGGGTTCCCGAACAGAATGAAACGTCCGAAATGTGATCAACATGACCAGACTGTTTCAGTACATCATTTAAACATGGGGAACACCTTTTTAACTTGGTAACCAGTCTCTTGTACTGAAAAGAGCTTTTACCTACATTACCATGATTACCCAAGAAGTAATCGCCCCTTTAAAAAAATGACCTAAATAAATGATACTATTAATCTAAACTAAATAATTGTCCCAAATACTCACTCCTTATTGGCTGAAAATCAGTTTACGTTTGATATTTTGATTCTTGTTTCAACGCAACTTTTTTATGCAAGAGAGCCCTGATAAATCTCGGAGTACCAAATCAGAGTGGCGGCTGGGTTGTCGACCTGCGACAACGAAAGAAAGCTGCAATGATTGGCAACGTCGCTTGGTTGATTTTGACGAATGGAACTCGTTTGGGCTGGTTTTGGAAAACCCGTGGTGACGCGTGTGTACCACTGTAGGTTGCTAACTAGTTGCTAACCGATTGTCGATTGAATGCTAGAGGTCATGGACCACAAGAACTGCTCGGCTACCGCTGGCAACCTTCAGAGACCAGTCTTCAACCAGTTTGCTACCTCTCCACGATTGATTAAAGATCAGAAGAAAAAAAAAACTTCTGTCGACAGTTTGGTCGGCTTGGGTCTTAAATGCAACATCTAAACAACCCCCCACCCCCCCCCCCCCCCCGCCAACCAAAAGCGCCGAAAAACATTTACCGACCCATAACAACCAACTTGTTGATGCTTATCGGTGAATGGTCCAGTTGCCTTTCTATAGACTAGTGAAACTTAGTTTTAAGGTTTACGAAGCAACATCGAAAACCTCCAACTGACCAAAACATCGTGCAACCAGACACCGACAGATAAAAACCTTTAGAGAGTTTCCAGAAGCCTCATCTCTATCATGTTTATGACCACCCGTACTGACAACCAGCTGTTTGACTGAGTCGCTGGTCGGCGCCCAGGTTTCAGTTCTAGTAAGACTTAGGCTTTAGATTTCATATTTTCTTAATTTTTCCATTTCTTTTTTCCATGCCGTGTCACTGCATTTCCTCAAGATAGCGCCAGCTCCTGAGACGGTGAGATTGGCAGGTGGATCAAGAAGTTCCGAGGGACGTGTTGAGGTTTTCCTTGACGGCCAATGGGGCACTGTTTGCAATAACCTGTGGACACTCCGGGAAGCAAACGTCGTTTGCAGGCAATTAGGGTACGTCGGTGCTGATAGGGTTTTCTACAGTGGGGAAAAGTTCGGCCAGGGGGTTGGAGGAATCTTGCTTGACATGGTGCAGTGCGAAGGGTCCGAGCAGGATCTACTTGATTGCCAGCAAGGTGTCAACGCTGGCCCAGAGTGTGACCATTCTGAAGATGTTGGAGTTGAATGCACCACAACCAGTAAGTCACTTCCTCTGTTACACTGAACATACAACAATAAAGAATGGAAAAGCGGTAGATTACTATTTTTTTTAGTACAGTAAGGTAGCCTATGTGGCTAAATTCCATAAATAATTCATAATTCATTAGTAATAATCCTAACTGAATAGAAGTAGTACTGGCGTAGAAAGGGGGAGCACAATGGGGCCATGCACCCCCCCCCCCACCATTCCGTTGATCGACGAGCAAAAAAAATAAATAAATACTTTTTAAAAAATAAACTTTAATCGAGTTCACTTCACATAAATTACCCTACGCCTACCCTGCGAATGTGAATATGATACTTCTCATATAAGTTACCCCTGATACTGAATTTTAGTGTGCAGAAAATGCCATTTTCATGCACAAATTTTCAAACATCTCCCACACCCGCTCGCCTTGCCCCCCCCCCCCCCTCTATGCCACTTCTCATATACCCCTAATACTGAATTTTAGTGTGTAGAAAATGCCATTTTCATGCACGAAAAATTTTCAAAAGTCGCCTTACTGTGGGAGGGAGGATACCCCCTCCCAAACCCTCGCCTTGGCCCCCTTGTTGAAAATTACTGGCTACGCCAGTGCGAAGTAGCATTTTGACATTTTCAGCTGTCGAAATCTTTCACTGTCTCCTCGTGTATGCATGCTACACATACTATAACACAAATTATACCATGTATACAGTCCCTCTAAAATGAAAGTAAAAATATTTCAGATACCTTTCCCCCTGCTTTCGATATGTTCGAGGCCGCTACTCCCCATGGCGGTTACAGCTCGTTATTTCGAAGGTTCGTTATTCCTACGGTCCTAAATCCGAAGGTTCATTATTCCTTCGGTCCGTTACTCCGAAGGTTCAATTCTCCGAAAATGAAAAAGGTTATTAAGGTTTCATTAATCCGAAAATGAAATAAGGTTCCTAAATTCGAAATTGTAATAAGATTCGTTAATCCGAAAATGAAATAAGGTTCGTTAATCCCAAATCAAATAAAGTTCATTTTCGGATTAACTAACCTTATTTCATTTTCGGATTAACGAACCCTATTTCATCGGATTAATGAGCCTGCAGGTATACGATATTTACGTGTTCGGAATAACGAACCTTCGGAAAAACGAATCTTCGGCATGAACCTTCAGAGTAAATGCAGTAAATGTTCGGATAAATGAACCTCTGTTTCCAGTGGTGGCGATTTCATGTAACGAATGGGGGAGGACGGAAACACGGAAAGCCTCCGCCGGAAATCTGTTTCGAGAAGTAAGAGGGGGGAATGATCGTTGTTATGCAAGCGAGCGAAGCGAGCGAGCTAAAAATTAACCGCAAAAAAATAATGAAAGAAGCCTGATTTTGCCATCAAAATGCATTTTAGGCCTATAAAATATTCAAGTAGTTGGCCTAAAATTGATCACCTGACTCAAAAAAGAAAAATAATATATTAAGTTTGAAAAATCGAGGGGGTACGATCCCCCGCCCCCGCGATCTCCGCCTTTTCCTGTTTCATTTTCGGATTGATGACCCTGCAGGTATACGATATTTTCGTGTTCGGAATAACGAACCTTCGGAATAACGATCAAACACCCGATATGACGCCCTGGTTGGAATACCATGATGCCGGTACTGCTAAGAAAAGATATTCAACCTTTTGAAAAACTGTTTAATACTACTCCCAGATTCTGTAAGGCTAGCCGATGGGCCTTCGTATAGCAGAGGCAGACTTGAGATGTTGGATGATATGGAACAGTGGGGTACGGTATGCGCTCAAGATTGGGATCGTGAGAACACCATAGTTGCGTGCAAACAGCTAGGACAGGGTGCATTCTATAACGGGAACCGGGAGTGGTTTACAGCTGATCCGGGATCAGGACCAATCGTGACAGGTGGATTGAACTGTACAGGAAATGAAGACAGACTGGAAAACTGTACACAGGCAGCAGGTTGGACACCAGATAGCTGTGATCCAAACGGGCACAGCCAGGACGTAGGGGTTCAGTGCTACGGGGGTAAGTTCCAGCGGATAATTCTGCGCCGTGAATTCTGCCTTTGATCTTAGTACCAAAGAATAAAATTGATATACATAATTATCTTTGTTTATGTATCGACATAAAATCAATTTAGAATTATTATTATTTTGCTATTTAGTATAGATACATATATTATTTACATATATGTAGATAAGTTTTTTTGTTTAATTGGGTTTTTTGTTGTTGTTGTTGTTTACTCTCACATCATTTCTCAAAGAATACATGTCAAGGAGCAAAAACATGAGCCGCATGTATACATGGGTATATAATTTCGTATCAGTATCAAGACACAATCACTATGTTACTGCATTAACAATTCGGTAGAATCTAAGTTTCATTTCTTTTTCTGTAGATATCAGATTAGAGTTTCAAGGTCTCGTTGTCATTTCTTATGGTGGAGAGGATGGTATAATCTGCCCTGACAATTGGGACGCGAATGCAGCCAGCGTTGCATGTCAGCACCAAGGACATAAGGGGGTTATAGAAACAAAGACGGCTCCCAATTACGATTCCGCTAACTATGACATCATCCTAAAAAATCCCGACTGCTCGGGTAATGAAACCTTCTACACGGAATGTGACTCAGCGGAGTGGGCATACCAAGGTGACTGTAGTCCAGAGACTGGCGCTGCGGTTTTTTGTGAACTTCAGGAACCAGGTAAGATTTTCTCTCTCTCACTCTCGTTTTTTTTTTCCACTTTGTGTTTATCAATTTTCATAAGTACTACTTTGTTTTTCAGCAACAACAACAACACAAAACAGCTATGAAAAACTCCATTAAATCGAATATTTACTACTACATGACTACTGAATTTCCTGTCGTATAAAAGAGTATAATAACAATTCTTTCCAATGGTAATTTGTTTAAACCGGCGTAAATCCATTTGGAGGAGTGGGGGTGTGATCGACATATTTTGCCGAAATTTCTTGTTCACATTAGAGTATGCAAACCCACTCATCCGTCCTCACACACCCCCACACACATCTATTTTTGTTTATTTTGCGAGAGAGCGAAGCGAGCGAGCCAAAAATAACCACTTCTTATTTTGTCGTCAAAATACACCATATACCTATAGATTTTTTTAATAGTATATTGGTCACCACACTACCAAATATGATATAATCTCGCTGGTCCATGTTTGCTGTCTCAAACCACCCTGCTTCTAAATATTAAGAGCGTGCGACCACTGAAATTGAACGGTAGAGAAGACTGAAATTAGATATTAATAAAAAGTTTTTTATTTTCTCAGTTCTAAAATTGGGAGTAAAGTTAACGAAATCCCTTGAGAAATAGTCGAGGCCTTATTTTAATAGCAAGACGACAAAGAGTTTAGATTTCTTTCCACTGGCGTAATCCCGGGGGATGAGGGTATATACCCCCCCCCCCCACACACACACACACACACTTTTTGGAGAGGGCGGATGGTGTGTACAAATATCCCCTTACTTTTTGAAGAAGAATTGGTATTGTAAAAGAGGGGTAAAATGAAAGGGAAAAGGGCAATGAAAAAAAACGAGAAACCTGGAAGCGCTCGCTCGCATTTTCCGGGTATATTACTATAGGTTTGCATCTTGTCTCTCTGTCTAAAGTTCATGCTATTCTCCTACTCATAAATTGTTAGTTAAGCCCATACAGCTGCAAGGATTCGAGCGGCAAGTTAACTTAAAATAGATGTAGTTTCAGGAGATAACGGCCTGTGACAGTGACTATATTATTCCTATACCCTCTATGAGAACAGAAGATGCCGATAAATATTATTGTCTGTAACTAAAGCACGAGAAGGGGGCAACAATATACTAGATCCTGTTCTCATTATTAACAAAACAACCCCCCCCCCAAAAAAAAAAAAAAAAAAAAAAAAAAAATGCTCGAAATCTTTGAGCAGCAGATGCCCGAATATCAGTTTTTTTAAGCGACATGTCAGATTATATCCTCGAATTCTGCAGGAAGTACACACATAGAATCATCTAGCAGGTGTATTTTGTATAATTTTCTTCGCTCGCTGCGCTCGCTCATATAAGGGACTGGGCGTGTAAAGGCATATGGTGTATTCTGATGACAAAATGATACTTTATCATGGAAAGAGTATGTTTCCTTGCTCACTTCGCTCGCTCTTGATGTTTAGAAACAAGGTGGTTTGGGACAGCAAACAATTGGACCAGCGAGGTATGTTGAGGTGACCAAATATGCCATTTAAATATCATTAGGCCTAAGTGTATTTTGATGACAAAAAATAGGACTTCTTTTACAGCAAGAAGTCGTTATTTTTATATGATTGGGCGGGGGATGGGCGGGCGGAAGGGTGTGTATATTTTAGTGTGACCAAGAAATTTCGGCAACATATTTCGATCATCCCCCCCCACACACACACACACATCCTTTAATTCTGAACCCCCCCTTTTTTTTTTTAAATGCTATTCAAAAAAGCCTATGAGATCCTGAAAGGAAAATATATTCATGCGAGGGAGCAAAGCGACCGAGCTCTAGAAAATTGTGGTATTTTAAACCCTCACAAACTCTGTTCCTGATGCATTTACCCTGCAGATGGAGAGGGGGCACATATCCATAAAAGATTAGTGATCATCCTTCACTTTCTCCTTTTCTTTTTCTCTTTTACGTTTTTGTGCCCCCTCCAAGTACCGCCGTTATTATAGGTGAGATTTCATTCAAATGTTTAACCTTTGCAATTGCTGTATTAGGCCATACTGGGGGCGCAGTATTTTGCAAGAGGCAGATGAAACTAACATAACAGCGAGCAAAACATCGACAACTGCACCATTTAAAAAAAAAATTCTGAACCCCTTTAAAAAAAAAGCTATTTAAAAAAGCCTATGAGATCCTGAAAGGAAAATATATTCATGCGAGGGAGCAAAGCGACCGAGCTCTAGACAACTGTGGTATTTTGAACCCTCAAAAACTCTATTCCTGATGCATTTACCCTGCAGATGGGGAGGGGCACATATCCATTAAAGATTATGATTATCCTTCATTTTCTCCTTTTCTTTTTCTCTTTTACGTTTTTGTGCCCCCTCCAAGTGCCGCCGTTATCACAGGTGACATTTCTTTCAAATGTTTAACCTTTGCAAATGCTGTATTAGGCCACACTGGGGGAGCAATATTTAGCAAGAGGCAGACGAAACTTACATGACATCGAGCCACCACAACAATTGCACCATTATTTTTAAAATTTTGAACGCCTTTTAAAAAGTTTGTTTAAGAAATATTAAAGGGGCCCGAAATTATGAGATTCTGAGAGGAACTGATCATGAGAGGGAGCAAAGCGACCGAGCTGTAGAAAATTTTTGCACTTTAAACCCTCAAAAACTCTATTTCTGATGTATTTACCCTGCAAATTGGGGGAGGGAGGGGGAGGGGGAGGGGGCGCGCAAAATCCTTTAAGAATATGATTTTCCTTCTTTTTCTTTTTTTTTTAAATTTTCTCTTATGCGTTTTTTGCACCCCCGCCTGGGTGTTTCCGCGGGGGTTTGTCGTGTCATATCTGAACAAGCCTTCCCGCACAACATTCACAGCGCTCATTGTGTTTGTCGCACAAAAGAATTCCCGTTCGTTTTACGCGTGTGCACGCACTGTGTGATGCTGCGTCGACGCTGTTTTCGGGGACTCTAAAACTAAGTTTTGACATTTTGATTTTAATTCACCCTCTTAAAGGAGAGTGTAATATCCTTCACATCGTAATAGTTTTAGGATACAATCTTTCATATCATCTGGCAGTAAATTCAAATAGTATATATTTCCCCAAACTGTACACTGTCTTTAACGGAGTAGCCTTCTGTTAAATTGGGGTGCTTTGTTTTTCATAATGGATGATTTTTTTCTTCTTCTCAAGGCTTCAGGGTTTTGCTTTGTAATTGCCTTTTCAGATATTAAGAAGCGTTTGCAAAGAAAACAGTTTGGCTGAATTTTTAATAAGTCTGCCTACCAAAAGACCAGTGTGAGCTGAAAGAATAGAAAGATCCCAAAGCATTGCAAATCAAAGACAAAGAGCATATGCGCTCAGAAACACTGTATTAAGCGCAATATAAATGTTACGTTTTATCATTTTTGTTATTATTATTATAACCCCCCCCAAAAAAAAAAAAAAAAAAAAAAATCATATTTGTGTGTGGAGATTTGACTTTGTTAAAGTTTTGACGATTGTCTGGGTTGTTTTGTTTTGTTTTGTTTTTGTTTTGTTTTTTTTGTTGAAAATTTGGTGGAAGATGCTTGTAGTGCACTGAAGATAAACAGTCATGTCCTCTGCGTTTCACAACATGCGCCACTAACGTCCGTACCATGAGAGGCCTATTTTCCCACTCGCGGGTCGACAACTGTTTTCAAGATAGCAGACGCCGCGAGTGAGAGTTGACCAATTGAAGAAATATTTAACTAACTGAGGGATCCCAAGCACAGGAAAGAAGAAGAATGAGTTAGTAGAACTAGCAGTGAGAGCCCATGGAAAATATAAAGTGTTAGAAGTCTGTAATCAATTAGAATAGGAGCAGAAAAGGCGATTAGTGCAAGATGTTGATGGTACTGTTGTCGACCCCAAAATAGGCTAGAGGGACTGTCGCAACTGAACCTAATGAGGTCGCAAGGATTGTGAAACGCGAGAATTCTTCTTGGTCAAGAATTATGACTGTCAGTCATCATTTTCCTTGTTGTGTGAAGTTCAAAAGACTAATTTTCAAGGTGTAAACTCCATCATACTCAGGTTAGCCTACTGACGGATGACTATGGTGATCTACCGAGACAGATGACAAAGCCATTCAGCTCACACCCTATACCCATTGTGTTTTAGAGGAAAGTGAACCACCTAGGATTCTGCAAAAATGTTTGAAGACAATGGTGTTCACTGATGTCTGATCGGAAACCTACAAAATTACCATTGGAAATCATATGCATGGCCGTTCGCAGCGGGGGGGGGGGGGGGTGCAATTGCCCCCCCCCCCCCGAAATTTTCAAGACTTACATATTTTACTGAAAATTTTCCACAATTCCACCAAAAGTGTGCACCAGATCCTTCAATTTCAAAAATGCAAAAGCGCCCTTGCGACCTTTCTAAGTTCCGTTGTCGACTGAGGTCTGCCGACTTGAAGTGGCCAGACCTCAAGTCGACTTTCATATCATATGGGTATCTCCATTGCTGCTATATGCACATCTATATGAAGCAATGGAAATAACCACAGGAGAGTCTACCCGGGGTAGGGGCACCCCCCGTAGACCGACCCGCGGGCAGGGCCCCGCCAGGTAGACCAACACCGGGTTGACTGGGGAACTTAAACATTTTATGTATGTTTTTACGTAAAATGTTTAAGTTCCCTAGTCTACCTGGAGTTGGTCTACCGGGGGGGGGGGGGGGCACCCCGGGTAGATTCTCATGTGCTGCATATATATTATGCGCATCATACCATCTACCCGTTAAAGCTACTAGTAATGATAAATGCTCACTTTTTCAAAGAGCGCAGAGCTGAAGTTGAAATTTTAAACACTTTGATCTTATTTCTAGAACATGTAAAAGTTTTATTCTTTCAAGTTATATTTGATATCAAAATGTTTCGACTATTGACGGATGAAACTTTTACGGATTCATTTTTTTTCTCATTAATATATTCCAAAGCAGGGACTTAATGCATGCTAAGTGAGTAAGCGCATACCCTTGAGCAAAGCCGTTTAATCTTCAGCTATACCTTTCCAAAACTCATAATAGCGAAAATAGAGGGCTCTTGTATAGGGCTCATTTCCGTCGCGCGTGTTGCTCACGGCGCTCCACAAAGATATTTAAAAGGCAAAACATTTAGTTCATAATTCATCATATAGGATCAAAAAATTATGTAACTACGACCATGTAGGTCCCTTTTATTTGTTACTGACGCATTGTGATATAATTATGCCGCATTTTTATATGGCCCATATCAGATTCTGCACTCTTAAGAAAAAAAATGGTGCTAATAGAACCTTTTGTCCCACATTTGGAACCTTTAAAGGTTCTTCAAAGAACCATTGATAGCCTATAAAGTATACTCTAAAAGGTTCGAAAGGGGTCTTTAGACCCATTGTTGGTTGTACAAGGAACCTTTTGGGGTTCTTGAAAATATTAAGAACCCTTTATAGAACCTCTTTTTCCGGAGGTTCTAAAGACAAAAATAAAAGGTTATAACTGCCACATTGTTTTAAGAGTGTGGCCTCCATTTTGTTTCTAATCACTACCTCCCCTCTCAGTGCAACCCACCATGAATCTATAACTCAAAACATGCAAAAGGGCTGAATAAAGAGTTGTGAAGAAGTATGAAGATAATACGGAACACTCTTGTATCTCTTACACATTTCACAGATATTTACGTCTCCCATATCTCTCCTTATCGTGGAATCGGTAAAGTGGAAATTTCCTTAAGCGACCCGTCAGATTATATGTCCATTTGTTATCGGGCTTGGACTATTGAAGATGCCAACGTGGTTTGCCGACAAGAACACTACGATGAAGGAGCCGTTCAAGTTTTCCCCATTGAAGGAGGTGTTACTGTGAACGTGATAACTGATATTGATTGCCTGGATGGTGCATCCAGCCTAGCTAACTGTACCTTTGAAATAATGGATGGGGACAGTGCGGACGACTGTGATGAGGTGGCTGGTGTTGTTTGCTTCGGTAATTCAGTTGCCCCTTCCACGCCCTTTCTCTCTCTCTCTGTCTCTCTCTCTCTCTCTCCTCGTTTTCCTCTTACCTTGCTTACCCTCGACATAAAGTTTGAAATTTGACACGGAGAATTTTCCGTTTGTTATACCCCGGCTGTGAAAATAATCTAAATATTACATGAATATTCAAGTAGCAATTTTATAATCGCAAGGCAGGTCTATATGAAGCTATTTGAACTAAATTTTCTAATTTGTAATGTAACCATTTCAGTTTTTCAACAGCATGAGTAATGTATTTTTTTCCATGAAAATAAATTGATGGAATAGCTAATCGTTTATAAGGTTTCTTAATAAACTTTAAATCTAGACACAGTCAAGAAATTACAAAGTGATTTTTGCACTTTTTCTTACCTTCTAAAACCGTGAAGGGCACTCCATCTCCCCTCCCCAACAAATAGAGATTCCTTTGTTGTACTTTATCATACTATTGGTAATGATGTAATATGGTGAGGGGGAGCTTACCCGGGGAAGCTTAGAGCATACATTAGATTTTACATGGTTTTACTGACAATAAGCCAATTCATTTGATGCAGTGTCAGCAGAGGACAGTTTAGTACCACTCGTCAGTGGTGAATCGACCTCAGAAGGCGTCTTAGAGTACAAGATTTCAGGTCTGCCAGCTCATATTTGCGATCCCGATTGGAGCGATAGAGAGGCTACTGTCGCATGTCGAACGCATGGCTATGACGCGGGTAATGCTGAAGAAGTGGTGAATCTTGGGCACTCAAGAGATAGGTGAATATTTTCATGATTCGTAAAACGTAATATAATATAATATATACATACATTACACATCTCAACATGCATTATATGCATTAAATTCTGTTTTTACTTATATTTCACCATGCACGCATAAGTACGGAAGCTTAATTAAGTACCCCTAGAAGACGAGATGATTAAGGAAGCGAAGACGAGACGAAAAGACGAGGAAAGGAGTCAGTCAAGAAGACAAGTCAAGAAGACAAAAAAAGACAAGAACCTTATTCTCGTCAAGTCAGTTCTTCAGGACGAGAAGACAGGAAGTCAAGATCTTGAATCCTGTCAGGTCGATTTAATCATGTTAATGAGGATGAGATGACAAGAAGACAAAATACTGGATCTCGTCAAGTCGACTTGATGAGGAAGAATAAACAAAGAGGACAAAATCCTGGATCTCGTCATGTCAACTTCGTCAAGACGAGAAGACAAGAAGACAAGATCCTGGATCTCGCCAAGCCGACTTGATGAGGATGAGGAGACAAGAAGACAAAATCCTGGATCTCGTCAAGTCGACTTCGTCGGACGAGAAGACAAGGAGACAAAGACCCCCCCCCCCCCCCCTCCTTCTTCTGTACATAGGGCACATAAACACTGGGGAGCCGTTGGATGGGAACTGAGTAAGGAAAGACCATCCGGGGGTCCACCAGAGAGAAAGCTACCCGTTTCTTCTTCTCCTCCTCCTTCTTATTCTTTTTGAATAAGCTATAGATGGTTTTACTTTGACTCCTATCATCGAGCTAAATGAAACATAATTTGATCATTCAAAATTTTGATTCTGAAACTCACCCAAGTCATGAAAACTTGGAAATTGTTTTCCGCCGGCATTACATAAAAGAAAAGGGGGGAAAAAGATTCTTCGTTTCCTCGTCGTATTCCTACATTATTTCATCATACTGCTTAAGGATAAATGCATCTGTGATGCTGTACATAAAACATAATTGACAACGATCAAATGATGATCAGGAATCTGATATAGAATATGCATAGTTATGCAGTGCTTCCCCCAATGAGCGTCTTGCTTGACGGATCTGAGCGCTTTACAAGAAGCCACCATTATTCTTCTTATTATTATTTAAAAGTTTACAGCCTGTAAAAGCCTCGCCATTTGGATATCATCGGGAATTTTCATACCTGTGGATAACTCAAAGTCTCTTCAATCACATGACACCAAAAATCCTAAAATATTTCTTGCTTTAGTGAGCAAAAGTAACTTTTGTGAAAGGGTGCAAAATTCACTCTCGACAAGAATTGGTATTTCTTACTGGTACCCGCAAGATTAAGAGTGGAACACACTGGTCTCACGAGATAGAAGCTTTCCATAGATATATCAGTTTTCTGAAATTTTATAACATATTCTGATGGCGAGATTTTTTCCGACAGTAAACTCGTTTTCTAAGACACAATGTATAGTTTGTCTAATGCTAATACTGGGATTATTCATACAACTAATTTGCAACTAATATGTCGATTGTGGAATTTGTAGACCCCATAATTATATTATATTCATTTATATGCATTTATATACGTATGGGTGCCCTTTTTTTGCTGGAATCGAGCTATTCCTAATTTTGACAAAAAAATGGCGCCATCAACATCTCCCTCCCCCCCCCCCCCCCCCCCCCCATCCATCCTGACACCTGAATTTGTTTGTCCTCTCCACAGTTTTCCGGTCAGTTTTCAAAACTATAACATCACGTGCTCGGGTTCTGAATCTACGTTGGCTGAATGTCATATGGAATTCATCGAAGATGTTGATGAATGCAATCCCGATGACGTAGTCCAGGTCAGATGTCAGCCTAACAAAGGTAAAATTCACATTATGCCAGTTCGGGATTGCAAATGGCTGAAGATCCATAATTTTTTGTGCCATGAATCTAGGTATCACATATAAAAAAAATATTTTGTTCATTTTTATTTATTGATAATCTGACACTGATCATAAAAGTGTTATCTCTATCTCTCTCTCTCTCTCTCTCTCTCTCTCTTCGATAGAAAAGGAGAACAGGGAAAGTCGCAAGGCATAGACATTATTCTCACATACTGATCATTTGATAAGTTGATTTGGTTTTTTAAAAAAAAACTGTCCAAAATCTAAAATATAAGTATAATAAAGAGAGTGACCTTCTTTTCTGTTTTTTTTCTTCCAAAGTTATTCATAATTGTACAATCCAATTATTTTTTTAATTCCTTTCCATGCAGATTACGATCTTAGATTAGTTGGGAGCACGGCATCAGAGCAGGGCAGAGTGGAGGTTTTTCTAGGTGGAGAATGGGGATCTATCACGTTCGATGACGGGAGTTTTGTCGATATGTCCCGTATTTGTCAATACCTCGGATATAAGGAAGGCGTGCGTAACGCATTCGAGGTTGCTGGCAGAGATGATCTGTTCGGCGAAGGAACCGGAAAAGTTTTGAAGTGCCAGTATCCAATACCCGAACTTTGTGAAGATGCGTTAAGTGAAGTTCCTGAAGGAGAGCCTCGGAATGAAACAAGCGTAGTCTGTGTACCGTATGGTGAGTATTTACAGATAATGTTGAAAGGGGGGACTTTCCTGAACTTTCTTTCGAAATAATTTCAACGCCCACTTACTTCTATCTTAATATTGAACATGGTTAAAAGCCATTCTTAGCAATGGAGTTGGCAAGTATTAATAAAATCCTTTAATCTTCCAAAGACTAGAAATAGACCACTTGGAGAGTCCTATCACACATTTCTGGAGGGAATGAGTTAGGGCTAGTACCAAAGAATAAACTTGTATTATCTTAATTGTTCATTGACGTGTAGGATGACCACCACTTTGAAAATTACCAACGGACAAGTACCTCAGGAATGTTACGCTCTAGCTCTCGATAATTGTCCTGGAATTATTGTCCGGGGTAAACTGTCCGATGGTAATTGTCCTAGGACTCTCTATTGATCATGTTCAGCGGAAAATCTTGGTATCTATATGGTGAAGTTTCATACAGAAGCATAAAGACATTCTTACATAATATTACTAAGAAACAGATAACAATGTTTTACTTTCAGGAAAGTACAAAGAGGATAGAAACAAAACAGAAAATGGACAGAATATCGAGCACCTTGTAGTATTTGAATTTGAATTTGAAATGGTTTATTTGGAATAAAAAATCATGGCAGGTAAACGCTGAAATGAGATTCTTTTACAAAATGTTGAGCATATACTGTATATTATATACAATATAACAAATGTGATTATAATGCAATGACAATGATAACATGACAGTGTAAGCATGGTAAGCACAGACCAATGTGATAATAAAGGATTTAGAGAGAGAGAGAGAGGGGGGGGGGATGTAAAGAGTGATGGGAGATATGACTTAACTAAATATATTCATACACATATTGTTTTTAAAAAATACCTACTGGCAAACCTGGAGGGTAAAAGCTTCGTGATCATACAAAGATGTTTTTGAAGTTTAGTCTATGTCCGTAATCTTTATTGACATGCAAACGAAACAAATTTCCATTTTGGACAATAAGATTTTAATTGAATTGAATTGAATTGAGTACGAAGTACTCAGATGAAAAATTTTCAGGATTTCTTTTAAATGTACATCCATTTCCCTTTCACTATGGTTATAATCTCGAGTTTTATTTCTTTTCGTACAGATACTGTTGAGAACCACCCCATACGACTTGTTTCTGAGACGGGCGTGGCCAACAATGAAACGGGACGACTCGAGATCTTGCATGACGGCGAGTGGGGTGCGGTCTGTGACAGTAGCGATGAATACTCCTATAAAACTATTGACACGGTATAGCAATACTTTTGTTGGTGGTACTGTTGTGTTTTTTTTGGGGGGGTGGGGGTATACGACGCCAGAGCATTTCATTTTGGGTGTTGGAGCATAATTGCTGACAATCGTAGAAGGGTTTACGGTTCATCATGTGGTAAGTCCTGAAAGAACTATTGGTAAGCTGGAAAGAGATGGAGGTGAAATGAGAGGCGAGAAAGCGTGATAGAGGGTAGAGTATCTTTCTTGAAACTGGGTGAAGTTTTGAAAAGGACTGTAAACCTCGGCCCCCCGACTCCAGGGTAGGAGGGACCGCATGCACGTTCCCAAAATCTCCGGTATATATTTTTCGGCCGACAAAGTCCGGCCCGAGAATTGTAAAAAAAAAAGGGGTGTATTTGACTTTCACCCGGACATGCTGGAGATTTCCTTTAAAAGGGGATCTTTTTCAGCTTCGATCAAATGATAAATTCGGTCTTCGACGATAGGGTATGAAATGCAGATTACAATTATCAATAAATTTTGCTCCGATGGCTATTCCTCATGTTATTTCCGATCATTTGCAACGGCGCCAAGTCGTCTTAACCATGTTAACCGGGGTCTTAACTTTCCTGAGATAGGGGGTTGAAATGAAAGCTCACCTGAGAACGGATAGATTGAGCAGTGTTTCGAATTTAGGGGGTCTCCAAGGCAGGAAAAGCACGCGAAAAAGCCCGCGAAAGAGGGGGGGGGGTTTCAGAAATTTTGGCTGTCCCGAGACGGGTCCAGAGATAGGGGGATACGAGCAATTGGGAACAAGCATATGCGTACCCTATACAACACTGAGTGGGAGAGCCGGGCTGTAAACCAGAGGAGGTGTGAAGGCTTGAGGTAGGCGAAGAGATGAGGAGACTTGAAGTCGGCGGAGAGGTGAGAAAACTTGAGGCAGGCGGAGAAGGAGAGAAGACTCGACGTTACGGGCAGCTTGACTGTCCGTCTTCACTCCTGAAGATACTCTACCCTCTATCTCGCCCGCTTGCTCGCCTCTCATTTTCACCTCCATCTCTTTCCACTACGGTCACAAAGGTTCGTACGAATGATGCGTTCGTACGAATCTCCCTATTCGTACGAATTTAGGAGTTCGTAAAGATTCTTAGATGGGGCATAGTTTCTTACAGCCTTCTTACGAAGTTCATACGAACGCCGTTAATTCGCAAGAACAACTCAAGACCTTCTTAAGAAACGGAGTGATTTTCGGTTATACAATGGCCCTAGAGTTCGTACGTTTTTCGTAAGAATGCCTCGAATTCTTCTTACGTCAGACTTACGGCCATCTTATGGTTTTGGTTTTTTCGCAAGATGGTTGTACGTGCAACTCACGGCACTCTCAAGTCATTCGTAAGAAGATCTTACGATTTTATTTTTTGGGGGTATATTTTTGTCGGGTTGCTAAAAGGCGTTGCCGTGTACTGTAGAAAATTCTATGACTGTTCAAAGTTTGATATTTTCAAGAAGGCACTTGTGGCAAGGAGACTACAACTTCAGATGAAGCTGCATCTGCACGTAGAGGAGGAGGAGGAAGAAGATTGAGTGGTTGTAGCAGGTGCTTTAGTTCAGAAGAGACAGGAAGAGCTTTTCTTAACTGGGAGGGGGGGGGCTGAACCACACACCCTGAAAATTTCAATTTAGCCACACATCACGAGCAACAATTCCCTAGCGGGGGGGAGACCTATCTGGATCACTATTACTTTAATGATTGTTTTTTTAATTTGATAAGAAACTGAACTTCTTGCTAGATTATGAACCTTGCGGTTTTTCTAATTCTGCTAGCGAGCAAAGCGAGCTAGCCCAAAATAACCACTTCATGTTATATGAAAGAAGGGTTATTTTGTCATCAAAATACACTATTTGGCCTATAAGATATCTCATAGGCCTGTCCTGTATCTTGGTATTATAGGAGCGAGCGCAGCGAGCGATAATAAAGTATATACTCTTTTTCATGGTAGGGACAATTCGTCATCAAAATACACCATGGCCTATAAGATATCTGAAACATATTTGGTCACCTCTCTTTCCGAACAGGTTTGCTTTCTCAAACCATTCTGCATCTTAATAGTATACGAGCGAGCGCAGCGAGTGACAAAAATATATACTCTTTTTCGTGGTAAATAAGTATTATTTCATCATCAAACTATAATATAAACCGATTAGATCTCTGAATAGATCGGTTGTATTCGACTCTATTTGGGCACCCTGCTTGCCGTACGAAAGTATTCAGTTTCTACGGGCGAGCGACTCTAACGAATGACAAAAGAAAAAAAAATCTTTAGAACGTAGATTCGTCATCAAAATGCGATACATGATTATATAATACAAATCTTCTTGTAGAATTCGAAGATAGACGGACGCCTTGCTGCCCAAATATTATGATATTAGGGCTTCTCACTGCTGGAGTAAGAGGTTCTTACTTGCCCGAAACCATCTTGTTTTTAGATTTTATGAGCAAGCAAAGCGGACGAACGAGGGGAAAAAAAAGAATTTTGTATACGGAGAAGAGGTTCTAGTGTATTGTTATTCCGTTCTCATGACATGCATAATTTGAGTACTGTTCGCTTTATCGGCATCTTCCATTCTCGTAGTGAGAAGAGGCTAGTGATCACAGGCCATTATCCCATCTCTTTAGGTCAACTTGCCGCTCGATTCCTCGCAACTATATCACTAACATAACATTCTAAGAGTAGAAGAATAGTATAACATTAGCTAGAGACACAAGATGCAAACCAAATAACCTTTATAAGAATACCAATAAATTGATATAAGATACCTAAACACGCTGGCGAGCGAAACGATCGAGCTCTTCCAAGTTTTCCCCTTTTTCTTTTATTTCCTTTCCTTTCTGTTTTATTCTTTACTTTTCGTTCTTTTTTTCTTCTTCTTTCCTTTCCTTCCTCTTCTTTTTTTTTTTTTCCCTTCGACATTGAACACCCTTTTCAGCCATAAAAACAGGGGGCGGAAGGGTATTCCGGCCCCTACAATTTTTTACTACGCCTTTGTCTTCCACCGCCGCCTCTTGGTCACTTCCGAAGTCCATCATTTATTGATGAAGACGCCATTGCCGCAGCTCTCCCCCTCTCTCTCCTTCCTCTTCATCTTCTTCCTCTCCTTTCTTCACCTTTCCTCCCTTCCCTTTAATAGTTTCCCTATATGGTCCCATATATCTTGTACAGGAGATGCTTCCTCTTCGAACACCATGAACAGACTGAGGTTTTGAACTTCGTGCGTTTGGCTTTATACCCCCTAAAACTCAACAATTGCACAAATTGTGTACGTACGCCTTACGAGCACCTTACGAACACCTTACGAATGCCAGGAGTCGTTCGTACTAACTCCGTAAGACTCTCTATTCGTAAGGCGTTCTTACGGACGCCGTAAGAGCCCTCTCTGAACAACTTAAGGCGTTCGTACAACCATTGTAAGAATTGGAGGCTTCTAAAATTGTCTCTCTATCCCACGAAATCTACAAAAATCTTGCGTGGTTCTTAAGATGTTCTTACGACGTTCGTAAGGCCGCCTTACGAAGAGGGAGTTTCGTACGACTTGGAAAAAAATCTTGGACAAGACCATCGACCAGGCTGCGAACTTACAAACGGTCTACCAACGGTCTACGAAAGCTGGTTTCGTACGGCCTTCTTAAGAAGATCTTACGAAAAGGTCTAAAAATCGTTCTTACGGCATTCGTAGCAGTTCATAAAGGCATTTGTGACCAAGCCTACTATGCAAACCTTCAAACATCATCTAATTGCTGCCAATTAAAAAAAACTTTATAAAAAGGATCTACAACCCTTGTTTAATTAATGATTTATGTTAAAAAAAAAACTTGTAGAAACTGTACTATAAAAGTACTTATGAGGTTTCCAACTGGAACACATACACACACCCACACGCGCAAGTGCGAACACACACATGTATAAAGCTATTTACAGGATATAGCAGTAGACTTTTGTTGGTGATACTGGGGGGGGGGGATATACGACGCTAAAACATTTCATTTGGGTTGTTGGAGCATAAGTGCTGACAATTCTTTTTCTTTTCTTTTTTTTTCTAAACATTTTAAGTAGGATCTACAACCTTATTTTATTTTACAACCTTATCTAATGATGTTCATTAAAAAAAAATTAGAAACTGTATGCTCCTCAAGAAAGTACTTAAGAGGTTTCCAACTGGAACACATACACACACTTAGCGCGCAAGTGCGAACACACACACACACACACACATCTTCACATGACTGTACTCCCGAGGACAGATACTGATATTGTTCCTCTGTTGTTCTCCCGTCCTCGGAAGGCTCACGGAATAAGGCTCAAATCTATTGTCTGACATCCGAGAACCATTGTTCAGGAACTTTTCTTTGCACACTGTCCTCATTTATGTAGCTATACAAAAGCGCACACACTTATACTGTATATGCAGTAGAGGATGCAATTGCATTAGAGGAGGATGTTCATAATGAAGATTACTTCATTTCCTAATATTTGTGACACTCGAAACAGACTGCTGCGATCTGTTTTCAGTAACAAAAAAAAGAAAAAGAAAATGAAGAATTAAAAGAGCGAACCACTGATTCATCATGCTCCCGAATTGCTTTTTACTATGCAGGAAGTTTGCAGTGAGCTTGGTTATACTGACTTGCAGTATGCAAAATATCTTACCGGGGAGGATCGGGAGCCATTTCTCACGGGGAATGAAAATATCTGGCTCCTGATTGATTACTGCCCTACTACTTCCAGAAGGCTTTACACCTGTTACCACGGGCCCTGGGGATACCACCCCGACGACTGTCCTCCAGCGGTTGTGACTTGTGTTCCTGATGATGATGATCCGACTGTGACCGACGACCCCGGCGATGGTAAGTGCAGTAATGAGCAGTAAAAAATGAAAGAGCCCATCCAACAAAAAGAAGTATATACTAAGTCCCGAAAAGGAACAAAAACCGTCTCCCCCCCCCCCCCAAAAAAAAAAAAAAAAAAACATTGAACTTTCGATGATGCCGGTAACGCAGAGCTACGTTAAAAATGCTGTTATAATGTTAAAATAAATCATTACATACAAATCAATATAAATAATACAAATCTTCACTTTGTTTTCACAACACAATTTGATTGTATTCACAAATCAGTGAGCAAGGGAAATGAATCATGGAATGAAATCACTCATATAGAAATAAAATACATATTCCAAAACCCCCGCCCCCCCCCCCCCCCCGCCCGTGCCCCCAAATGAATGATCTTTCAAACTATGACAATCTTCCTTCTTTTCCTTTTCATATATTCCCTTATATATGAAAATATATATGAATATATATTTTCATATATATATATATGCAGCTATGGAAATGCACACCTGAAAAACCACCTGAGGTCGGGACACTTGAGGTCTAAACACATCAAGTCGACAACGGGACTTAGAGAATTTTCGAGCAAAATAGAGTTCTTACTGTACGTATGGGTGCCTGATATACCGGCCTGCGTGTTACGAACTTTATTGTAAAAAAATAATCTGTTCAACCTCTCCAGCTGTCGCCCGTATCATATCACACCTCTTAATTTTTATTTGGAATAGTTAACATTATTATGTTTCAATCCTTAACATTTTTCAACTCAAAGTTTGTACAGTGGATAACAGGAAGGGGGTTGGTAAATAAATCGAAGGATAGTTGTCGACTTGAGGTGTCTCGACCTGAAGTGTCCCGACCTCAGGTGGATTTTTCAAGGTGTGCATGTCGACTTGAGGTTACCATGAAGTACGATAGTCCGCGCCCGCACCGACACGTATACAGTATAGTACGAGCTCTGTTTAGCTCAAAAATTTTCTCAGTCCCGTTGTCGACTTGAAGTGTCTCGACCTCAAGTGTCCCGACCTCAGGTGGTTTTTCAGGTGTGCATTTCCATTGCTGCATATATATATATATATATTGAGAATAATACCCACGTGTTGGATGATTAATAATGTAGACAATAATAACTTCAAAAAGAATCGAAGGTACGCCATGTGTAAATCCAACATTAGCTTTCATTGTGCAGAATTTTCGGCCCGCCTCGGGCCTTCCTCAGTGTGTACAGTTTAATGACAAGATAAATGCAAACAAAATTTTCCTTATAGTAGCTCCTTAGCAACGCTCTGTGCGGACTGCGTACAGAGCGTTGCCAAGGAGCAAGAACTTATGTAAGCGTTCAATTAAAGAGAAGAAATAATAATATACCAAAAGTGTAATCAATGATATGAAGCACCAATGTATTTGAGTATAATCGGAGTTTGAAAAAAAAAGAAATATCAATCTAAAATGAATGAATAAAAAAAAATAATAAAAGCTAATGTTGGATTTACACATGGCGTACCTTCGACTCTTTTTGAAGTTATTACTGTCTACATGATATATATATATACATATATATTATATTCATACATTTATGTATCTAGTCGACAAGGGAACTTTACGAGCTAATATGAACAGTGTAGGCCGTCACATTGATGGCTTCAGGTTAAACTTTAGACCTAAACAATAACTTCAGGCAATAATTAATAACCGTTCAATAACTGAACGGGCAGCCATACAATTACGGCCTATACTATATTTGCTCGTAAAAATTTTCTAAGTTCCGTTGTCGACTTGAGGTCTTGCCCCCCCCCCCCCTCCCCCCCCCCCCCCCCCCATCCTAAAAATGGATGTAAGCCTCCACTGCCGCCCGGGGTGGATTCGAACCCACGATCTTTGGTTCGAAAATTTACCGACTGAGCCAACTCGCCTCCTTTTCAAGCACCAACGCCTTTGTCGTGTCAACCCCCCCCCCCCCCCCTTATCACAAAGCTGGCCAACACGCTGCATGGGCTGCTGAACCGCTCTTCTTACATAGCAGGATTGTTACACAGAACATCCATCTCATGAAGAATATCAAATGCTGCTTGCAGGTGGACACACTGGTTATGTTACATAATGTAACAGCTGGTGCACCCACCCGTTAACGTTATTATCAAAGCCATTCATCTTAGCAGTTCATTCGGTCAAAAAAAAGTGGAGAGTTGATACCATTTACAAATTATTCCCAAAATGAGATGAGCTACAAGATCGACAAGATCAAATATGAATTTTTATGCATTCAAACAAAAATCTCAGGGAAAAAGTCAGTCTTTGTCCGTGTCATGTCATGTTCAAGAGCACTTTGCTCAGAGATGCGTGCATGGCAGCTGATAATGCAAACGAGGGATGCGTAGAAAACGGGGATACTCACCAATATAGGGGTGTAGAAAACGGGGATTCGATCCCCTTTTTTCGATCTCCGTTTTCTGCATACCCTGCAAAAGATGTGTCAAATAAAAGCTGGCGAGTTACTCTATACTGCCGATAAGCATCGAAGATATGACATCGTGTATTTGTTAGACGGTTGACTCCTGAACTATATTACCTTATTTAGAACACCTTGTATAACTTTTCTTCGATTTTCAGTGGACATTAATTTGACGATCCTTCTTGTCCTATCTTGCTTTTATAGCGCCAAGTTTGCTTCACGATCGTCAAACCGGTTTGATCGCTGGACTTGTCTCAGTGGTTCTTCTCATCATTGCAGTCTGATCTTGGAGTTCACGCTATGATCACAACATATCTCGACCTCGACATCATGATACGACCATTTTAAAACAATTACTCTAATAACAAAAAATAACCTGTTCATCGCTTATATAGGACTTAGGTGTTTTGATAGTGATACAATGATTTATTGTGACCATTTTTTGACCAATTTGACCAATTTTTTTTTCTTCTTATAAATGTTGCCAATTTCTTCCCATGGAATATCAGGTTTTTAATTTAGGTTATGATTAAGCTATTTTCTCCTGTACTGTATTCAAATTTTAAAAATATGCTTTCAATTTCGTCTCTGGCACTGTGGAATGTGCAAATGCTTGTTTCAATTTCATCTTTGGTCGATCAATTTTGAAACATTGTCATGCGATTTCGTGCTTTGTCACCCATTTTCTTCAAAATTTTGCATTCATATTCGTCGGTCACAGAAGCTGGGCACAAAACGGCAAAATCAGTTTCGTCTATTGGCATTCATTTTCGTCAACATGGTCAAAGATTCATTCGAATTCGTCTCCCAGATATACTGTACCGTCTACTGACGGACAACGATCCTGACACAATAAGACATAGCGAGTGAGTGGTGCATAATACAAGATTACTTTTAATGAGAAAGTAGAAATGGTTAAAAATCTGGTTAAACCCACAATTTAAACGTCCATATAACACTTGACGAATTCGAATGACGAAATGATAAATTTGCTTGAAAAAATGAAGAATATGATCAAAGCATTCCTTACTCGCTTAGCGGCAGAGGCGAATTTCAGTGACAATTGACGAATGTGAATACTCAGTTTTTAAATTCGATTGACAAAAGACAAAAATGAATGACATTTTAACAAAAGTGAACTTAGGATTTGAACGCAGCTTCTGCAGACGAAAATGAATTGCAAATTGCTGAAATTGAATGAAGAGGTGACGAAAGTGGGTGCCTGGGAAAACCCACATTATTGTATAGTCCCCTCCAGACGTCAGTGCCTTGTTCTTGTTAATACTGCTATAATTGTTATCATTATTATTAATTTATCTATCTATCTATATTTATTCATTAGTTATTATTATCATTATTTTCATTGTCATCATTATACATGTAGCTATTATCTCTCGGTAAAGATAGTTCTTTAGAATTACATTTTATAAGTTATAAAGGCAAAAGAAGAAGAAAAACAAAAGCAAAAAGAACGAAAACAACAATGATTACTATTATTATGATGAAAACAATGATTGTTGCATGAATAACTTACTATCATGATGGTGATAATGAAGACACAACGATGATAATAGTAATGATAAAAAAATGATAATAACTGATAATGATAATACCAGTATTGATGATGATAATAATAGCAACAATACTAATGATGATGATAATGATAATGATAAAAGTAAAATTTAAAAATAGTAATAATCATAATGATAATAGTAATAATAATATTTCAATAACGATGATAATAATAATGATAATGATGATGATAATAATAATAATAATAATAATAATAATAATAATAATAATAATAATAATAATAATAATAATTCAATAACAATCATATAGTAGGCATGATGATAGTAAATAACACCACTCATGAAAACTGTGATATCAAAATCATTTCCAAAATAAATGTAAGCACTACGCTTATCAGCAAAATGCTGCCTTGCCTGTCTAGTAAGTGATCAGTGTAAATCCATAATAAATCATATTTTTGTTTGTGTATGGGGGAAGTATACGTGTGCTGGATGGATAGTGTTTACTGTAAATGAAATACGTACAATAAACTAAATTCATGCAATAAAAAGAAAACATGGCAAGGTCAAAGTGAGAACATGTTTTGACTGTTCGTCGATACCGTGAGTGGCAAGGGGACAATTTGCACCCCCCCCCCCGAGATTTTCTATAGACAAGCCAGTAGTAACTGACCTTTCGTCGAAGAGGAGAAATGATAATATTCTAAATGTATTCTTATGAAATAAAAATGCTTTAAAAACTTCTCCAAAATCTCCAATCTCCAAATCTCCAATTTTATTGTCCGAGAAAGGAAATTCTTTTTGCACAATTGATCGTGGGTCCGGCAGCCACTGAGCAGCGCCAGATCGACGTTGCTCTATCCTTTTCAATTCTTGAGCGCCAAAGAAGGTATCAGCAACTCCCATCTTTTAACGTCTTTTGGTATGACGCGGCCGGGGTTCGAACCCGCGACCTCCCGATTGTGAGGCGGACGCTCTACCTACTGAGCCAACACATCGGTCTTACCTACTGAGCCAACACATCGGTCTTACTGAGCCAACACATCGGTCTTACTGAGCCAACACATCGGTCTCCAATAAGCAAACTTTTCTCAGATATATTCTGTTCAAATGCAAATTCACCTCAATAAAGGTTAATCAAGAAAAGGAGCAAGGGAAAATGAGGACACATGAAAGAAGCTTAACACAGCAAAATCAGAAGCTAAATTGCAAATCAAGTCTGAGATCAATAGATTGTACAGTCACCATCTGGTTTGCTACATACATTCAATTAAATTTACTTCAGTCAAAATTGTTTGTGTTTTTTATCTTCAGTCATAAAGTCAAGATATTCTTTGAATAACTTTCATAGAGCAAAGAGTGCTAATGACAGTTTACTCTGTACGGTAACTCTCTACAGAAACTTGAATTAATACAGAATAAATGCAGATCGGCTTAATAATGTCAATGAAAAATGATTACATGATCAATAAACGAATTTGCTCCTTTTGCGTTTTGGGTAGCTAATTGTTTGCACAAGGGAATGGAGCATTCTGAAATGTGTCTACTGAAAATTTTGGGCTGCAGTAGCGGTTTTGTGGCCCCTATTTTTGTCGTAGAGTTTATGATTTGGTGGTTCATCATGTCTTTATCAGAGATCATGCTTGTGCATTATATGGCCACGCCCGGCAACCCTAGGGTTAGCCGGCAAGTTATGATAGAATGCAATTATAGTTACGGCAATGTACAATATTACAATACAACAAAAGTATGATACAGTTATTTACATATTATGGTAACGAGCAACGGGGGAGAGAGAGAGGGAGAGAGAGAAAGAGAGAGAGAAAGAGAGAGAGAGAGAAAGGGTGTGTTTGAAAGAAGAAGAGGAAGAAAGAACCATAGTACCACAGTAACTCTCTTGTATTAAGACATGATATTCAGTTATAAATTAATTAGTTAATTATATTCATGGACTGACTGAATACATTCTTCTGAAATAATCTAGGTCTATATTTGAAATAATTCTATCATAAAATGATATTCGAATCTGAATCAAGAGTGAAGACTTTACAGTTCAGTAGGCTTGATGTTAAATAGACTTTAAGTGAAAATTTGATTCACCATAATGTCTTCTTTCCAGCGAAGAGATCTAGTCGGAGAGGGAGAGAGCGAAGGAATATAAAGAATAAATTTGCAAAAGTAATTCTTACACAATGAACCCCCCCCCCCCCCCCCGAGTCCGCAAAAAAGAAAGAGGATAGTAAAGAAAGAAAGGAACAGAAAAGAAAAATGAAAATCTCTTAGATTTGCAGACGATTCTGACAAATCCAAATTTAGTTGCCTTCAGATGCCAACATTCCAGAAAAATTAAGCATTGCTATACTACAGGCTCCCCCCCCCCCCCCCCGACAACCAAACGCTTTCAATATTTCAGTTTTTCAATTTATTTATTTAACCATCAAAACTATACTCAAAGTAGGGTTATAACAACAATTTTAACAAAGCACAATGATGGTTTGGTGACCCCGGAGAAAGCAGAGCTTATAAAAAGGGGCCACCAAATTAAAATACAAAATACATATTTCTCTCGAGCGCGCTGATTTGAGAGGGCACACGTAAATTGACCTGCTCCTGAACTAGTTTTTGTGCCTTCGTAGCCAACTTTGGTTTATATAGCCATCATGATGGATATATAGCCTACGCGGTATTCCATGTCAGGGGCCAGGAACGTTTTTAGAGCTAGGCCGGGGGTGGGGGGGGGGGGGAGAGAGCTGATACCCAAACAGGTGGAGTCCTCCCTGCCTGGCGCCGTAGGGCCCCTGCATGCAGGGGTTAAGGGGGAGGAGCCCCTCATCAGAGCCCGGGATCAGAGCCCTCGGCCCAGGTATTTTTAAAATTGTTTTGTAAGCCTATGATTAATGAGCAGTTTACGGTTTAGATGTTTTGTTGTTGTTTTGTTAAGTTTTTTTGTTTGTTTGTTTGGTTGGGTTTTTGGGAGGGTTTGGGTTTTTTTTTTTTGTTGTTGTTGGTTTTTTGTTGTTGTTGTTGTTTTTTAATGTGTAAAACCCATAGGTAAAACCGTCGACCATTAATTTTATTTGTTAGATCTGAGACGCGGGCTCTCAGACGTACTACTCGCAGTTTAGTGTTACACTTACCTTGCCTATGCATGGCTCTGAATTGTTGCCCATCTGTTGCCCATGTCCGCGCCGCGATCGCGCGAATTCATATTTATTCATTCTCTTCGCGATTAATCCACATCAGCATTAATTCTGCTACCGACTGAACGTGCGTGTTATTCTGAAAATGGCTGATAAAGAAATGGTAGAAAAAGGTGCATCCGCGCCTTTTTCTGTGGTTGTGATTACACTATCTCTTGGAGCTGTAATCCTCCTTTTAATGATCGTCTGCGGTGCAGGCAGAGGAAAGACGGAAGAGGAAGAAAACGGTTAGTAGAAGTAGTAACTTTCAATTCTAGACCCACCCGTTATGAATAGTGTAAGTTGCAGTTGGGGATTGCATTTTTTCCCCTTTTTAAGTTCAACTTTGTTTTGCAATATTTAAGAAGCAGTAATTCATGAATCATGCAAGCGGCCTCTTGGTAATGTTACTCAGTATTCAGCCTTCCATTGAGCTATGAGTATTGTTTTGCACTCGTTTGATCATGGTGACCATGACGGCATACCATGACTTTTATGAGAACTGAATCCGAGTTTGGGGGGGGGGGGGGGAGGGGAGCGGAAAAGCATTCCTGTCATGCCCGTGACGGCGTTAGTAACTGACATTAACGTTCAGTTAAAACAAAAGCGAAGACTTTAGTAGAGGGATGGAATTTGATCATTAAGTTAGTAGTACCATTTGTCCAGCTTCTTCAAGTTTTTGTGAGTTGTTACTATTGTTTGTATGTTTGTTTTAGTTTTCTCTTCTTACTTGCTGCATAGGAGCAGAAATTATGCAAAAATGAACAAAAGGGGAGTGACCTCTCTCCAGTCCATTTATTTTCATATGTGTGAATGCTCTCCAGTGGAGAAAAGGGAGAGCCTTGTGTGAAAAATTCTATAGTTTGGACATTTTCAAGTAGATCTAGGCATAGAAAGAGAAGAAGAAGAAATTAAAAATAATATTGAAACATGGCTCCAAGATCCGATGCACTTTCAAAAAATTAAGATTTAATGTAATTAAATTACATCAGTGCTTAATTTTTATTTTTTTATTTTTTTTTTTTACTGGGCTGGCACGCTGCTCTCACCGCGCTATCGCTCTGACAGAGCAGTGAAAAAAAATTCAATGTTTTTTTTTAACATCACTTTTCATGCCTGTAATTTGTCGGTTGTGCTCCCAGTTCATTTTCAAAAAGTGAGTGATTTAGATTTTGTTATTTAAAGTTGCAGCTGCAAAAGAGCTCCGACAGATTACAAAAATCAAATAAATGAATAAAATAAAATTACTTTTCAGAGATCTCACTGATAGTGATAGTTTAACATTTTCAAAACCAAGGCCCCTGTGAAGGAAGATGTTTATTTTTTGTTTGATTTATTTTTCACACTGCCTGTCTCGTTCATGAATTATAATGCCATAGAATATGATATGTCAGATCCTCCTCATGCATGCATTCCTTTCTTCAGAGACCAATGAGAAGAAAACCAAGGAGAAGAAACCCAACCAGGTGAGCAAGAAACAACCAAAGTCTGGAATCCACGGCAACAAGAAGTCCTCTCAGAAGGCTTTCACCCATCCTCTCCTCGCCTCGTCGCTCAAGGAGCACAGTCATGATGTACAGGATTTGGACTTCAGTATCAATGGGAAATACCTGGCTTCGTGTTCAGAAGGTATTTACATGTGTTATTGTAACTCTGCGACATGTACGTGTATTTGAGCTCTGTCTTCAGACTAGATGCCAAGGTCGACAACTGCATGTAGTTCTCCTTCTCTCCCATCTTCTTCCTTTCCTCCTTCTTCTTCTTCTTCTCTTCTTCTTCTTCTTCTTCTTCTTCTTCTTCTTCTACTCCTCCTCCTTCTTCTCCTATTTCTTTATCTTCTCCTATTTCTTCTTCCCCTTTATGGCACACTCCAGGCTACATAGATTTTATGTTTAATTTCTTTGTAGAGGTTGAAAGAATTTATCCCCCCCCCCCGTTATGTTAGTGAGGATGGGCGTTTAAATCGCAAAGTATTAATGATGTTATTTGTGTGTAACCTGATTTAAATGTTTAGCCATTTAGCAAGATATTTTGTTTTTAATCGCTCATTGATTTCTATTCTATTTACTCGTTTTCTTTTACAGACAGGACTGTACGTGTATGGAGTGTGAAGGAATTCAAAGAGAGAGAACACAAGTGAATAAAAATAACCTCAAAAGTTTTACTGGTGTAGATATATTGCATTTACCATTGTTGTTTTGTGGTATGACAATCCGTAACCTCGAGCCACTGAAGAGCTACAATGATCACTTGTATCTTCCCTAGATTAACCTTTCAATTGCATTGAGTGCAAAATGACACAATAGCGGGCATGCCAAACGTGCCAGTCACCACAATACTAGGTAACAATAGACAAAAGATTTCCATCCTGTCTTAATTAATGACTAATCCATTAATCACTAGTGGGTGCTAAGCGATTGACATACTGCGAATCGAAGACATTGGTTCATCCACGCCTTGAGAAATATATTGCAGAACAAGCATGTTATTTGAGTGGTACCTGAAAAGTGTATTTTTTTTAGTTCATCATGTCTATGCATTCAGCAATAATTGTGCAGTAGCTGAGTAGAGATAATTTCATATTAGAAAGATACAGTTCAGTATATGGTAAGAACAATTTTTTCAAGAAAAAAGTTGAAATAGAATTCTACTTTGGAGTAAAAGTCCATTTTCATTATACTGAGTCCAGAACTATTCATATCACTCCTACATGTAACTGTGTAACACTACAGGAAATAGTTACATGTAATAACCTTTTGTCAAACAGCACAGGTAGACAAAACTCTTTCATGCTTGCCTCATCTTTTTTACAGATGTGTCCGAGGAAATGTGGAGTACGACCATGCTACAAACATAAAGTTTAGTCCAGATTGCAAGTGAGTAGTCTTTCTGATTACATTCTGCCTACAAAGAATTTGAACCCTGAAGCCAGCAATATGCGTAATCCTAGCCCTAAACTCTAACTAATAGTAAACTGAATAGCCACTTAGCCTTTATGACTACCTCTGTTTTTGACCAATTAAAGGCATTGGCTAACTTTGTGAGTAGCTGATTTAAAAAATTCTCAAACTAAGATGAAACATGTGTATGAGTACTTGTATTTGTACTTAAAAACCCTGAAACCAACCATAATTTGGAATGAAAAAGTGTAAGTTAGACGCAAACGGTGATTTTATTATCCTTTGTCTCACGAGACAATCACTAAGAGGACCACTTTGCTTGAATTTGAAAATGCTGTTATGTGCCTCCCGCCGCGTGATATGCCAATACACACAATACGGTAAGGTGAGTCATACGCGCATGCGCACTCCTTATGTCTATTCTGTGCAACCGACCGTCGTATATTTTTCAAACATTGTTTCACATTTTGGAAATTTAAAATTACTTCTTGTGGATATTATACTTTGAAACTTTCAGACTGGTATTTTTACACTATAACCCTTATGTTTATCCCATTTTCAAGTAACAAAACAAGATTTTTTTTAAATGTTAACCAATGCCTTTAAATCTGAAAGCAAATATTCTTTATGAAAGGTCAGAACATCATTTCTTCATGAAAGGTCAGAACATCATTTCTTCCTGTGCGAATTTGATACAGTAAATTATTTATCATATGGTATAATGTAATGTTAATAAGCAACAAGGTGAGCTTACGGCCACCAGGAACTTGGTGATGAAAAATGATGCCTTACTAAATAAAACTCAATCTCAAACTTCCTATTTTCCATACTACTGCTCTGCCACAAAGCTATGATAGCCATCACAATTCCTCAAAATATGTGACAGATCCTGGGCAGGCAAGGAGGGAAGATATTTGGATTTTTACCTCCAAATTTTTGTCAACTTTTTCTCAGGTCTTTCATCACGAGCATCGCCAATGGTAACTGCATCCGAGTTTTTAAACTTGGCAAAAAAGAGGAAAGTTCTGCTCCACAAATTACTCCTGTTCTGGACTTTCCTAAGGTAAGATTTTGACAAGTGTTCAGGCTAGTAATATGTTCATAGTTTTGTGTATATCTAATGTATGTTTATTTTTACATTTTTTTTACTTTAGTGATGGAATGTTTATTTCATGATTTTGTTTTAAATCAACTTTGGAATGACTGCCTTACTATTATGATGTCATATTGCCTAATCCCTTTCTGGAAGTAGATGTGTTTGTTACTCCTCCAAATTAAATTTCTGCTTTCATCTCTTGAAACTTGAATTTTCATTGATTATGCCAACAACCTGAGCAGAATAGAGAACAAAGTTATGTAGGATATTCCTACACTGTACCCTTATCTTTCTAACATTTATACTCTCTCCCTTCTTTGTTGCCCTCTGTCTTTGTATTCTCTTCTCTTTATTTTTTGTTAGCTCTTGGAGCACTGAATTTTTCTCATTTCCATACCCTTAGCCAATTGGTGGCTGGAACCATTTGGCCCCTGTATTAAGCCAAATGGAATAGCAGAATGCAGTAGCCAATTGGTTAATACGGAAACCACCTGGTTCTGGTAGGCAAAAGGTTTCAAGATACACTGGAGTTCTGGTCATGCAATCATAATGTGACAGAAGCTGTTCCATAGCAAGTGGGAGAATTAGATTAGTTGTTTATAAACACAGGTGTCTAGTGTGAGATTTGGAGAATATTGAATTGATGAGAAAATGCACTTACAGTGTACTTTCCCTAAAGGGTACTTGCACTGCACAAATCTGGCATGAACGTTACCCCCAAACTTTTCTGCTTTTTTTTTTTTTTTGGTCATAATACCAATATGAAGGCATTTGAAGAGTGATCTTTTATCTAGGTGACATTTTACTTTGATGTTCTTCCTAAATGACATGGAGAGATTGTGAAAGCTCAGAAATTAGTTTTCACCTTTCCCAGATGTCTTTCTCTTCCTCACGCACAGAGTCGGGATCAAGATATTCTGAGTATTGGAGTAGGGTCTAATGCTTCAGGAAGCTTCATCATGACGGCTTACAGAGACACTACTATTCAGATCTGGAACACTAAAGGTATGTTTATGAGGGCCTTTTAATCAAGGGGCCATAACCAAATGGAGATTCTTTTTCTTCTTTGTTTGGTTAATTTATGTTACCATAAAAAGAACTCCTATACCCTTGTTAATAATAATTCTGTAATTATATCTGTGTAATGAAGAAAAAAAATGCTTAATAGAACTGGATTGATATAGTCTTGTTATTATTTTTGAAAAATTACAGGTACTGAAATGGTTAAGAAATGAAAATTATTAGTATTTTCTCTTTGTGGTTTGTGCAGAACATTAGCAAAAAGTTTCTCTCCTTAAGTCTAAGGAGCTGGTAGGGCACATATTTCTTACTATAAATCATGAAACTGCCAAACACCCTCTTTCCGATTAAAATTTGAATATAACGTAGCCTTTTTTGCATTTTATCAAATTCTCATACTCAGGGCCAACGTTCTCAGGAAATAAGATTGATAAATCATTAATTTAGTTACTATTAATGTTAAACAGAAATGATTTTAGGTCTTCCATTAAAAAAAAAACCAGCTTATTGTGAGATTCTTTCATGTAAAAAAAATAATTAAAAAAATAGAAATTGGAAATGAGTTATAGGCTCAAGGATGGCGGTGGTGAGAGGGGGGGGGGGGGGGGGGTTGAAGAGTGATTTAATACCAGATGTTAACAATCTCTTGGAGTTATTAATTTATATATCATACAAGTAAATCTCATACATATGAGGTAGGTTTTGCTGGTATTATTATGAAGCTGTAAATCAAGCAGTTTTGTCTTTGAATTGTGAGTCACTAATAGCTGTTATACTTTGATCCCTTTTTAGGAGAAGTGCTGGCATCAATCGACACGCATCATATGAACAATAACTATGCAGCAGTCTCACCATGTGGCCGATTTGTTGCATCGTGTGGTAAGTCCTGATGAGGAATACAGGAAAGATTCCAGATGAATAATTTGCCACGTTATTTCCATTCCAGAGCTGCTGAGTGAGAGATCGTTCATTCATTCATTGTTGGTTTGTTATAGAATTAAGATGCACAGCAGTTGGCAAAATTGCGCATGATTACACTTTTTTTTTAAAGAATCAAATGTCTTATGCAAACACATCATTAAATGACAATTTGAGTAGTAGTTAATTTGAGTAAAGTTAAAAAAGAGATAACATCCCACTACACAATTGGTCCAAAGAGTGCTAAATTAATCACATAAGTGAAGTAGACCGGAGCAAGAAAGAGAGAGAGAGAGGGGAGAAGATGTGAGGAAAGAGGTGGAAGATGTAGAGAGAGAGGGTGAGAGAGAGGAAAAAGTAAAGAAGATTGAAGCTGCAGAGAGAAAACTTTGAAGAGAGAGATGAAATGGATCAGTGCTCATGGTTATGATTTCATTTCTCTATGATAGTTTTATGAGTTTGATGGCCTCATTTCAACAGGAATATGGCTTTGAACAAATTGGTTACCATAGAATGTTTGCATTTTTGCTGTCAGTGCATTGTTCGGCTGCCATGGTAGTTTTTTGTTTTGTGTGTGTTTACTTGTTATTTTCTTTGCGGATTAAAACACTAAAACTGGTTGTAAAGGAAAATCAACACTATTTATTAGTCATCGGTAATTTGATTATCTAATCTTCAATGAAATGAAAGTGTTAAGGTCTCATTTTGTGTTTTCGTGTTCAAATTATCCTCTGTATAAACATTGAAGAACTTGAATTTGTATGTTTACTTTCATGTTTTATCTCCCTCTCCCTTTCAGGGTTCACACCTGATGTCAAGGTCTGGGAAGTGGTGTTCACCAAAGGGGGCGATTTCAGCGAGGTCAGGAGGGCAATGGAGTTGAAAGGTCACAAGGCCAGTGTTTACTGCTTCTCCTTCAACCTTGACTCATCAAGGTGAGAGCTAGCATGTGGATTTATGTAAATGGTACTAGCAACTATAGTGAGCAGAACTGCCAGTCATTACTGCTTCTAAGTTTCTCATACTGAAAACTGACAACACTAAAAGTTTCATACAATTGTGAAAGATATATTATTATTATTATTATTATTATTATTATTGGTTTGGCGTCACCTGTGCCTGGGAGGGGAAAAGCGAATTGAATCACTGTAACCCTGAGGTCTCTCCTCCCCATATCTCTGATTGGGGGTGTGCAGGTGGACCACATACACTGGGGTTGCCCTCTACTCTTATACGAATAGTGCAGTGGGATCTTTAACGTGCAAAGGTGGTGACTCTTCCTCACACAGGAACTCCATTTAACATCCTATCCGAGGGACGGAGTGTTTTCCACTGTAGCATAGCCTGCGTCTATGAAACGGGAGGGGCACGATAACACACAATGTATATTTTTATCTTTCTTTATTGGATGTTACGTTTAACTTTGAAAAAAATAAGAAAATTCTCTTTGAAATTTTCTGCCATTGGATGCTGACATTGTTCATTGTAAAGTTGGCAGTTGTACATGACGAAAATACGTGTCTAAAACTGAAATCCCAAAAAGACTTTTGCAACTTCTAGACATCTGAGATTGCAGTAAGCCTAAATAAACAAAAGCGTTGGGCAGCCTAATCTCTTTCCCGGAGAGGCGACCTTCACAGGTTGATAGAGAGAGAGAAAGGGAGGAAGAAAAAAAGCTGGGGATACACATGCCTAGTGCACATATAGTCCCAGCTAGCTTATGAAGTTAAAAATGTTGCTATTATCGCCAATTCTGGGTCATTTCATTTCGTTCGAAGTTTAATTTTGGTTTTCATCTAAATCATGCGTGATTTTGGACATGGCAATATCTTAGAACACATGAAATATATATTACATACTTCTCATTTCCTTTCAGGCAGTACCGTGGTAAGAGTCTGTTTACACTGTTACGTAAGATGATGAGGAGTGCAGGTGTAATCCAAAACCACCACCTCTCGTGCGAAGATGCTAGGCACTGATAAGACTCTAAACAGGGCTTTTGGATACAGGGTTGGTTTACCCCTCCTGAAATACGTAGGTTCCTGTGTTATAGTGGTGGGGTAAATTTTAAACGAGAGGTTCTCTTAATGGTTATATGATATTGATTGAATGGAGCATAAATAGTGATAACAACTGATATTTCACTGAAAGACCAAAATCTATTCTTCCTTTTCTGTAGGATGGCTACAGTATCTAAGGATGGGACATGGAAACTTTGGGACACTGACGGTAAGATTTCTGCAGATTTATTGAAGGCCGCCTATAGATTTAAAGAAAAGAATTTCATGTAGCAGTTTCTTGGTGGAATGATGTAGCTATTATCTAGAGCTGCTAGATAAGGACAATCCAGAAAGAAGAAAATGGAATGTAGAGTCATGATGACAATGGGTATTCTCACATACAGTGTGATCAGGAGCCCATTTCCTTTTCCTGTGCATTTTTTCTCTATAATTACAAGGACGAAAGGGCCATTTCATCCCACACATGAAGAAGGTGATTTATGCTTACTTACCTCATTTCACTTATTTATTTCTACAAATTTATAACTGTATGGCACCCATGGAGAACTGAAAGTAGAAGAATGAATCTGACTTTATCTCCTCTCTTTGCATGTTTGATCATCTTGCTTTTCATGACCTTTTTGTTGTTCTTGTTTGGTGTGCATGTTTGATCAGTTAAGTGATGATTTCTTGTTCTGCATTTTTTAATGCAAGATTGTTGTTTACTTCTTCCATATCTCTGTTCTCATTTGAAATTTCAATACACTTTTTCTTCTTTCTTTGTCTGTTTTTAGTTCATTATATCTGTGTTCCTTTTTTTTTCTTTTCCTTTAAAGGCATTGGCTAACTTTGTGAGTAGCTGATTTAAAAAATTCTCAAATTAAGATGAAACATGTGTATGAGTACTTGTATTTGTACTCAAAAACCCTAAAACCAACCATAATTTTGAATGAAAAAGTGTATGTTAGATGCAAACGGCGATTTTATTATCCTTCGTCTCACGAGACAATCACTAAGAGGACCACTTTGCTTGAATTTGAAAATGCCGTTATGTGCCTCCCTCCGCGTGATACGCCAATGCACACAGTACGGTAAGGTGAGTCATACGCGCATGCGCACTCCTTATGTCTGTTCTGTGCAACCGACCCTTGTATATTTTTCAAACATTGGTTCACATTTTTTATATTTAAAAATACTTCCTGTGGATATTATACTTTGAAACTTTCAGACTGGTATTTTTACACTATAACCCTTATGTTTATCCCATTTTCAAGTAACAAAACAAGATTTTTTAAAATCATAACAATGTTAACCAATGTCTTTAATTGTCTGTCTCTCTTACACTCTCTCACTCTCCATCTGTTTTTTTTTTGGGGGGGGGAGGGGGGGGGGGGGTTTGTTTGTTTTTTTTCTCTCCTCTCACCATTCTCCTCCTCTTCCTCTGTGTAGTTGAGTATGCCAAGCAGCAGGACCCATACCTCCTCCTGACCGGTCAGTACCCCCACACTGGCCCCTGCCTCATCGCTCTCTCTCCTGATGCATACAGCGTGGCCATAGGTCAAGGCACAGAGATCTGGTTGTACAGTGCCGACGGTAAACAGGAGGAGGAACATTTGCAAGATGTACATTCGCGTGAGTTTACTACAATCAAATTTGCTTTAGTGACCACCTGTATAGAAAGACCACCTGTCTATAAAGACCATGTTTGTTTCCCTTTAATATTTTTTTCCCATTGAAACATGTACATTATAATAAAAAGAAACCTGTCCATAAAGACCACCTGCTCATAGAGATCACTTTTCTGGCCTTCCTTGGGTGGTCTGGGGGGTGTTTCATAAAGAGTTAAGTTTTACTTAAATATGCACTTAAATTCCTAGTTATGCATGACTCTAAGTCAAACTTAACTCTTTGTGAAATGCCCCTGGTTCCGCGGTATTTTGATCATCAGTGTTCCTATCTGAGAGAGAGAAAAAAATCATCTTATGATTTAAAATCATGTAGGCTGACCAACTTAATGTCTGTATCATCCAGTTTGAGCTCAGAATTGACCCATTGCCCACATGATCCAGGCGGTTCCTGTGTTAAGTTTATGGGTCTTTGCAAATTCAGCAGTTGAATTGTTAAATAAATTGTATTATGTAATTACAATTTTTTTTATACTCAAGAAATGAAGACAGTATTGTGTTGAATGAATATGAGTAGCTGCTTTTAGTTTAAAAATAATTCTGAAATAAAGTTTAAAAAGTTCTGGGATGAGTTGACCTTTAAAAGATGCAAGAAGTAGATGGATAAAGACTCCTGAAGAAGCCCCATTTGCATATTGATATTGAAAATTATATTTGTCTCAACACTGAGAATCTTTATTCATCTGCTTCTTGTGTCTATATATTTAGATTTTCTCTCCTACGCAAAATAGAATCATGCAGCTTGTTTGGGTGACATCTACCACACATCCTTATTTATTTGAATTATGGAAGTTGGGAGAGCAGTAACCATGATAGATTATATTGTAGTTACTGCCTTTTTGTTCTCTCTTCCTTTTTGGAGGTTTTCAGGTATCATGATGTAAATAATCTATATTTTCATTTCATATGTATACATTTGACCAATTTCAGAAAGATATCTACTCTGTTAAATAGGACTTTTATTTCTTTTTGTGCCTATTCAGGATTCCTTTTTTTTTTCTTTCCCGTTCAGAGAGGATATGCAAGTTAGCCTTTGATGTCAGTGGCAAGTACCTGGTGTCAACAGGTGACCGCTTCATCAGAATCTTCCACAATATAATTGGCTTGAGGGCGCTTGTATCTGATCTAGAAGGCAAACTAAAGAAGACGACATCTGGAGCCATGAAAGAGAGACTTAACCACCAGATTAAGTCTACAAAGTATGTGGGTTCTTTTAGCAAAGTTTCTAAAAATTATTTTTCCAGCCAATAATTGTCCAAGTGTGTATACAGCTTATTCTTTTTGATGCCTGCACCCACCGCAGGTGGATTTGGAGGCATTATGTTTTGGGGTTGATCGTCCATCCGTCCGTCCTGATTTTTCGTTAACAGATATCTCAAGAACCATTTTAGAGACGAACTTCAAAATTGGTCCTAGTATGTATCACCATAGGAAGATGATCTATGCATAGGTCAAAGGTCACGGAGGTCAATATATGAAATTTTAGGTATTTGCCTCATTAACTCGATATCTGAAGAACCATTTAAGGTATGAACTTCAAATTTAGTGCTAGTATGTATCACCATAGGAAGGTAATCTGATTTGAATTTCGGGTATGTAGGTCAAATTTCAGAGGTCACAGAGGTCAATTCCAAAATTGCAGGTGTCAGCCTTATTAACATGATATTTCAAGAACTATTTAAGTTATGAACTTAAAAAATGTTGCATTTATGCATACCATCTGATTAGATTTTAGGGTACCTAGGTCACTTTGGTTAGGTTGAAGGTCAAAGGTTAAAAGGTCAATTAACCTGTAAGTATAGGATTTTCATTCTGATAGTCACCATAATTCAAGAACAGTTTGAGCCACGAAGTTGACTGAATATAGGCGGAGGCATAGGGAAGAAGTCGAATTCATCTTGTTTAATTTTTGTGTTACATATTTTTTATTTTCCTCATTGATAGTAGAGGTTGTTTGTGTGTGAAATGAAATGCAATTGCTATGCCCCAACTAAGTTTGGAATATTTTGTTTTGACTTTAACATTACAATTTGTTGTTCTCAGTTCTTGTCTGACAGTTATTTGTTTTACTCCATCCTCCCGTTTTCTGTGATTCATTCATATTTTATCTTCATGTTCTAAATGGGTTTCCCTCTTTGAATATTTTTCCTCCCACAGTGAGCAGATTGATGCCATATTGAATGTAACGCCACCGCCAACTCCACCTGCCACGTAACACACGGAGACTAGAGGGGGATCCCCGTAGGATCATAGTGAGATCATCAGGGGATTCCTCTCTCTGTAGGTGCCTTTAATGGCTTTCATTACACTCTCTGGAAGATACCTTCTACTCTTATTGGAGATGTTGATTTTAGATAAGCATTATAGTAGTAGTTTTAGGGTGCTAGCCAAATTGTAGTATAGAGTTAGTTTGTAGTATTACATGTTGTTCTCTTCTTTGCTAATGATTCTGAGTATCTGTTTGGTAAATAGGGTAAGATAGATAAGCTTAGGGTTTAACCCTAAAAAGATGGAGGGGGCATCATGGCCCTCCCCCCCCCCCCCCCTCGACAATTTTTGCTGCGAAATTTGAACTGCCACATTTCACACCTCACCACTTCCTGACTTTTTATGCCTCCGCCCACCGTAGGTGGTTGCCGGAGGCATTATGTTTTCGGGTCGTCCGTCCGTCCGTCCGTCCCGTTTTCGTTCTCACGATAACTTAAGAACCGTTGGACGGATCAACTTCAAACTTGGCTCATGTATGCATATGGGAGGGACAATGATCTGATTAGATTTTGGAGTCTCAAGGTCAAAGGTCAAGGTCATAGAGGTAATAATACACATAAAAAAGGCTCGTTCTCGCGATAACTTAAGAACCATTTGACAGATTGGCTTCAAACTTGGCTCATGTATGCACATGGAAGGGACGATGATCTGATTAGATTTTGGGGTCACAAGGTCAAAGGTCAAAGGTCATAGAGGTCATTATGTACATAGAAATGGTTCGTTTTCACCATAACTCAACAACCATTTGACCGATCAACCTCAAACTTGGCACAGGTATGCATATAGGAGGGACAATGATCTGATTAGATTTTGGAGTCTCAAGGTCAAAGGTCAAGGTCATAGAGGTAATAATACACATAAAAATGGCTCGTTCTCACGATAACTTAAGAACCATTTGACAGATTGGCTTCAAACTTGGCTCATGTATGCACATGGAAGGGACAATGATCTGATTAGATTTGGGGATCACAAGGTCAAAGGTCAAAGGTCATAGAGGTCATTATGTACATAGAAATGGTTAGTTCTTATGATAACTCAGTAACCATTTGACAGTTCAACAAACTTGACTCATGTATGCATATGGAAAGGGCAATGCTCTCATTAGATTTGGGGTCACAAGGTCAAAGGTCAAGGTCAAAGATGTCATTGTATAAATGAAAATAAAGCAACATGAAGTGCCATTTATTTCTGATCTGGTAATGGCGGAGGCATAAAGTTCGACCACGCGTGGTCGAAGATTCATCTAGTTTTTTTCAAGTCTTGCGCATCTTTTGACACTAAGTTTTCAAAAATCGGTCATACCATTACAGAGTCCTTTTGTGACTTCTTGTCAGCCCCAAAAAAGAGAATTTCTGAGTTTTGTGTACGAAACAAATGGGAAAATGCATTTCCTCATATTCTTCCATTACAGGGAAAAAATTAACTGTTTTTTTTCCGGGGCTACTCTTTGAGCCCACCCACCCAAATTTTCTACATTGCATTACAGTTTACATTGGAACCTATGAGAATTTCAGGGGCTCTTTTTTAGTTTTCAAGGGCTCTTTTTGGCGTTTCGGGGGCGAATTCGCCCCGAGTCCCCGTGTATTTTTTTCCCTGTTCCATTATCTTCTATAATTTCTTCTTTGAGCTGTTATTATCATCTATTCTAACTGAATAGTGGTCCAGATAACACCCTGAAACAGCAAACTTGAAAAAAAAACAATAAAAAAGTTAAAAATAAAGAAATACATAAGAAATTCGCAGAACAATAGAATACATAAGAATTGAAATCACTGTAAGAAATTTTTCTTTCCTAATAATGTTGTAATTTTTATAAAGAACTTCCAGAGGTCAAGGAACCAGCAATGCGTGAGACTTTAGGCAGGGAACTGTGAGATCGGCAGGCAATGTGTATAATATATATGGGGATAGCTGTGATGTAGGCGTGAGAAAGAGATTTGGGGGGATGAGCAAGAGCCCCCATGCGGGAGTCTCACGCCTAATGCGTTAGACTTGACATGTCTGAACTTCTTGAATAGAAACCTTCATCTCCAGAGCCTTTCATTACTTAATTATCACTCAAAATGTGATTTACACATAAGCATAAATTATAACGTAAGTTGAAAAAATAAAGATTAGCATAAAAAAAAAATGACGGATTTGTTTTCTTTTACGCAATTCTTAATGTCGGTGCAAAATTTTGCATCGATCGATTATGTCGCGGTCGAGATATCGAGGAGGGCCATCATAGCCCCTCCCCCCCCCCCCCCCCCCCCCAGTCCTCAATACCTCCAAAATAGCCCAGTCTTTTTAGGGTTAAGTGAATAAACACCAAGTACATCATCATATGAATTTAAAGACTTTCATTGTGTTTATATACATCTTTTAAATATTTACTGTTTTATAATGTTATTTTTGCATTTATAGAAGCTATTGTTGCTAATCTTAGAGCGTACAGTGGTGTGAAAAAAGAAGAGTCATATATATGTATAGTTGAATATTTGGTAGAAATCTGCTCAAACACCATTTAAAAGTTCCAAATTTCCAATTGTTGTAACCGTAGAAATGCTTCACTGAAATAGAGATAAGATACAAAATAGTTTTCTGAACCATACCCCATGTTTTATTAGAATTCCTTTAGAAACCCACCATGTTTGTTACATGCTGAGTAGGGTGCATTCAACAAAAATTTGTCTTCTCTATTGCATTATTCTGTATTGTATAAGTTTTATTTTTAATGATCATACAGTGAGCCAATGTTCGAAATTTAAAATTTCATCATGTGTTGTTCCTTTTTTTCAGTGTTTTTTCTTTACCTCTCTTTATGTTGTATTCATAATAATGCATAATTTTCTGAATAATGAGAATTATATGTATTTAATGCTTTGTAAATTTTTTAATTGTTGAAATTCCAACATATTGGTTGTTTTTACTGAATCCAGTGAAAGTTTGCCAAATGCAATCAATATACAGGGTTAATAGAGGATATTTAAAGTTTATTCATTAACTGAAAAAAATTGCTGTGAGCAGTAATGACAGAGACTCCAACTCTCCTGTTTTCGGCGGGAGATCTTCCGCTTTGAGTCCATTTTCACAAAATCTCCCGCTTTCCCGCTTGAGTTTGAATTTCTCCTGCCCAAGCTATGTTTCTCCTTTTTTCTCCTGCCCAACCACCTTTTCGAAAAAAAATGAATCTAAATCATTGGATTTTACCTCATTTAATGTTGTCTGATGTTCAAAAAATAAGCCTAAGATAGCACCAGAGAGCTTCTATAACCCTAAAAGTTGCCTCTGGCCGCAAGGTATTTCTTGCTTTGTGCTGGTGATGTGGGCTATGTTCACATTGAGTCAGAGTCTCCCATTTGCTAGAGGGTCTCAGCAGGAGAATCTCCTGCTTAAGAGGTGCTTGGGGTTGGAGTCTCTCGAATGATTTTTATGACCATCGCATTTCTGTATTTCCTTCTCGGTTAAAAAATAAATAAAATGAATAAAAATTAGGTATCTTGTGGGAATCTTGCATCAACCAATAGATTTACTACTTTTTAGTGGCAACTGGCAATGTAGCAAACTATGGTATGCACTGGGCTGCAACATACATGTACATTACAAAAATAAAATTCCTAGTGTTCCACCTTGAAATAGGCCCAGTATATCATGAGACATTCTGGAGAAAGCCTTGTGAGTGCCCAGTTGATACATGTACCAGTCTTTCTTCATCCTGTTTTCATTGCTATCATCATCCTATTCATCCATATCAATCACTAGTTCTTAAGTACTTTCTTTCTCTATCCCTTTATGTACTGAAAGACATAACACTTGTCATATGCATCAACTTGTGTATATCATCCAGCATTTCAAACTCACAATGTGAAGAATATTGTCCATTCTGTGTTTTCCAAACTTACTAAAAGCATGAAAAGGTGTTGTACCAGCAATTATTTGAAATTCTTATTTGACCAGTTCTTTCTTCTGGGTTTTATCCAGTAGTGACAATATTGCAGTTAAATTTCATAATTACAATGAGTTTTCCATTAATTAATGTATAGTATTTCTATATTTCAATGAAAGTTCAATGTTTGAAATTTGAGGGGTGTTGATTATTGCTGTTAGCTATTGCTACATCCTTGGGTTTTACAATTATCTATAGATGTGACATTGTTGACAATTGTACATTTTAAACACCAACACTTTGTGTTCGTGCATTACATACATGTGTAGTTGTATCTTATTCTCTTTTTTTTTTTTTTCCTTCTTCTTCTTGGGAGGGGGGGTGTCAAATTTGAATTCTTTGATTTTTAAATGTTATTTTATTGCCATTGATGAAATAAAATACTTTTGTTTTTCAATTTCAATAATAATTGTTTGCTTCATATATCAATGTGGTAGCAGATTCGAAGAAAATTTTTCAGTAGTAAGGTTTACAGGTATATCCCAGAAACAAATTTTTGTTAATTATCAGACACAATTCTCACTTTCTCCCTCTCTCTATCTTCCTGAAGTTTAATACCTGAATCATGAAAAAAAGTATTTTCTGCAAAGGTAATTCCTCCATTCAGAAAGGCTTTGTGAATGGAGGAATTACCTTTGATGTTTGCAGAAAAAACTTTTTTTCATGATTCAAGTATTATACGAATAGTTCAGTTGGTTCTTAACGTGCAAAAGTTGTGACTCTCCTCTACCCGAGGCTTCCATTTGATGTCCTATACGAGGGACAGAGTGTTTTCCACTGTAACATAGTCTGCATCTATGACGGAAGGGGCACGATAACAACAACACAGGCTTCAGTCAACTGCCCGGGGTCGACTCGAACCCCTCGAACCCACAATCTTTGGTTTGACTGGTAGATGCTTTACCGACTGAGTCAACTCACTCCCCTATATGATTATTAGAAAGAGACAAAGATAGCGGAGGAAGAAGAGTCATAAAGAAAAGGAGAGAGTGGGAGAGTAGAGGCCTGGTGTTGTCATTCTGTAGTGACTTCCTGAATGCATGATCGTTCGAAATATTGCGTAAAAAGGGGTCCTTTTTTAGCATGTTCACGAACATGCTAAAAAAAGGTAGTTTTCATGAGCTTGTACTCTAAATCGAACAAAAGGGTGTTTTTGAGCTTGTACTCGAAAAATTGATTTTTTTTTTTTCTGGTTCTTGTTTGGAATTTTCTGTTTTTTGATTCAGACATGAATTGAATTTGAAAGGGGTGGTTTAGTAAAAGTGTACTTGGAATGCGAAGTAGGGGTGGGTTTTTTTTAAGGCCAGTTTGCACCCGTTTTGTGCCAAATAGGGGTAAAAATGGCTGAAAATGTACTTGAAACACTGCAAAATAGGGGTCAAATTCTGGGTTGCCGAACGATCATGGTTACAACTTTGAATATAGAGTGACAACACCGGGAGTAGAGGGCTCATTGGCAGAGATGGTGCATGCCGAAAGTTAAAGTTGGCGTGTTTCTTCTTTTTTCTCTCTTTTTTCTGTCTTCTTACCGATACCGTATTTTGGTGGAAGTACCGGTACCTTAAAGGGGACACCAACTTGACAAGATACGTGGTAAGCTCGAGGCCCTGTATATATTCTGTCAAAATGTATGAAATTGGGTACTGCTAATAATCTTTCATTCTGTCAGGTCTGTTAAAAAAAAAAAATATTACGATAATAAGTAGTGAGGAGGCATCTCAACGCATCTGGATAAGTCTATCCTGTTGTGATTTCGGTCCCGCTCGTTCATTTTGACGTTGGAGTTAGTGTGTGCAATTCATTCATGATCTGGCATTAAAAAGGAAAGGGGAAAAAGAAGGAGAGGAAGAAAAAGGAGGAGGAGGAGGAGAACTCCAAGAAGAAGGAAGGAAGGAAGGAAGGAAGGGAGGGAGGAGGAGAGTAAGATGGAAATGATAGGGAAAAGTAGCAGTTTTATTTTGCTTTTCCTAACTTTGATTAAGTACATTTGATTGGGTCCTTTGCTTTGGTTTGGGCCTTTTGGGAGGTTAGTGAATGAAACAAAAAGTGAAATAATTTAGGCAGTGTTTGTCTAGCCAAGAGAGGCGCTCAGTCAGTCAGTGGTGTTATACATGTATATGTGCCCAGTGGCATATCAGATATAACACCACTGAACGCCTCTCCAGGCATACCAGGCTAGTGTACATGTATGTCCATGTATACAGCCACACGCATGTGGCCAGGGCTGTCAACCCTCCCGCATTTGGCGGGAGTCTCGCGCCACCACACTCATTCTCCCGCCAACTCCCTCCAAGCATGTAAATCTCCCACCAAACATGAAATTGGAGTAAAAAGACAACCAAAAAATGCTGATGACCTTTTTTTTTTCTTTTCTTTTCTTTTCTTTGCTTGTCAGAGAATTTTGGAGTAAAAAGACAGCCGAAAACACTGACGACTTATTTTTTTGTATGTCAAAAAAAAATTGGGGAGTTAAAGAATTTCCCTCCAAGCAGTTCCCCAAAGTTGACAGCCCTGGCCTTACGTAGCTGTATTCACAGCATCCACTGAGGATATACAGCCACACGCATCTGAATTCCCTACTACGTACAGCACTTATCCTCTATGCCGCAGCAGCTATCGCTTGTGCTGCCATGATTAAATAAAGAACTAATTTGTCAAGAGAACAGTCTCACCGCAGTTACCTTTCCATTTGAAAATTCTTGAGTACTATATGACACAATTATTTCCATCCTTATTAGTCTAGGGAATCGTCTCACCGCCGTTAACTTTCTGTTTGAAAAATTTTGAAGATCAGGCAACCTTCTTATTTTTGTCCTTAGCAAAAATTATAATTTGTCACAGGAATCGTCTAAATTCGTTAAATTTCCATGTGAAAATACAAGAAGACAATGTGACACTGTTATTTTCGTTCTTTAAAAAAAAAATTAATTTGTCAAGTGAATCGTCTCACCGCTGTTACCTTACCGTTACTGAAATTCTTCAGTGATATGTCAAGACATTACGACCCTGTTATATTGTTCAAATCGATTTGTCAAGTAAACTGTTTTTATTTTGTTAGCACCTTGAAAGGCTTGAAACTCTTGAAGATGATGTGATGCTATTATTATCATTAGGCAAAGGAATAATTCCTCTAATAGATCACATCATATCCACATTTTTTATGCCACATAACTCTTGAATTCGATGTGACACAATTGTTAGGTAAACAATAAATTCGTCCTGTAATTCAAATCACTTTTTTATATATTTGAACGACCGTTAATTCTGAGCCCTCAAGAGCATCAAAATAATTTTTCTTATAAAACACTAGTAAAATGTATGAGAACTTAGAACACCATTGGCTGATTTTACTATCAAAATTTTCGTTCTGATTTCCAATCCAATTTTTTGCCCTAACTGTTAACTCGTTGATCGAGTACTGAAATATCATATTCCCATAGGCTTATTACAGTGACCACCCAGTTCCAGTAGCTAATGGGTTAGCCTACAACACTATGCAACAGTTACCAACCACATCAAGGCCACGCATTCTGTTTTCTGTGCCATGTAATTTCTTCTCCTTGCCGAACATTACGTTTCCACCATGCATATATTGAAAATCCTGGTGTGAAGCCTCTGCCTGGCTGCCACAGCACAGAATATAAGTGCCGCAGGGAATTTAGATGAGTGGCTGTATCCTCAGTCGATGCTGTTGATACAGCCGCACACCTGTGGCCGTAAGGTAAAGACACATGCATATGGCAGTAACACTGCCAATAATTTATTCCATCAGACGTGTCAGATGAGTAGTGTAGTGCCAAATGATTTACTTCATCTGAATTGTCCAGAAAATTGTAGGATACAGGCCTTTGCAAAAGAAAATTCAGTTCTTCTTTCTCCCAGGCAATCAATTTTTTTCTTCACTTGCCCAGCAACCAAGTGAAGCCACCCGGAACGCCCCCTTGGATTTCTACCCTTAAAAAAGGCAAGTCCATAGGAATTAGAACATTCATATTTGACGTTGACTTCAAACTCTGATGTTGCCTCATCATGGTTTAACTCGTGCCACTGTTACAACCTACAAGTTAAACCTTACAAGCCGACATCAGAGTTTCAAAGTCAACGTCGAATTCAAATGTTCCTAGTGATTTCAAACTTTCCCCCTAGTTAGCAGATTTGAATCATGAAGTGAAAATTTGATGAAATTGAAAATCATAGCTATATTTGTTCAAGTTATGGAGGGGTGTGAGCTTCTTCAGTATTACCAAGATATTCAGGTCCTAATTTTTTCCCCATGTGTGTAACATTAGATCTAACTTACATTATATTCATTCATTTCTTTGCAGAAACACAATTGTTCCTTCTCTCTCTCTCTCTCTGTAGCTTATTTGGCCTTCCACAATGTCCAAAGTTGTAAAGGAGACTCCACCCTTTCCTCACTTTGATGTTGAGCTTACTCCCAACTATGGATATGTGGGAACTTGGGAAGATGCTAAAGCACTGAAAGAGTTTTTTGAACTGCGTAAAGCACTTCGTTTCCCTGCTTTGAGGACCTCAACAAGCTTTGGAAAGACAGGTACGTATATGCAGCAGTAGTACGACGTGTCAAACGGGTGTTTGACACATCATACTAATGCAGCCGTGGATCCAGAATTTGTAGAATTGAGGCATATAATCATTATAAAGTGCCTAATCAGCAAATTGGAAAAAAAATAATAATAATGCAAAAATGCAACAATTTCCACGGCTGTTTTACTCCACAATTTTCTGACAAGCAAATGAAATTAAGATTAAAGAATGAATTGGAAAAAAAAAGAACATATCTAAAATGTTATTTCATTTTCAGTTGCTGTTTTTGTAACAGAATGAAATAAGGTGAGGCACAGTTATTGCTCTGTACTTGTATCGTGCCAGTAGGGTTTTCAAAGGACCCCCCCCCCCATTCCCTTTCATTGCACACATACTTTACCTACCAACTATTGGGGAAAAGGAAAGCAATTTTCACCTGTGATGACACAGAGTCATCTGTCTATAGTTTTGTATAGGAAATTCAGTAATGTCCCTTTTTTTTTCAGTTTCTTAATCATTTGTCCCTATTCTTTGACTTGCGGGTTTGGCGGGTGTGGTGTATATGCATAAAGTTTACAATGTTGTGGACATCTCATTCTGTTTTGTGCATCATGTGTTTTTACATTTAGTTCAGTAGCATAATTTGTCATAACATCTTATATTATAATTTTATTATAATGATAATGATGATAAATTTAACTCTATGGAGACGTGCCATCTTAAAGCAGTATTCTTGCTTGAATTGTTGCAGATATTGTGCAAGGAAAAAGGAAGAAGTACAAGTGGGCCGAGGCTGATGAGTATGTCGCAGGAGGTGCCATACCATTCGATGGTGTGCCATTCATTATCTTGGATAAGAACATCTATGAATGTGAGTATGGAGTGGACCATAAGCTGAAGAGAAAGGCAGCTAGAGGGAACAAGCAAAATCTTGAGGTAAGGAAGTCGCTCGTTGCTAGAACTTTATTTCGTCATGTATATGTATATAGGATTACAGTTTGATTGCTTACATTAGAGGTGAATCCCAATGTCAGATCATTCTCTGGCTGTCTAACTGATGAGTAAAAAGTGTGCATACTGAATATTCATGATATGCATGTACCGTGTATTGTAATTTTTTTTTTTTGCACATGCAAATTTTGAAGATATTGGGTGGTATTCCGATAGCACGTACTAATGCGCTTGTCAATTGTTTCTCTGGCCCCCAGGCATCCGGGCACTACCGGGGACTTCGGCCCCTCTAAGCTGACAAACCCCCGCCGACTTCCCCTCCGACTTCCCCGCCGGGCAGGGCATCTTCGGCGCCGAATCACCGAAGAAGTCCCGGCCCCCATACCACGGGGGAATTTCTCAAATCGCGGACGAAGTCCCGGTCCCCATACTTCTAATGTCGGGAGGAAGTACCCTTAATAATATAAAATATTTTATAGAAATATGAAAAACAATAGAAGAAATACACTGTAATAACCATTTATCATCATTTCAGTCACAAAGAATGAAAATTAAAATAATGAGAAACAAACAACAAACAAGCCAGGAAATGGAAAGGGTCCAGTACGATCGCTACTGCTACACTCGACACTCGACATCTGCGTGAGATGAAAAGAATGCTGGAATGAACTGAAGAATGTTTGCTAGTGCTTCTACTTCGCATGGTAAATCTCATCAATATTGATTATCGAAAACATAATTTCTTCTAAACCGTATAACCGTTCAATATATGATACAGGTACAGTAATAATAATTTAAGGCAAGTGTAGGCCTACCTGACAAATACAGACCACGAGGCAAGAAATTCCTAGCCCAAAATAACACCATCGAGCCACCGCCGCACCCCCGTACATGGTTCCCGCCAGGCCGGGACATTTGCACTCAAGCCACCGCCACAACCCCGTACATATTCCCCGCCAGCAGGGACGTCTGCCTGCACAACCCCCGACGATACACGGCGAGTACCCCGGTAGTGCCTGGGTATCTGGGGGCCGGAGAAACAATTGACAGGCGCATAAGTTAAGCCTGAGCCTGGCTTAGCTTAGTCCACACTTTTATGGAGTGCCTGTTGCCAACTCATTTACCTGTACAAATTATTTTAATCCTGCAATGAAAAGTGTCCAGAAATTATTTTTGCCATGAAATGGGAAGAAAAGATAATATGAGTATGAACTGAATTTCAATAAATTCTTCGGTACATTATCCTTGTCATGAATATTGAAGGAGAAAGATTAAAAAATGGCATTCCATAGAAGTGTGAACTAAAATTTTAGTTTAGTCTGGACTTAGTCCCGGCTTAACTTATGAGAATACCACCCATTGAGTTCAGTAAAGGCCACACGGTGGTAATGTTCAACTACATTTCCTTTATTTTTACCCTCTGAATGAATTTTGCATCATGTTACATGTAGGGATGTGAGGAACAGTGATACGATATTGTAGACACCCCCCCCCCCCCCTTAACCTTATAATGAAAAAAATGATATATTAAATTTATATAGCACATTACATGAATACTTCAATGTGCTTTACATTGTTACTATTATCATTCTTGATGACTGGATTTCCTATCATATAATCAATAAGTTGATTTCAATCTCAGATACTATAGAAATTCCTAGAATATGAATGATATTGCAAAGCAACTAATGAGCTAATTGAGATGAAGCAGATACTGTATAAGCCAATATTTTTGCGTACAGATATTTTCGTGAATCACAGGTTCACAGACATTTTTCGCGAGTCGTTGATTTCGCGAGCACATGAGTAGTAGCAAGACGGGACTTGCTGTAAACTTATTTGCACATGAAAGAGCTATATCGGCAGATTCGGAGGATTTGTTTTTCGATTTTTTTTTTGCCAGTATCATCACACGCGTAGCTTGCGATAAACAAAAAAAAGCTGCCATAAAACCCGATTTCTTGATTTCTAGCGCTTTTTTGGCCACTGTCTTTCTTACCACCCCACTAAGGCCCCGCATGCTTTGGAAAATGGCACCGATTCCGCATTTTTGGTAGCCGAATTTGGCTTCTTATAGGGGTTTTGGAGGTGACTACGGAACTAACTTGTGGTGCGTGACAGTTTATCTGTGTGAGTGATATGATGATACACATGCACGGAGCCCGGAGAACTGCTGCACTTTCCGCATAGTGCGAGGCAGTGGCAACAATGTGCCGATGACGAGAGCTCAGAAAAAAATGTGCGGATATTTTCGCGTGTTGTTTAATTTGCGATAGGTGAGTGATTCGCGAAATTCACGAAAATTAAACCCTCGCGAAAATAACAGCTTATACATTAAGTCCAGAACATGAAACCATTCGATGAAGAACATTTTTACCGTCAAAAAAAACAGAATTGAGATACATTGCATACCATTCGTCTTGAAAGGGGTAAAAGATGTTTACAATCTAAATTCCTATCATTTAAAATGATTGGGACTTTGTTAGATTTTTTTTTTTGTGTTAGAGGCATTGGTTAACATTGTCGTGATTTTAAAAAAATCTCATTTTGTTACTTAAAAATGGGATAAACATTAGGGTTATAGTGTAAAAATACCAGTCTGAAAGTTTCAGAGCATAATATCCACGGGAAATATTTTTAAATATTAGAAATGTGAACCAATGTTTGAAAAATATACGAGGGTCGGTTACATAGGCTCAACGTAAGGAATGCGCATGCGCACATGACTCAACGGACCGCACTGTGTGTATTGACGTATCACGCGGCGGAAGGCAGGTAACGGTATTTTTGAATTCGTGCAAACGGTCCTCTTAGTTCAGTGTCTCTCGAGACGAAAGCTAATAAAATCGCGGTTTGCGTCTAACTTACAGCTTTTCCTTCCAAATTATGGTTGGTTTGAGGGTTTTTGAGTACAAATACAAGTACTCATACACATGTTTCATCTTAGTTTGAGAATTTTTTAAATCAGCTGCTCACAAAGTTAACCAATGCCTTTAATTTTCAAGCACTCCTTTTATTCTTTCCCACTACTTTAGGCTGATGTGGTAGGCAACACAGAGAAGAAGCAAGGATCCGAGGGAGAGAAATTAAAGAAAAGGAATTGCCCTGCAAAGATCCGCATGAAAGAAATCATGAAGTTTCCAGATTTTAAGGTAGGCCTGCAATTGAAATTATATTTCGTCCAAAAATTTTGTATTTGTATAGCATTGATAATGTTTAGAAGTAAAAGGATGCTTAAGAGAGGGCTAGAGAATGCACTTAAATTGTACTAGATGTTTTAAAAAAACATTTCCCACTTTTGTAAAAGCCCCCAAACTATACATCATATAATAGCGGGTTTTCGCTCAGCGACGTACGGAGCTTTCAGCGACGTAGGAGTGATGAGGAGCTATGTCCGCTGCACTTAAAAAACTCTCGTTTATGAACGGCTTCACTAATTCTATGAATGCGGACATACGTACACTGTATGACATAAAGAAATACATAAAAGAGCAGAAGGTCTGTACTCTCCTCTTTCCTTCTACATTGTCTTGTTTTCCCTTCAATCTTTCTGCCTTTCTTTCCTTATGTATTTCTTTGTTTTCCCTTCAATCTACCTGCCTTTCTTTCCTTATGTATTTCTTTGTTTTCCCTTCAATCTATCTGCCTTTTTTGCTTATGTATTTCTTTGTTTTCCCTTCAATCTACCTGCCTTTCTTTCCTTATGTATTTCTTTGTTTTCCCTTCAATCTATCTACCTTTTTTGCTTATGTATTTCTTTGTTTTCCCTTCAATCTACCTGCCTTTCTTTCCTTATGTATTTCTTTGTTTTCCCTTCAATCTGCCTTTTTTGCTTATGTATTTCTTTGTTTTCCCTTCAACCTACCTGCCTTTCTTTCCTTATGTATTTCTTTGTTTTCCCTTCAATCTATCTGCCTTTTTTGCTTATGTATTTCTTTGTTTTCCCTTCATTCTATCTGCCTCTCTTTCCTTGTGTATTTCTTTGTTTCAGTCTATCCATTTGTCTTTCCTTATGTATTTCTTTGTTTTCCCTTCAATATATCAGTTTTTCTTTCATTTATGTATTTCTTTGTTTTCCCTTCAATCTATATTCGCTTCTCTTTCCTTATTAAGTGAAGGGCCAAAGTCAAATATCTAGCTTATTTTTTGAGTTCGTTCCACCATCTGTACAAACTAAGTAGACCATGCTCATTTTCAAGCTTAAAGCATAACACACAATATTCAAGAGGTCTACCTCAAAAAATTAGTAGCGAAAGCTTCCAAATCCAAGATGGCGTCCAAAATGGCCGCCATTTTGACGGAATTTGAATGTTTCAAGATAAAATTCGATAGAAACATCCAATTGCAACAAAATTGGTCTCATCTGAAAGAGAATTAAATTCCCTACAGTTTGATGCCATTTGTGAGTAATGTCAAAGTAATTCGGTCCAGATATTTAGTCAAAAACTGTGTTTTTTGACATTTTTTCCCAAAAATTGAAAAATTGCAAAATGCATGATTTAGCATAAATCAAGAAAAAAATTAAGAATTGTCTTGAAACCTTCCAGAAAACTTTCTTGATATTCAATAATCATCTGTGGAAAATTAGAAAGCAATACCATTCTCCGTTCTAAAGTTATAATGTCTCAAACTTGAAAACTCATATTTTATAAATTTCTCTTCTTGCATATGCATGTGTTATATTCCCATAGACTATAATGCATTAACATGCATGTACCCTGTACAAAAGTGCAGACGTGGATTTTCGCTCTACAAACCAAGAAGGCCATGCTTATATTTGTGCTTATTGACATGTTTGTAAATAAACTTGGATGATAGATGCCTTACACAAACTCCAGTGTTATTGGGGAGTCAAAGGTCACATATGTAGGTCAAAGGTCAAATGAGGTCAAATGTTAACATTTTCCGTGCATATTTCTACTGGGGTTGGTAACTTTAGAATCATAAGTCCATTTGTAATCAAACTTGGATAGTAGATGCCTTTCAGGGACATAACTGGTATTTGAGGGTCAAAGGTCATGTATGTAGGTCAAAGGTCAAATGGTAAAATATTCATGCATATTTCTACTGGGGTTGGTAAGTTTAGAACCATAAGTCCATTTATAACAAAACTTGAATGGTAATTACCCTTTAAGGACCTCATTGTTATTTGGGGGTCAAAGGTCATGGGTGCAGGTCAAAGGTCAAAGGAGGTCAAATGTTAAAACTTTCCTGGATTTTCCATTGGGGTTGATAGATTTAGAACGATGACTCCAAACTTAGATGGTAGATGCCCTATATAGGGACCTCAATTCCACATGTTATGGGGCTTGGGTTGTAGGTTTATATCATTTGATATTGAATATATGGATGCAAACTTTGCATGAGATACATGTACATATGTTCTTCACAACTTTTCATTTTGTTGTTGACATAATCATTGTGACTCTTCCACGTATAAGCAGGGAGCCATAAGCAGAAAATATATTCAGATCATAAAAATTGTTAGAAACTTCAAATTGGAATTAAATAGGTCTCAGATGAAAAGAATTTTTTTTTACAATTGAATGTCCTTCATGAGGGGTGTTGAGTTACCATGTAATTTATTCTATATTTAGTGGGAAAATATTGTTTTTCTACATACCCCCCCCCCCCCCCCCCCCCCCCATGAAATTAGTGAAAGTGAGAGTAGGGTCAGAAAGCGCCGGGATGGAAAGGTTTCAATATCATTATGTAAATAGATATATGATAGATAGATGAAATGGTCCTTATCATCTTGCTTCGCAGCCAATATATAATGGCTATACAATTTTGAATGTGTTATATTCTTTGAAATTACAATTTACACATGTCACATTTAATGGAAAGAAAAAAATAGCTCTAGAAATATGGTAAAATGGCAGCGAGAGCACTCTTTCAAAGAACACTTTAAATATTCTAGTGTCATTAAGGTATTTTTTCAACTCATTGGAAGTTGTTCTTTGATTTATCTGGTGCAGTTGTGGTTATTGTATTATATAAATGGAATACAACTTAGTACAAAATGACTTCACAAGATAATAAGCTATCATAAGCATGATTAGTAATAAAAAAAATGTCTAATTTCTCATTAGTTAAAAACTCATTATTTGTATATTACAGTTTATTATTCAGCATAATTATATACATCTAAATTTTAATTAGACAGCTAACTTTAAGTTGATTTTAACAGCGGCATAAAAAAGTCAATCCATTAAATCCATAAAAATACATGAAATTAACAGTGTGCATGCATACAAATATCAACGGAAGAAATTGGACCAGTTAATACAAAATAGAATTAAAATACAAATACATACAACATTGTACCTTTGCACTGTCTCTTATTCGTGTAGAAATCGGAAACGGCAAAAAGGACTGTTTTGTAACCTTTCTGTTTTTGAAATTTTGGTGCTTTTAATAAATTCTACATAATATTAATGGTAACAGGCAATTAAAAAGTGTAGACGCAGCATTCTACATCTCATACTTCCAATGAGCTAATTTTAAGGACTTTCTCATATGTTTTGTAATCTTATTCTAATTTTTTTCAGGGAGCTGAAAATTTCACTAGGTGAATACTTTATTTGTAAACAAATTTGTTTACAAATCATGAATTTCTCCCATTAACCTTCTTTATTTGTTAAGTACTCAAGTTGCCAATGAAGATAAAAGCTTAATCCTCAAGGAAAGGATGAATATATCAATAATACGATGTATTTGTATGGTTCAGAGGTACCTTATACTATTTCCAGACATCTCAGCATGTAGATATTTGTTTTACAGGGATTCAGTATATGCAGACACGTGGGGAATCCCAAATAAGTTCCTACTGTGTTGATACCTACCATTTTTGCTTTATCATTTTATCAATAAAGTTCAGGATACAATTATCCGTAACTCAAAGTGGGATTGAGACTAATGCATTCTTTGACACAATCCCAATGTTTCTAGTTTTTATTCTAATAAGTATTAAAAACAAGGGACTCAAACACGGTGATGGGACACCATGCAGGTGATGGGACACCATGCAGGTGAACTGAACCAGTAAATGGTACGATCAAGGAGAAACGGGAGAAAACTCTTGAAAATGCCGTTTTCCTAGTGGTTGTCTAAAATAAGTCCTGGGAATATTAAATGTAATATCACTGTCGTTTTCAAAGAAAATTGTCTTTCAAACCAAATGAAAAATTATCACATTATATTATTAAGCTCGCTGAAATTAAGGATCACAGGTTTTCCGTTCTTTCTGGGCCACCCTGTATAGGGCATCTACCATCCAAGTTTGGAGTCATCGTTCTAAATCTATCAACCCCAATAGAAAATCCAGGAAAGTTTTAACATTTGACCTCCTTTGACCTTTGACCTGCACCCATGACTTTTGACCCCCAAATAACAATGAGGTCCTTAAAGGGTAATTACCATTCAAGTTTTGTTATAAATGGACTTATGGTTCTAAACTTACCAACCCCAGTAGAAATATGCATGAATTTTTTACCATTTGACCTTTGACCTACATACATGACCTTTGACCCTCAAATACCAGTTATGTCCCTGAAAGGCATCTACTATCCAAGTTTGGTTACAAATGGACTTATGGTTCTAAAGTTACCAACCCCAGTAGAAATATGCACGGAAAATGTTAACATTTGACCTCATTTGACCTTTGACCTACATATGTGACCTTTGACTCCCCAATAACACTGGAGTTTGTGTAAGGCATCTATCATCCAAGTTTAGTTACAAACATGTCAATAAGCACAAATATAAGCATGGCCTTCTTGGTTTGTATAGCGAAAATCCACGTCTGCACTTTTGTTCAGGGCAACATGCATGTTAATGCATTATAGTCTATGGGAATATAACACATGCATATGCAAGAAGAGAAATTTATGAAATATGAGTTTTCAAGTTTGAGACATTATAACTTTAGAACAGAGAATGGTATTGCTTTCTAATTTTCCACAGATGATTATTGAATATCAAGAAAGTTTTCTGGAAGGTTTCAAGACAATTCTTAAATTTTTTCTTGATTTATGCTAAATCATGCATTTTGCAATTTTTCAGTTTTTGGGAAAAAATGTCAAAAAACACAGTTTTTGACTAAATATCTGGACCGAATTACTTTGACATTACTCACAAATGGCATCAAACTGTAGGGAATTTAATTCTCTTTCAGATGAGACCAATTTTGTTGCAATTGGATGTTTCTATCGAATTTTATCTTGAAACATTCAAATTCCGTCAAAATGGCGGCCATTTTGGACGCCATCTTGGATTTGGAAGCTTTCGCTACTAATTTTTTGAGGTAGACCTCTTGAATATTGTGTGTTATGCTTTAAGCTTGAAAATGAGCATGGTCTACTTAGTTTGTACAGATGGTGGAACGAAACCCCCCTTTTCTGCTTTTGGCCCTCCGCTTATATGCATTTCTTTGTTTTTCTTTAAGTTGGCAGTGTAATAACAAAGCACCTGAGATGAACTCTGGATGAACTTTACCTTGCTACAAGCGCACTGAATGCTTGTTGCTTCCATGGAATTATTCGTGCAGCTTTACCATGGATGGACATAAATCTGGCCAAGGCCTGTCCTAAATTTCAACAGAAAAGCAGTTGGCCTACTGTTACTATAGTAACTTCTGGATTTTTGTACACAAATCGCAGATTCTATGTCCGCTTTGAGATTGCGAAAGCAGCCTATGTTTAGTACTCTTGGGTTCTTGCTGAATAGTGTACAGTTTTGTTGAAGGTGATTTGAATATATCATAAATCATTTTTATGAAATTTATACTTATTTTTTAAAGTTAGTTTACAGATTTTACTCAAGTTCCAACCTTCTTTATGAATCAAAATTTTGTACATGTACAGGAGTCAATGGGTGTGTGTGAGAGAGTGTGCCTCAATGCCCACACAGTAGCCATTGACAATAGGGGCGTTCACATACAAGGTAAAAAGTGAGATTCAAAGATCGATTTTCTAATTGCGATTAGAAAATCGATTTTATTTTGTGTGGACAGAATAATCTCACTAATGATCGCGATTCAACTCGCAGTAAGAAGTGCGATTTTTCAGAATAATCGCAATTATTTGCTGTGCGTTGTGTGTGTGAACGGAATCGCGATTAGAAAATCGGTTTTATCTATCCCATCATTCTTTGCACGTGTGCGAGCGATGCGCTGTGCATGCAGTATGCAGTGTGTGTGTTATGTACAGGATGCATACACTGTATAAGCATGAACGCACATTATCTTGCCACCGTTGATCTCGTATAGTAAACAAATGTTTTGTATATTAGTACATGATTATTTGATATTTAATTATTGAGTTTGTTGCTGTACTTTCTGTAGCCCTTTTATTGTCGATGTGTATTTTCTCCCCTCCAGATCGTGTATAACAGAAGTTTAAGCGAAGAAGTTTGTGGGCTCTCCTGCCAGTTTCCGTTGCTTCCTCGTGTGTGTGAATGGTCAAAAACAAAATCGGAATTTGAATCGCGATTAGAATCGCTATCCAAATTTCGATTTTTCCTTGCATGTCAAAAACAAAATCGGAATTTGAATCGCGATTAGAATCGCTATCCAAATTTCGATTTTTCCTTGCATGTCAAAAACAAAATCGGAATTTGAATTGCGATTAGAATCGCGATCCAAATTTCGATTTTTCCTTGCATGTGAAGGTAGCAGTAAAACTGAGGTTTGGATCGCAATTCAAATCGCAATTCAAATTTCAATTCCTCTTGTGTGTGAATGTGCCTAGTGGCTGTGAATACCCCCTTGCAAACTATAGTGAGAAAGCCTCTCATCTACATGTATCCAAGCCTACGGCTATTGTGTGGGGATTGAGTGCACACTTTCACACACACCCATAGACTTAGAACTGTACAAAGGTTTGATTTGTTCAGAAGGTTGGAAATTTAGCACATTCTGAGCCCTACCGGTAACTTCAAAAATAAGCATGTATTTCACAAAAATGACTTATGATATTCAAATCACCTCCTAGAAAACTGTACACTATTCGGTGCAACCCATATCAATTTTAGTATCACCTGGGCTGCGTTTCACGAAACCGTCATACATGTAAGTCTAACTTCTTAGACATCACATTGAAACGCGTGTTGTAGAATTAACACGCGTTTCTATGGGATGTCCATGAACTTAGACTTATGACAGTTTCGTGAAACGCAGCCCTGAGGTATAGTTTGGGGGCTTTTACAAATCAAAAGCAGGACTTTTAAAAACACGTAGTACATGTAGTACATGTATATCATACAAATAGTGAATGAGGTGGAAAAGCAACCTTCTGTTGAACTCGGTTTGCCTCGTTGAATAGAAGTAATATGTTGCTCTTTCAACGAATGCAAAATTTTGTACCATTGTAGGAATTAGAATAGTTGCTCTCTATATTGTACAACGCCTTGGAAGTTTGATGAGAAATTGATGAAATCAAGAAAAACAGCAGAATTGGGGTTTAGAAATCAAGGTTTAAACAGCAGGGAAAGAAGTTCCAAATTCAAAATGCCTGGCTGTATGCGTGTATAGCACGTACATTTATCTTGTGTTGTGCACGACTTGCTTTGCCTCAACAAATGATTACGTGTATACTTGTGAACTCAGCATATGTTGTGTCAAATAACATTTCCCATGATATATCTTGAGCTAAGGAGGAGACAAGCTGCATCTTGTCAGAGCGATAATGGGGGGAAATCTGAAATTTTGTGTAATAAGCATATTGAGAGTTGTCCACAAAAACCCTTCCTCTTTGAAGCGATATTGTCAGTTTGAGGATCGCCATAGCAAGTAAATCAAGACTTTTCAAACTTTCATAACTTTCTCATTGCATAACCAATTCTAATTTAACTATATTTTTAATTGCACTTCTCTGTCGTCTCTTTTCATTAAAGGTAGTAGCCCACATTTGCAATTGGCACCCAATCTGCACTAAAGTTTTACTCTAGAGTGCTTTAAGCCAAAGAAAAACACTCGGAAAATTTTACAATGTATATCCTGGTGCATTCACGTTTAGGATTGAAAAGGAAATATTCAACACAAATTTTCTTTTATTTTCTTTGTTTTGTAAAGGTGTCTTCCTGACACTTTAAGAGTAAAACCATTCATTTTTCACTTATCGGTATTCTTTGGGATACTGTTGTAAATTTGATAACATGATAGTTTTACATAAATATCTGTCATTTAAAATTGAAATTAGCTTATTTCTCTTCAGATTCTGAAACAATGTTGTGGCAATGTGCAAATGTGGTCTACTACCTTTAAAATTGGCTAGTCTCCCGGGTTAAAGGGGGTACCCAATGCTGAAACAATGTTAGTTCATTTGAAAGAGCATGATTTTATTAACAGAAAATCATCAGCTTAAAGTTTTTTTTAAAAGTCGTGTTGCCAAGGAAACCCTCAAATGTGGATATTTTTTACCCCTCAGCTGTGACCCAGTTTCAACAGTGTACCCACTTTGACGTCAAAATGACGTCAAAGGGGTACCTTGTTGCGCAATTCTAGCAAAATGCGCGCAAGGTATAATACATATTGTACAGTCTAGCACGCAGCACAACTGCATTGCGCGAAGCTGGGTACCCACTTTTACATCATACCTCATACTCAAATTTTTGGGTCAACTCTTGACTTTTTATGAGAAAATTAGCCAAAATGTATTGATTTCGACTGAAAATCATCATATTTTTAATGTTATTCTTCTTAGAATTCTATTCTCGATCATATATCAAAAGAAATTTTACCATTGTGTAATTGCTGTAAATATACTCCATTTTTATATCAGATTACCACAGACACACGTTACAATAGGAACAAAGAAGCTGAGAAACTGAGTGCAGCCATAGCCGGGGGAATTGTGAGAGGTGAAAGAAGGATCTATATCTCCTTCCCTTCTGACTGTGAGCATAAATGTCATCATCTCAGAAGTCAGGTGAGAAAGGCAGAGTTGCTATTCAGATCCCATTCTCAGTCGACTATTAAAAATGAACTCTGGCTGCAAAAATCAAATTAGAAAAAAAAAAATTGCGGTGTTTTTCTTGTTTCTGTGTCTTTGATATCACATACATATACACCTATGAGTTGAGTATAAATAGACCTCAGCTATTGTTATACTGAAATGAAATCGTGCTCAACAGGTTAAACACAGTATTGCTTTTTATAGTGTTTTCCTCGCTTTCTCAATCTCTCACCTTTTTTATGTCAAGGTAGAGTTCCTTTTTAACTAGTGAATGCTATGCCAGAGATAACTCCAACAATGGTCTATGGGAAATGCATGTTATACTGAAGTCTAATCATGCTCAACAGGTTAATGCCATGAGCAATTTTTTTAAAGTCTTGAACCTTGATAGTGGTAGTGCCGACTGATTTTACTTTGCCACTAAGATGGTCCATCTGCATCTTATCCTCTGTGTTCAACCTGTTTTTGCTATTGAAGGGCTTATGATGCTAGTGTGTAATACATACTTGGTTCTCCAGTACTATCTGACTGAGAACATGTCTAAAACAGTCACCCATCAAGCCCTTAAGATCCAAATCTCTTAAACTTATTCAGACCATCTTTAAAGTCATTGACGGAAAGTTTTTAAATTCAACAGTAGCCATCAGGTTTTTCCCAAGAGCCCACAAAAAATGCCCCCATGTAGTGCCTCCTTTTGGCAATGTGGTAGTTTAGCTTTATATGGGCTTGATGATGTGAAATCAGCCCAGCTGAATAGGGATCTGTCACAGGGGCTCTTTGGGCTGACTGCACTGGGCAAGTACACCATGCAGGATGGTTCACTTGCTGTTTTGGTAATGATTAAAGTTTGCAAATACCAGTAAGTAATGTTCAAAAAAGATAATGTAGCCATCAATCCAGTCATAAAACTGTAATGTTCACTCTGACCTTCGACCTCCAACCTTTAGGTGTGTGCCACCAAGCAGCATGTGGATGAGAGGGTGCTATGTCTGATAGATCACTTGGTAGAGGAGGGTGTGACCTTAGCAGAAGAAATCAGTCAACAGATTAGTCTCTGTGTCCAGGAATCTGCAGACACCAACAAGTCAGGGGAAGGGAACACTGATGGTCACACCACGATGTCATGCCCAGAGGAAGCTGACATTAAGTAAGTCTGTGTGGCATATCAAGGGTTGAGGAGTTGAAGAAGGGGTAGGGTGAGGTAATTGAGGTTACCTTGACCTTAGCATATGAGATCAGTCAATAGATTAGTCTCTGTGTCCAGGAGTCTGCAGATACCCGGAAGTCAGGGGGAAGGGAACACCGATGGTCACACCAAGCTCTCATGTCCAGAGGAAGCTGACATTAAGTAACTCTATGTGGCATATCAAGGGTTGAGAATTCGAAGAAGGGTTAGGATGAGGTAATTGAGGTTACCTTGACCTCAGCATATGAGATCATTCAACAGATTAGTCTCTGTGTCCAGGAGTCTGCTGACACCAGCAAGTCAGGGGAAGGGAACACTGAAGGTCACACCAAGTGTCCAGAGGAAGCTGACATTAAGTAAATCTATGTGGCATATCAAGGGTTGAGAAGTTGAAGAAGGGGTAGGGTGAGGTAATTGAAGATACCTTGGCCTTATCAAATGAAGATCAGTTAACAGATTAGTCTCTGTGTCAAGGAGGCTGCAGCCACCCGGAAGTCAGGGGAAGGGAACACCAATGATCACACCAAGCTCTCATGTCCAGAAGAAGCTGACATTAAGTAAGTCTATGTGGCATATGAAGGGCCTAGGGTTGAGAATTCGAAAAAGGGGTACGGTGAGGTAATTGAGGTTACCTTGACCTTAGGATATGAGGATCAGTTAACAGATCAGCTGGTGTGCTCAAGATTCTGCAGCTAGTTAGGCAGCAAAAGATGGCACAAAGATGTTCACACCAGGACTTCATGTCCACAGGAATGCAACATCAAGTATCTTTTACGTGATGAAGGAATGGTTTGGGAGGGAATAAAATTGAGAGGGTAAAGGAGGGAGGAAGCTGAGATCAGTAGCTAGAGATCAGCAATTTTACCAGTGGTGCTTCAACTGGTGAGTAAGGAGAAGGTGGGTCCAATTTCATCACCAAGTTGTTAAGCCCAGCATATGTTAGAATCAGTCATTAAACTTACTGCCCTGCAGGGGAATGAGTTGATATTTTAGTTGGGTGCAAGAAAGAAAAAAAAAGAAAAGCTTGTAAGGAAGAAACAAAAAGAATCTACTGGTCGATGATATTCTGTTCATGAGTTCTTGAACAATCGTCAGGTTGTGGGTTCAAAATTCACCTCTGTTCACCATCTTTAGCATAGTGAAGTCCATAAAATTCTCTGGAAAACATACCAGTGGATAAAAAAAACCTTTTCTTTAATTATCTTCAGATTTCTTGCAAGGTACACGTACATGTATGTTTGTGAAAATCTCTAAGGCGTCTTATCTTTATAATGTTGTGTGATAGAACGCATCCGGAACGCAAGATACAAAATTGCAAAAATAATGTCAATTTTGACATATTGGAATAGAATTTTAGCAAAGATCATGCCACAAGAAGATTGCATATCGATTTGGAAGGTCCACATGCTACCCATGAAATTATCAATCCTTGTTTGAAAAATTTTATATTCAATAATTTTCCATTTTGCGTTCCAGATGCGTTCTTTTGCACGACATAAAGGTAAGACGCCTAATCAGGTTTGACAGTATTCACATTTTGATAAGTCGACTAGATTTTCCATATTTTTCTCTTCAAGGTACCATATCCAAGCTGCCCAGGTGATCCATACCTACTCCAAGCTTCAACCAAAAGATCTGAAGGACCATGTGGCTCAGCTAAGACTTGGTCAGGATAACCATAATGTGTTCTTCAGGGAGCAGTCTCCTGGGGTATGCATGCGTCAAGATTTTTTTGAAAAAAATTGGGGGGTTTTTTTTTCTCTCTGTGACACTATATGTGTTTTTTTTTACTTGAGAGAATTCAATACTGTACAGTTTTGAAGGATAGGAGGAAAATTTTGACCCATTAACTTCTGAATTTTCAAATATCCATAGAGTTGGTACAGAAGCCACTCAGCTCCTTGAGCCAGTGGATAAGAATTAACAGACTTATTGAACTTCATGCATCCTGAAGTTTCAACAACTTCTAATAAACACTGCAATTACATCTTGGGAAGCATGATTTGACATCATTCCTGAGAAGATTTGTAATCCTTCATCCATTATTTTTCTTCTGAATTTAGACTTTGACAGCAGTAATCTGCAATATCAATCCACTCAAGATTTCCTTCGTTCTCATTTCCAGAAATTATTACTTTTGGTGCATCAAACATTGGGACAGCAACGAACCATAGAAAGCTACTCAAATGAAAGATACTTTGTGGATTCTACATGTAAAACAACCAGGTGGGTATTTTTTTTTTTTCTTCCACTTTAGATACCACAAATCCATTTGATTTATTTGATTTCCTTCTTTCTTTCTTTCTTTGTGGCCTGTTTCAAATGTGTGTACATACTCACTACAACATAATGGACAGATAATGTAATCAGTGCATTGTTTAAATAAAGTAAACACCTTAATCAAGTTTATCCACATTTCTGGTACCCTTTCAGTAGAGGAGTTCTTCCCCTCATACTAAATTCTTGCTAAACCAATGTCATTCTGCTCATCTGATTGTAGGATCAGCCGTCCTGCACAAGTTCTCCAGTCTGATCCTACATATTTTGTAGGTCTTATGCTAAAGAGTTTAAAACTAAAGAAGCTCACTTTGGATTTTTGTATTTAGATGTAGAATTTTGTTTTTATCTCATTTTCCCTGTCTACTTTTTCTGTCAACAGAGGTGCTCTTCCTCTCATCATATTGTGATCACTGTCCAAGCCAGCTGCATTCACCAGATTTTAGAAGAAGTCTTGTAATTTGTTCCTTAGGACCGCAAAGATCTTTGACCAGATATTGGACCATAAGAGCATCTCACATCTGTCTGTTTTACTGCAATATCAGTCTTAATCATTTCTTTACTGCTTAAAGTTACATCAAACAAGCTCTTCTTTGGGCTGATGAAATTCATCAGATTGTAGGATCTGCTATCCTGCAGAAGATAACTTTTAGCCTGACCGAAGAGGCCTTGGAGGCCATTAACCCAAGAGTTATGCAAGAGACCGGCTCACACCTTTCTCTTCTGTCATTCTTTTAGGATCTAATCTCTCATACTTTCTCTTTTCTGGTGACAGAGGAGCACTTCCCCTTATCCTGATCTCTGTCCAAGCCAATGGCATTTACCAGATAGTCGGATCTGCCATCCTGCAGAAGAAATCTTCCACCCTGATCCAAGAGGCCTTGGAGATCTTCAAGTCATGGAACCCAACGTTGAAGCCTTTCAGCTTCACCACTGAATACGAAGAGGAAGATATTCAAGGGGTCAAGAGAGCTTTTCTGGGTGAATATATCAGATTTAATCATTTCTCATGTCATGCCAAATATATTAGTTTCATAAACCTGTCTTTGCCACCAAGGTTTTGAACTTGGCATTGATAAACTTGTAGGAGTTACAGTTTGACTTGTAATTGCTTTTTTTTTATTAGCTTATTAGGCAGAAATATCTTTCTTATGAATAAACTTCACAGCATAGGTGACTGTAATTTTCATTTTTCAAAATGTAGCCATTCTACATGTATATTGTCCTTGCCACCCATCACACTGAATAATGTTCATCTGCATGTACAGGAATCTATGGCATCGTTCTGATGCAGGAGACTGACTCAAAAAAAGATAAATGAATAAAATGCTTGGCAAAAGTAAACAACATAATACAGTAGAGTTGAAGTCAGTAACTTTGTGGGAGTTACATGTTTGGATTTGGTTAGTGTAAGAAATTGACGTAGGAGCATTTGTTATACAGTCAGTGAAAAGCCAATCTTGGTAGTGACACTTTAAAATCATAGTACCGACTCTGATTTCTATCCAATCCAGGAGTGCCTGTTCTCCTTTGTGATTACCACCGCGTATCTGCATGGAACAAGTGGATTACAGAGACGATTGGCATTGCGGGTAGCAAGGTCGCCCTCATGTCCATCCTCGAAGCCTTAGCTAATGCCAGCACGAAGGAAACATACTGCCAGCTCCTTGACCAGTTGCGGAGTAGCAGCTACCTGAAAGAAGATGAGAGAATAAGCACATGGCTTGGTAGAAGGTGGCTTTCTCGGCACTCGGTAAGGGTTGGATAATGTCTAATCTGCGTAGAACTGGGAGGGCGTTACCTACGGTATATTGATATGTTCCATAGAGTTTATTGGGAGTTTTCGCTACCGAGTACGGGACCACTAGTCAAACGTGTTGTGTGCGCATGCTCAAAATCAAAAGAACAAAAGTCTTTGCATGCTCAAATGATTGAATGCTAAGAACTCCCTGTCCTGTTGAAAAAAGGAACAATTCTTGGCCCAAATTGTGTCCATTCTCGATGAAGGACGCAGCTTTAGCCAGACACTCGGCGACAAGTATACAAAGATTTATGTTCTTCAGATTTGAGCGTGCGCACACGACCCACTGGACTGTTTGCGAAAACTCCCTTCAAGTTCTCAGACAAAATCATTGTGGCATGCAGTATTGAGTATAACTTTTAATCAGGGTAGCCTGCAAGCTCATTTCTTTGCTCTTTGTTGTTCTGTACCCTTGGAACACACAGAGAATGTCTGTGATTGCAAGACTAGTCCACTGAGCAAGAAGCTTGCTGCACACCACCTTGACCAGCATTTTGTTGGGGTATTTTTTAAAGTTTATCTATGGCTCTCAAAATTCAGAAATTTCTGAAAAATTATTTCTGGGCTATAAATAAGCTACATAACAACATGCGAACAAGGGGATAAAGATGGCATGCGGCAAGCTGTCTGCTGTGACTGATCTCCCAATCACAGAAGTATTCTGTGCATTTGAGGTAGAGAGCTAGAAAGAGCAAAGACAAAAACCAGCAGGCCACCATGATTAAAGGCTATACTGACTATTGCAACTATGATGAAGTAAATGGATACTACTTTGGCGGAATGCGTTATTCTCTTATGGAAGAAGTACCAAAACATGTACATGTAGCATTACTTTCAGTGAAGATTTTCAGAGTCTCTTTTGTTTGCTTTTGGTTTATTTTGTTTTGTTTTGTTTTGCTCTTTGCTGTTGTCAGTTAATTCTGTCCCAATTGTATAGGTGATACATCATCAAGTTTTCATTTAAAGAGGAGGTGTTTTTTGTTCATTTTTTTTTACGTGAGGTAGAGACATTGACGAAGACAAGCTAGCTGTGGTAAAATTGTACCCATAATGTATTTTGACCGTTTCATTATGAAGTTGTACATGTACTTGTTTGCTCATTCACATCCAGATGTGGGCTCAAGCCTTCTTCCCCAAAGCATCCGCACCTTCATCTGATGATCCTGATGATGGTGTCGAACCAGACATCACTCTTACCGATGCCCTGCGTGAGCGCTGTCATCAGTCCTTGCAAAGACTCGGTGTCATTGCCCAGCAAGAAACCAGCCCTCGGGGCTTGGCTCACCTGTGGACATGCTTGGACTCTGCTGAACAGAAGTATGCCAGTTTAGTTGCAGATCGCAGCCAGGAGGTGGTGGAGCAAGGGGACAAGGAGGCACATGAGCAACAGGAAGGAGATGACAGGGAGGAGGAGGAGGAGGAGGAACGCTTGATGGAGGCACTTGAAACAACAGGAAGCATCAAGAGAAGGAGAGTGAAGACAGATAGTGTGAAGGAACGCATAGATGAGGTTGGTCAGGAGCCAGTTTCATTAGACATGTTTGTTCAAGCTGTGGAGATTGTCTACAGGAACGAGGAGACACTGAATCAAGAGATGATGTCCGGTGAAGTCCAGGAAATGGTTGTGAGTGAAGTAGATCAAGAAATGGTCGCAAGTGAAGTCAACTCATGACAAAACTGTCAATAATTCCATTCCTGTATCGTCTAATATCAGAGATGGATCTAGGACTTTAATGATAATAATAATAATTTGACCTTTACTCCCAGGTCATCCTGCAGCTGGATATGGGCTCAAAGGTATCAGGAACTCAGATCGCGACGATATACACGACATCCAGAAAGACTACCTGTTGTCAGCGCGATATGTGTTCGCGACTCAAGTACCCATTTCTAATTTCTAGAAAACGAGTCCCCCCATTAAACACACCCTTGGTTACTTTTCGAATCAGAAGCTCGTTGCACATGAAAATCGTTGACAACCAGGATTCTTCGACTGTGCATAACATTTTTTATGATTATACTTTGTGTATGGGGAACATCAGAGGGAAAAATTTGAAAGGCATGTGGCAAGGGTATCTACATGCATGAGAAATCTGTCAATGGAGATTTGGGTTGCCTTTTTACTCTTCAATTTTCTAACTTGCAAAAAGGAAGCGGCTTGTCACCTCTAAAGGCTCATTCACATATGAGGGAAACCGCAAAGGTTTTTAAACGCTTTTTTCTTGTGAGAATATAATTGTGAGAACTGAGAATGAAATATAAATTTCTATGATGAAAGGTGACTGTTTTCTGTTATCAATTGGTTTTTGTTTTATTTTACTTGATGTGTTTCATAGTTACTTTTTTGTAGAAAAGGTACTCTGAAAATATGTTTAGGTGTACAGTGTTAAATATATTGACAAATCTACTTTAGGAAAAGTTATTGGTTAATGTCTCAAAAAAGCTAGCTTCATAAAAAGAGACATCTATGGAGGCACAGGATGTTGATTCATTTTATATGTGCAGGGTATGTTCCATAAAGCTGCTCGTAAAGTTATGCATGACTTTACGAATGGCTTGAATATGAAGTGCCAAATGGGATGCAAAAAAATTTCCTGATGTTTTAACAAAATGTGACTGCATTTACCATAATCTCAATTAAAATTGTGGAAAAAAATATACTTCACAATAAAAATGTTTGTAAGCAGTAGTAATGTTAATCTACATTTGCATATTGCACCTTTAGCTGGTGCCATTTATAGTGATTGAGAATCCCATTTGGCTTGCCATATTCAAGTCGTTTGTAAAGTCATTCGTAACAGCTGTATAAAACACCCCCAGTTTTCACTTAATGGCAATTGAAAAAGTTTCTTTTTGCCAAAGGGCAGCTTAAGCATCCTTTGATTATGAAAGGGGAATTACAAGTTCATAACCATTGACTTGTATAAGGAAAACAGAAAGGGAAGAATAGTAAAGATTATTTTTCGAAAAATGGGAGAAAAAGGTTTAAAGGTTAAAAGCTAAAGGTTAAAAAGGTTTTAAAGGTTTAAAAAGTAATGAAATTTGTCATTGCAGAATCACTCGATATGCATGAAATGGGCATTGTCATGGTTGTGTGATGTCACAAATGAATGGGTTCTGTACCCTTATTTCTTGACTACAGTCCGCTTACTTGATTGTTGCTAGCAGCTCTCCATGTGTTTCAAACTGATTTCTTTTTTCAATATCCCTTTTCTTGGTTGTTGATGAGGGATTATATTATAGAATAGGTGTGAATGTATCCACTGATATGTGAAGCACTGGTAGGATAGACTACAAGTCTTTCTTTTAAGATAAGACAAATTTTGGTAATTTTTATTTTATTTAATATGAAGTAGAAAGCAGCTAGGAAGGGAAATCTTGGCTTTTGCAACATTTTTGTTTGATCATTCTGAACTCCATGCTTTTTCTCTTTATCCTTTCCTCTATAGGATTTCCTGGAACTCTTATCATCCGTTTTCATTTTTCTTTTCTTCAGGCTTACCTCATGCCAAAATAATGAACTAGGTGAGGTCTCATGAAAGAGTCCCAGCTTAAGGATATCTCCTTCATTCATGGGTTATAAAAACAACAGGCACTCAAAGAGAATTTCCATGAACTTAGACTGTTCCCCGGGCCTGATAACACATATCTTAACTGCATGCTTTGCATTTGTGTGAAAGGAGAATGAGACCCTGGGGTAAAATCAATTTTCATGCATAGAGAGGATAGAGAGAAGCAATTTTTAAGTTCCATCAAAAATCGGTTATAAAATAAGAAAGTCATGAAAGTTTGAAAAATCTCAATTTACTTTCTGTGGCAATCCTCAAATTGGCAATGTGGCTTCAAAATGGCAGGGTGTAGGACAACTCTCAATATGTTTTGTTACTTTTGTACACAAAATTTCATATTTTCTTATCTCTATAAAGATGCTGCTTGTATCTTTATGAGCTCAACATGTTGTGTCAAATACAGTTTTCCCATGATATATTTCGAGCTAATGAGACAAGCTACACCCTCGCACAGAGATAGTGGAGAAAATATGAAATTTTGTATACAACACATATTGAGTTTTTTCCTTCTAAACCTGCCATTTTAAAGCAACATAGCCAGTTTGAGGATCGCCATAGAAATTAAATTGAGACTTTTCAAACTTTCATGAATTACTCATTTCGTAGCTGTTTTTGATGGAACTTTTTAAAATTTTGCTTCTCTCTATCCTTTTCATTAAAACTGATTTTTCCCCAGGGTTTCATTCTCCTTTAACTCTTTGAGCACTGGACCAAGAACCTGTGTGCTGAATTATTTTCAAAGAGTGCTTAATAATGGCCATGAAAATTGACGTGCTGAATTTAACTAGCTGTAACTTTTCAAGTAAGGGATGTGAACAATTAGAAGCGAATGCTGCTACCTGCGGGGAAATCAATATATTTTAAGTGAATATTATAGGCTCCGTAATTGAGCATGAAATGCGAACTTTGCATGCCGCCGATAGTGCAGGGGTGCGAATTTCGCATCCAAAGAGTTAATTGAACTGATTGCTACGTAGGCGCAGAAATCAGTTGTAAGATCGGTCACTATTAAAGCTTTGTGCCGAGTGTGATCAGTTCAGGGTAACATTTTGTCTGTCTGTGACACTCATGGTATCCTATGTGGAGAGATTTTATCCAATGTTATTTGTATCTTAAATTGTTTGTATGTGGTTCTTAGAAAGTTCTGAGATAGGGACTTCATTGGACCAAAATATTTTCAGCAGGGGTGTTGCTAAAAATTGCACTTTTTAGGCAAAATGTGCATCCGGGACACACCATTTTGACATCTCCTACAAAATCAGGGGTTCAATATCAAATTCTCAATAGCTGATAGGGAAGTCAATTTATGTGACCAACATTTTGTATTTGAAATATTTGACAAGGTCAATCTATTTGGATAGGAATAGCAAAAAAGTTCTTGAAGGTCACACACCGAATTTCTATCTTGTCCATCCGTGACACTAAACCTTTCTCAGTTTCTTTAATTTGCATTTGTACTGGAAACCATGACAACCAAACTCATAGGACTTCTCAGAACCCTTAGTGACACTCTTCATGATAAACCATAAAGTAATCCATGATACCTTGTCACTTAAGAGGTGTTTTGGTCCAGTGGATAAGTCTCCGGACTTTGAACCACAAGGTGCGGGGTTCGAATCCCTGCCGCAGTACTAATGTCCTTTGGCAAGACATTAATCTACATTTGCCACACTCGACCCAGGTGAGGTAAATGGGTACCTGGCAGGAATTAATTCCTTGAAATGCTTGTGCGCTGTAAAAGGCTGCCGGGCTAAAGCCAGGGTAATAATATCTAAAGTCCTTTGGAAGTGCATAGAGACGTTAGATAATAACGTGATATACGCTATACAAGAATGGATTATTATTATTAATTTTTACAGACCTTCAAAGTTGGGATTTTTTTTAAATGCCTGTCCGTGACGAACTGATCACACTCTGCTACAGGGCCTTAGTCTAATAACCACAAAATTAAAGTGACCTCCAGTTGTATCTACTGTACCAACAAAGATCAATCATGAAAGTGAACACAGAAATCTGGGAAGAAATTAGTACCATTGGGTTTTTAATAAAATTCCGAGTGGGCTTCCTTCCAGAAATTTACAGGTAATTTACAAAGGCAATATCTTAATTCAACTGGAGAAGCTGAGGAAGAAAACCATTTGGACATTTCATTATTCTTAAAAAATGATAATACACATATTTACACTTTTCACAATTCCGGGCAAGTAGAATTAATAGTGATCCATGTTGCCCAATTTTTGTGGCATTTAAATAAAGCAATTTCATTCAAAGGAATAAGCAGAAGAGTTGATACCATATAAATCATACCTTCAATAAATTACATGTATCTGTTGGTAACTTTTCAAGGACGATAATATTGATTACAGACTCCTATATAGCTTATCCAGTTGATGAAACTGAATCCATTCCCTGACATGACAATATTCATGTATCACTTATATACCTGAATAACTGTAACTGATCAAATCAAATCCAAACCAAGTAACACTCAAAACTGTCATGTTGTAATTTGCAGTTATTTCATACTTAAAAGAGAAAGCAAAAGCTGTCCTAATAGAACCATATCTTAATTGCTGGCAAAATGGAAATATATTCATCATGGGTACAATTCCTGTCCAACACACACCCCTCTCATCATTAAATCAATACAAGTAATACTGTGACATATGCTTTAAATACACTGCATAAGGAAACGGATTCAAATTTCTAAATAAGGACCCCAAATACATTGTACTTTTCAAAATACATGTAATACGATTACCTCACAAGTATAGTGTAACTACATGTAGTACATTAAAAGAAGAAAAAAAGCAATGTGTTATGTAGAGTACAAGTTCCACATTGGAATTTTAGCAGGCTATCTTGCACTTTTCAAATCCAGGGCCAACATTCCAATGAATGAGTGAACCAGGACACTGGGTTTAAACTTAGATTCAGTCAATTTTAAGAAAGCTATGACTGGGATGATTTTTAAAGTAACAAATTGCATTGGTACAGTCTAGGCAACTTATGGATGAATATACAAATATACTCTCATGCACATGGACCTTTTGCAAGTGGTTCAGATTCGCAAGTTTCACGCCACCAAGTAATTAAAACTGGACTGCACACTGAAATTTTGCAGTGTGGCCTCAATGCAGCCCATGTTCACATTTCATAAATTTTTCATGTCACACAGGTTTTGGATACACAGTTTATGTACTTGTTGATACTGTGATGATTTCATTTCATTTCCAACACATATCACTGACTCCATATCATGGCAGCATAAGATATGAGCACTCAGTATTTCCTTCAAATCTATCCTATGCACACTTTCATGGTACTATGCAAGTGTTTTGTATCATTCAACAACTCTCTGGCAACCTGAACACAACCCCCACTTCTCAAACGCTTTTTGAACTCCCAGTCAACATTCAAACGGTCAAGTGACGATCTACCAGACTGGTCTGCAAAAATTACGGCCAACATGCCAAAGTCACCCACATGATCGACGATCTGGATTGGCATACTCTGGAGCTTGGAGGAAAAGTTGGGAGACTCACTCTTATGAAACAGATCCAGAGAGGATACCAGGACTTCCGTAAGTCCATAACAACTCTTGCTGTCACAAGATCTTAACGATCAACAATTAGCAATGGTCAACAGTTGAAGCAGATCTACTGTATGACAGATGTCTTTAAGTTCTCTCTTTCCTGGTACATGTACGGAAACTGTAAAGGCTGGAATAGGCTCCCTAACTGCATCATCAATATTGCATCCCATGACACTTTTAAGACACAAACACTAAAACATTTTAAACAAAGATCATTCTATTCCATGGTCACTTGACCCTAACCAATGTCTATGCTAGCAAGTCTGTTGACATGTATAGCAGAAGAACTTTCCAGCTCACAAAATAAACTCTTTTTGAGTGTTTTTAATCATGAGATAGAACAATGGATAGCAAATGGCAAAAGAAAAGCCCATTCTCGTGTTAATATGGTATCAAGATCAAGAAGGTTGAAAGAAAAAATGTGCATCTTGTACAAAAATTTGTTTTCAGATATCGTAATTTGAAATTCATATCATGTAAGTGCGGAAAACAATTTACATATGGAGGTTTAATATATCAAAGAAAATGCATGTATGTTGCCATTACAATGGAGGTAAAGTTCAAGGATGATGATGATGATGCAAAACTGCAAATACCTGGCTAAGAGAGATACGAATGAACTCATCCTATCGTATCATATTGCATCGTATCCTATCATAAAGCATAATGATGAGGATGGTAATTCCAATAGAGAAGTAGATGATGATGATGATGATGACCACGATGGTGATGATGATAATTTTTATGACGATCACCTAAAAAAATGCAACATGTAGATGTTTTACATAATCAAGGTGACATACCATATAAAATAGGAGTCATCAAAAGACCTTCCCCCCCCCCCATTAATAAATGTGACGATACAAGTGATAACATTCATTTGAACTTGCAGTAACACACAAATATCGTCAAGAAAACAAACTGAAATTTTTAATGTAGTTGTTTTGTACATTATGAAAAAATTCTCTGTTAAGTGGAAGATATAAGGATAACAAATATGTAATAATTTCGCACTGAATATGAGTATTGGTAAACATTCCCAGGGGATGTTTCACAAAGAGTTAAGTTGGACTTGGAGTCATACCTAAGCGCTAATGTACATCCAGTACTTAATGAGTAATCTAATTGATGAGACTTCCCAATAGCGCGCATCAAGTGAGCATGATCTGACCAATGAGGTGATGCATAATATACAGCACGTAACTAGGAATTTAAGAGTGAATTTAATTCCAAAGTAACTCTTTGTGAAAGCACCCCCCCCCCCCCCCCCCCCCAAGTATACAAGACCTGATCATGCTGAGTAAATGTCATACTTACTCTAAGAATTATGTTCAGGGTCACTTTGCTCTGAAAGTAGAAGTGCCTCCAATTTCAAGGAATTCTAACAAAGATTATGCTTCCTATTTCATTCATATACAGAACATGACACAGTGGATCACATCTGTGAAATTTTCTTCTGACTTTGCCATGATCAAAATGAAAGTGATGGCTCTTAACAAGATCCTTATGATCAACGTATCAAATCCTTTAAGGTATTAGCCCACATTTGCACAACATTGTTTCAGAATTTGAAGAGAAATAAGCCAATTTCAATTTTAAATGACAGATATTCATGTAATACTATCATGTTATCAATTTACAACAATATTCCAAAGAATAAGTGAAAAATTAATGGTTTTACTCTTAAAGCATCAGGAAGACGCGTTTACAAAACAAAGAAAATAAAAGAAAAATTGTGTTGAATATTTTCTTCTCAATCCTAAATGGGAATGTACTGGGATCTAAAACTTTACGAGTGTTTTTCTGTGGCTTAAAGCAATCTAAAGTAAAACCTCTGCAGGTTGAGTGCCACTTGCAAATGTGGGCTGCTGCCTTTAATAAACTGCTGCCTTTAACTAAACTTCGCAATATATCTTTTACAGAATGTTGCATATCAAGAGTTTCCTTTTATACACTGAGGTCATTCTGACTTTTCATTCTGACCGACTAAATGAAAAATCACGAGTTCTATGGCTTCACGTTGGTCAATATCTGACCAAATAATAGACAAGATGGCTTGTTCAATGCAGCAATATGAAACACTTGCTATTATTGTCACCATAACATACATCTTCTGGTGAATTGTCATTTGGTCTACTCCCCCTTTGTCCAATGCCCATTTGGTCTCATCCCACATTGTCTATTCCCATTTCATCTACAACCAGTTTGTCTAATAACCATTTGGTCTAAATGCCACTTAGTCCATTTACCATTTCATCTAATTTCCAGTTAGGTTATGCCCATTTCGTCCAATACCCACTTGGTCTAACACTACATCTATCTGATTGGATGAACTGGTAATAGACCAAATAGTCATTGGACGAAATGAGGAAAAATAAGTAGACAAAGTGGCAATAAGACCACTTGATCATTAGACAAAATGACAATTAGCCCAAGTGGGTATTAGACCAAGTGATGATTGGACCAAATGACAATTAGACCAAAATGATAGACCAAATAGGTCTAGCCATGGTGGTGTTAGACGATCTGGCAATTAGACCAACTGGTAGTAGACCAATTGGCTATAAAACCATCTTCTCATTGATTTTCCTATACAGATAGTGTATCCAATTCTATTATCTTGCGAACAAAAAAAACAAACAAAACAAGACAAATGCCCTCAAAATTTAACATAATCACCCTAAAACTTCTTTAACAACATAGCCTACAAAAAATCAGTGACTATGCACTGTAAAAAAATACTAGGTAAATTAGAAAGTTTGCTAACACAGAATCCAATAGTCATTGCTGGGGACATACTGTAAAACCAGAAAGTTCTGTATAATGAACCCTCACCAACTAGAAAACTTTAAGTGCCTTGATTATATTAATTTGCGACATGAAAAATCACAAAAGTAAACCACTTGCTAAATTTGCAAAAGTTCTTAACAAAGGTAGGCTTCTTGTTCTACAGTATGTCACCCATAATAATAATAATAGAATTGCAAGTCCATAAATCCATTGTCAGCGAGCATAAAACACTGTGATAAGAAAAGATTAAATGGTCTACTGAGAGCCAGATATCTTCAACTCCTCTTTTCATAAATACAACGAATGCCATTCTGGCACTCAGCAGAATAAAATGGTCTTCACAAAGGAAAACTTGCTTGTACTAGAAAATCTGTCTCAAATGTGCCACAATATTTGCAAATACATGTACTTAAATCCACACCACATTACACCAGCTGACTGCAATTTGATTTAGGAAGATTTTCTAACAGCCCTAGATGTGGACATGTAAAATGATTGAGATTATGAGTAGTCATATGAAGAAATAAAGCCTCCATGATGAAGGAAAAGCCAAAAGGGCTCTGAACTAAGTGACTTCAAACTTGTTCCCTAATTGCAGGTGATCTGTAGCCGATTTAGCACTTACTCTGACTCGAAGACTTGCACCATACCACTCTTACAAGTTCTAGTTTTCCTATCAGTACTCATTCTCTCAATGTGGAAGATTAATTCTGCACGGGTAAATTTCCACATCTCATGCATTTACAACTTCTTCAAGACTCGGATATCAGTGGAATAGGATTGTGCCTGTTTTGGCTTCACTACAATAAAGTGGATCTGCTGATCGCATAGCAATGTTGTGATGCAGGGTTTTCCAGGCCCTGCTGGAGTGAGTGCTGGATTCGAGTTGGAAAAATAGTTGAGATCTTGTCACAAAAAAGATAAAAACTCGCTGTATAAAAAGGGATGAGATGGGGCTGCTGATCACAGGAAGTAGTCCGGCTGAGGCTTCTTGGCAGGGATCCCTCGAACCTCCTGCAAAAAAAAATAATATATGAGGTGGACAATGATGTCAGAAAGCAGCAATGAAAACTTCATGCTTAAAAATAGGAAAAAATCTCTCTAAAACCCACCGCACACTACACGATCTGTCTGCGCTCCGAGTTTGGGAAAATTGTTATAATATTTGATTTGAACATTCAAACATGGAAAATCATACTGACCAAAGTTCTAAATTGTTGTATGAATAGTGAAGTTGAAATTCCAGGCTATCGTGTGCCTCCTTGTAGGTACAAACATGAAGTCAATTCCGAATCGTGGTGATGTCATAGCAATCTTACGATCAGCTACAATTTAAAGTCGATTTCGCCTTACTCCACCACATGGCCTGCAGTTAACCAAAATTTTGATTAGTGCGTTCCTGTATTTATTGCGAACCTCAAATTTTTTTTGTTTGAACCTTCATATTAAATGCAAAATAGCCATACGTTCCAAATCTGCTCGCAATCTGATCGTATAGTGTGCGGTGGCCTTAACACGGCTCCTTCTGACAATATGCATGGAAAAGCAGTAATTTCAAACCTGCCTTCGCATAGCCGACTTAAAGATTGTAGTGCTTATTTCCTCTTTAAGATATTCAGATTCAAACAGCAAAAACTGACATGACCAGAATGAACACTCAATGTGCAGAATGTTTTGTTCGTTCTGCTCATGTGTTTGGTTTGTTTTACAAGGCTCTTCATGAAAAGTTACTGTAAACGCTGTTATTTATGCAGGATTAATTTTTCGCGCTCAGCGACCCCAAAACATATAATGCGGGTTCTTGAATTCAAGCTGCACAATTACTCACTTGCTAAACTAAAGTGCATTAGTGCAAGATTTGATTTGATATTTGTATTGTATGCAATCGTTTTTCTGCCTTAAATGGTCACATTTGAATAAAAATTAGGCACACAAGTCTACACACCAGTGCGCTCCATTTATTGTTTCACACCACCACCCTTCACACACGTGCAGTCCATTCAAATATGCATACGGCAGACACAACCTACACACACTTAATACTTAATTAAATTGGATTCAATTAAGTATTAATCAGCTGGAGCGCGCAATTCAGCGTCCGTTCAAAACCAGCATAGGAAATCATGCTAATATTTTCATGCGTTCTAGAATTCGCACACGCCGAAAATCGCGCGAAATGCTCGAATTCAAGAACCCGCGAATATGTTTTGGGGTCGCTGAACGCGAAAAATTAATCCCGCAAAAATAACATTGTTTACAGTAACTTTTCATGAAGAGCCTTGTAAAACAAACCAAGTGCGATTTTAGTCAATCTTAGTCTTTGTGAAACGCCTCCCCTGGACAAGCCTTAAAGCGGAGGTGATTACAAAGCGGAAACTCCTTACCTGAGGAGCAGCTTCAAATATCGTAAAGTCCCTCTGTAGATGCTCGTCTAATTCCAAGATGGCTGCCACGTTTCCGCACCTGAAAAGACAATGGAGTAATAAGTGGTTAAACGTCTGGAACTTCGCTGAAAATCAAACTGCAAGAGAACACCAGAAAACTCTTTTTGAACAATCATACTAATGAACTATTCATGGTTTTATTGAGATGGAAGCATTACTATAGTCACTATCATACGCATCAAAGTAAACGTTGTCACACTTGCCAAAAATGAATTTACCTCTCATCCCTCTTCCAGGGAAAAATAAAAAAAAATTTCTTCTCCAAAAACTTTATGCACCAAGTTCTTATTTTTCATTTGACATTTGAGCTTGTCCTAGTCATTTCAACCGTTTGCCTACATGTCCATAACTGACCATGGCTTTATAAGTCCAGAAGAATTGTCATGTTTGTCCAAACAAAGGTTCTCTCTCTTGCAGAGACAATGAATTAACACACACCACACAAAGACAGTCAAATATGATACATCACTATATATCAACCATATCCCTTGGCTAAATATTAGTTTTATCTTATTTGCCTTATTTACAGGGGGTACCCAAATCAGAGATTAAAACACTGTTATCTTTAAGGACCTTGCACAAACATGTACAAACTATGATTGAGACATGATACAGAACAAAATGCTGAAACAACACAAAAAGGAGAGCACAGAAGAGAGGAACATAAGAACAAGAAATACAAACCAGGCTGTAAAAAAAAACTTCCATCAGAACTAAGTAAAAAAAACCTATACACCCTGTTCATGAGAAAATAAAGTATCAAATTGTATGCACAATATCAATTCTTCCTTTGGGTCAAATAATGAAACAAGGCTACAGCCATGATGCATCTGGCCCCATTCATGTGCAATCATTCTTGCAGGTAAATTGAAATATTTAGCCTCATTTGACCTCTGACCTGCTTACAAGAACTTTGACCCCTTAATAACAGTGAGGTCCCTATAGGGCATCTACTTCCACATTTGGTTACAAATGGACTTATGGTTCAAAAGTTACAACCCAAGAAGAAATTTGTAGGTAAATGTTAATACTTGACCTCATTTGACCTTTGACTACATATATGACATTTGACCCCCAAATAACATTGGGGCCCCTACAGAGCATCTACCATCCAAGTTTGATTACAAATGGGCAAATGATTGCAAAGTTATTCCAGTTTCATAAGCATTATGGACAAAAGGACGGCCGCCGATAAGGATCCCTTAGTACGCTCTACCTCAGTGGCTCGATAAAAAAATCAAAGAAATTAGAGAGATGTGGTGCAATCATATTGATAATTTCATGGTCATACTAGGTGGTAACGATGTAGATATCATCTTTGATAAGGATAACAAATTGCTTTAATCACCTGTAGCAATAGTTGGGGGCAGACCACACTGTTAGCACCGTTTCGTTGAAATGCCATTTATAACCTTCTATCACCAGCTGATGCGCTCTGCAGATCATGTCAATGTTGTTGGCTGCATTGAACTGACTGACGACATCACTACCAAAGAGATAGCCAGCACCCCTAGGGCTAACTCCCCATCCTTGTGTATCTGCTCAAAGATTGAGAAGAGATTTGAAAAAATAGATATATCACTGAAGGTAATTAATAACCCCACCCCGAAGTGTGTGTGCCACATTTCAAGAGCATTGCTCGAAAAATGATGAAGTAGTTCGATCTGCAAGATTTTCCCAATTTATTGAAATAATATGCTGTTAGCATGGCAATGCACTTTCCAACACATTCAAAAAAGATCTTGCACATCTTCATCCCAAGACCAATGTGTTTGCCAAATTTCATGAGCACTGCTCAAAAAATTAGGAAGTAGTTTGATCCAAAAGATTTTCCCCTGATCTATTGCTGTCACCATGGCAATGTAGTTTCTGACACATTCAAAAAGTATGTCTTGCACATCTTCATCCCAAGACCAATGTGTGTGCTAAATTTCATGACCATTGCTTGAAAAATTGAGGAAGTAGTTTAACCCACAAGATTTGCAATAGACCGACCGCCCACCTGACCGTACGCTGATTCCTATATACCCCCTTCAAACTTCGTTTGGCTGGGGTATAAAAAGAGAAAAAGAATATGGGATACTAAACCTCTTTCAAAGGGAGCACTGTAAATGGCTCTATCAAAGAGTATTGCTTATTAAGTATGTTTTCTAGCAAAAATGAACGAGTATAATTTCAATAAATGACACAAATATACAATGACACAATTGGCTTCAGCTTTTGAAACAAATTTATTAAGAGGGTAGGAATTTCTTGAACTCCCTGTAATTCAGGACAATTTCCCCATTTTGTGACTTGGCTCATCTACAAATAGCTCTAGAACCCAGAAATACCAGATACATGAGCAGAAACAGTAAATCTGCACAATTTGTTGCTTTTGAAAATGACAACAGGGACTGATTTGTGGAAATTTGGTAGTTGTTAAGTTCAGAATCACCATTTCTTCAAACAAACTGGCAATTTTCAACTCAAAATACAGTTTTAGTCCATTTGAATATTCCACATTTTTGTTCCTCTTGAATGGGATTTCATAACAGGTTTAAATGCGAGTTAATTTCACTTTGTGGGTCTGATCAGTGTAGAACACACCATGGACCATCAGATGGTTTCCCTTACGAAGGATCAATAGAAACCTTTCTGGAGAGGCAGTGTATACAGCCACATGCGTGTCTCCATACCTTCCAAAGGCCCAGCGTGAGGACAGAGCCTCATGCATCTCCAATACTCTATGTACAGTACATGCAATGTACTGTTTGGTATGGAACGGCAATGACTCCGTGATCGTGATGAGGTATTACCGTATCGTACACTGCATGATGTACCATAAATAAAGTATTAGAGACATGTGTTGCTGTATTCTCACACCGGTCTTTGGATACAGCCACACGTGTGTGGCCATAAAGTAGAGACACACACTACCTTTTTGGAAAAACCACATGCCTGTAACAAGCCCTTTTTTTTCTCAACAGTGGTATTTCTATAAAGGTGTAAGTTCACAGTTTTCATCAATTACCTTCTGGATCCGACCATAAGAGATCACACATGGGACCGTCGTGAGGTACTTCCTGTTTCCTGTCAATCATTCTAATCTGATCTAAGGTTGTGATGGACGGTGACAGTCCTCCATGGACACAGAAGATCTAAGACAGAGAAAAGAAAGGAGATTACATTTATACATCTTCATTCTAAATGTTGTTGTAATGCAATAACCGCTCGTGAACGGGATTAGCCAAGCTAAGAGCAACTTGGCTTTGAACACTTTTTAAAATCAGTTTTAGGTTTTAGGGTTTGCTAGTGTTGGGTTGAAGTTAGGAATGGAAAAAAAAAAATCAAGCTGAGCAATTGTACAGAACCTGTCACACGATCTCAAAAAGAGTTTTTTGGTTCTTAATCGTTCTTTCTTTAATACTCTCAAGTTACAGGTCTTCAAAAGTTCCGCAACTTCCCTCGCAAGGAAAGAAAAGATGGAGTGAAAAAGAGTATTTTGGAGATTTGCAAGAGAGAACTTTCATTGTATGCAGACAACTTGACAAGTGTAAAACTTATAGAATTCCACTGAACATGTTTTATCTATAAGTACTTTATTGTACTGCTATCAAACATACAGTCAGAACCGAAAGTTTAGATACACCGGGAATAAAAACAGATCACCTTACATTTTCTCAATATCACTCAATCTATGATACATGTAGGAGTCATTATGTATTACATTTGTAAGTCTCAAGAGTGACTTTACTTGATGCACATACATACAGTATATTAAGCAAAGGCCACTTTTACCTGTCCTCCTGATGAGAAAAGTTGGCAGGAATGAGAGAATTTGTGAGAATGTATTGTGTTTTTTCACATGTTTACATAAACATTTGGGGTCAACTGTGTATGTAACTTGTTAAGGGCTTACTTAACTCCCATCAATGATGGCAGACAAACTAAGATAATCACGGATCTCTGTACAGTATCTCCACACAGTGATGGAACCATACTTTCTTAGACACTCATCATAATCATATGGATTGGTGTCATACAAAAATCTCTGTATAAGGGTGAAATAGGCTTTAAAGATAATGCTTACCTTTCCATCAATGATGGCAGACAAACTAAGATAATCAAAGATCTCTGTACAGTATCTCCACACAGTGATGGAACCATACTTTCTTAGACACTCATCGTAGAAACCATAGACCTGGGTGATTTGCCGGCTTTCATGGTTACCACGAATTAATGTGATTCTGTCTGGGTACCTAACCTGAATCACAAAAATAAAGTCACAGCAAAAGACCATCAACAAACCTAATTCATATTGTACAATATCTATTATACTCCTTACTCAAAAGGAATTCAATAGGACTTGGGTGATTTGCCTGCTCTCATAGTTTCCTTGACTTTATTTATGTAATTCTGATTCCAAACATACAAAAAAATCAATGAAACTTCACAATATACATATCGTCAGTCAAATTCTAAGGCACTTTTAGAGGTCAAAGTACATAATCAAAAAAATGAATAAATACATCTTTTTTTTTTTAAATGGATTTTCATTATTTCCATAGAGAAATATTAGAAAGCTTTACTCTTATTGTAAAAAGCGACAGATGAAAAGGACCCTAATCAACACATCTGTACAGGCTTGCACTGAACCCAATTTCATGTTATTGTTTATCATCATCCTAATGTACTCATTAACCATTCTGTAAATCAACCAAAGAATAATAGGTAACATTTGGGGGGGGGGGGGGAGGGGGGTAGTATCATACATACATGTACTGGCTATACATAAATTATTTTTGTTGCACTAATTGCCACCCTTTATAATCATAACTTTTGTCTTGATGGAGTGTGTGTGTGTCCACAACTGCTGATATTGGCTCTACTAATATTTTGGAACATTATCGAGATTCAACTACATTGCTCCAATTCCACACAATATCAAGATGTAATGTTAAACTACCACGCAAGTGACGCAACTGCTGTTTAAATTCATATAAAAGATCATATTGGTGCATTCAGTAAGTTTGGTTTCCATGTTAGTTGCATTAACTACTAGAATTCAACTTGACCTTTGACTATAACACTCTTTAAAGAGAAGCTTGAGTTCTGGAAAGTCGAAAAATAATTTATGAACTTTCTCATTCTTTCCATGTCGGTTAGGAAGAATACCAGACTAAAAAAGAATTGCTCTTCAAATACCCTCATATTGGTAATATAATAATAATATGACGAGAAAAAGCAGAAAAGTTCAGGGGGAAATATTCATGCCAGATTTGTGCGTGGTCCCATATACTCATTTTTTGTGCAGTGCAAGAATTTTTTTGGAAAAAGTATTAAAGTGTAATTTCTTACAAATTCGATCATCTCCAAATCTCACACCAGACACCTATGTTAACCCTTTGTGACAGAGGTCCACATTTTGTGGTTTGGCCTAATATCTTTTAATGCAAAGCCCTAAAAATCATACCAAATACATGAACAGAAAGAGCAAAAAATTCTACACAAACTGTGCCCATTTTGGTTGCATCAATATTTATTGTTTGATGCTGAAAATTTTTTAAAGGAAAATAAGCATTAAAATCCTTAAATTGGCAATGTGATATAAAGTTTAAAATCACCGTTTTCCCCTGCAAAATTGGTAACTTTTTGACTTATCATCATAATTTTTGTCAATTTATATTCATTTCTAATACATTACATTTTATAAATGAAATGTAGCAATAAAATAAAAATGTTGGTGTTGCCAATTTGAAGAATAAAAGCTGATCAAATTAGGCTTTAAATAATTCCTGTCACGAATGGGTAAATATACAATGAATCTAACCCTCCCAGTTGCTTCGGAACAGTTTCTTTTATATTACATGTATGATCGCATGACCAGAACTACAGTTTATCTTTAATTTACACATCTGACTGCACAAAATCATTGTCGTTTTTAGGAACCAGCAAATCCGAAATATGCAATATACTGCAGATTCGCCCTTTTTTAAAAAATGAGGAAATGGGGTATATGGTCATCCTACATACACTACAGATTGAAGTCACTGATAACGAAGTATTACGCAGATTGTACATGATGAACAAACAGGGGATGCCCACTAGGAGAAGAGATAAAGAAATTAAATGAACAGACAATCACTTACTTTAAGAGCTAAAAGAAGAAGAAATGTTTCTACACTGTAAAAACCTCTGTCAACAAAGTCACCCATAAAGAGATAATTTGTGTCTGGAACATCGCCGCCAACCTATAATGAAGAAACAAATATAAGAAAAAAAATAGAGATTTTTTTTCTTCTACATGAAAAATTATATTTCACAAGATTTTGCACACTTCATATTCCAAGATTCAACAATATACATGTAAACAAAGAATTTTCTAATTCCATCTGAAACCACAAGCATTTTATATAAAGGTTAAAAAGCATCACAAAAACTGAGTGTGTGAAAAGCGAGACAAATACAAGCAGAGGATGGATTCAAAGATAGCAGAGAGGAGAAAAAAATAAAAGAAAGACAATGAAAGAAAGAAGTGCACAAAATGTTGAGATAAAGAAAGATGAGAGGGGGAAGAAGACAGACAATGATATGAAAGAAAAAAAAATAAATCCAAATATATATGCAGGAGATTGGGAGAAAGAGATAAATATGGATAAAAATGAAACACAGAAAGAAAAAGAAAAGAGGGGAAGACTCAAGCAAACAAAAGAGCGCAGAGGAGCTCCTGCGCGCTCTTTTGTTCCGAACTTCAAAGGCTCTTTTCTCTGAATGGAGGTTATTGATTCCTAATTATCCAATGTGTTTTTGAGGGGGTTATTGTGGAGCAATTTGGATGAGTCATATACCATTGGAAAGCTGAGAATCTCTACTTTAAAATGAGCTATAAAACAGAAAAATGAATTTTGGTGACTTATTGGTGGTTTTGAGGCGGCAGGTCACATTTAATCTCATGAGAAGAATTATATCTACTTAGAAAAAAATCCTTGAAATTGTCTGAAAAGAACCCTTAATTATAAGCCTACCCTATACCCGACAGCTTTTCATTATAAAGATATCATTTCCGAATATCGCTACATTCTCTGAGAAAATAAAATAAAATGCTAAATAGACCTTGAACTTTAGACATTTAATCTCAGAAGAAAGGAAGCAGCCTAATCATGTACATGTACATGTATAATAAAGACATTATACAGTGTAACATCTATCAAAGATATTTCCTGCTAATGATAATCAATCAAAAGCACAACAGCTGAATCCTCATTACACTCAGTCCTAGTTGTTCAGAGATCTTCACAACAAAGCATTTAATGATGTACATGTAACTTGTAATGTTGTCAGTTTTATCACCGATTATACATAACTTATGTTTTGATCAAGCACAATTGTGTTTGGAATCAAGTTTCATGAGTGTTACATAGAGGGGTAATACTGCTGTTTTAAAATCTCTCTGTCCTGGTGATTAAAAAACATTCTCCAGTAAATACGATGCAAGACAAAGAAGGGCATTATTTTGAACATAATTAGGATGCACATTTAAGCTGTATATTCTTCAACCACTATTGCCAGTGCTCAAAAGTGAAAACATAGGCTGACAAAGGTGTCTCAAACTCTAATAATCACTACATTAAACCTTACACACAATGACTGAACTGCATGTACATGTACACTGCACAAGGCATTTGTGCTACATTCTTTAAAGGCACTGGCTAACTTTGTGAGCAGCCGATTTAAAAAATTCCCAAACTAAGATGAAACATGTGTATGAGTACTTGTATTTGTACTCAAAAACCCTGAAACCAATCATAATTTGGAATGAAAAACTGTCAGTAAGACTCAAACTGCGATTTTATTATTTTTGGTCTCAGAGACAATAACTAAGAGGACCATTTTGCTCAAGTTTAAAAAAACGTTATCCGCCTCCCTCTGCGTAATACGCCAATAAACGCAGTACGGTCCGGTGAGCCATGCGTGCATGCGCGCTCCTTATGTCAAGTCTGTGCAATCGAGCGTTATATATTTTTCAAACACTGGTTCACATTTGTAATATTTAAAAATACATGTACTTCCTGTGGATATGATACTTTAAAACTTTCAAACTGGTATTTTTACAATTATGTATATCCCATTTTCAAGTTGTAAAATGAGTTTTTTTTTAAATGATAACAATATTAACCAATGCCTTTAAGCTGTAGAAAAATGCATTTAAAAATATTTAACCAGCTGCCTACTGGAACCAACTGATCCCTGTATTAGGGCCATTCTCGGTCATGTGTGTGACCCAAATCATGAAAAACAGCTGATTCAGAACTAATTTGTCAGTATTTATCTTGGAGCAGAAGTCTCTCATTTGGAATTTTGAGTAACTGTAGTATCCCCAATAGGCTGAAGGTAATCATTTTAGAAGAGCATACAATATTTTTCTTTCAGAAATCAAATTAGGTCGGTTACGTGTGTGACTTCACATGAAAATGGGTCTTACTTGCTGGTATTCAAACCTATTTTTCTCGCATTTCCCTGGGACTGTCGGGTTTCCCCTTATCATTACTGTATGATGGAGAATGCTCTAAACCGTTTTAAAGAAATTTTTCATAAATGAATGAACATTCTGTTCTTTTAGAGGTGAAAATTGGGTCAGTCACGTGTGTGACCACTCAAAAAGGGGGCATTTTTAAATGACTCTGTAAGCACATTATGGTTGAGAAATTAATTATTCTTATCAAAGAAAAGGGAGCTTTTTTCATGTAAAAACTGGTTACAACTGGTTTCCAGAGAATGGCCCATTAAAGCTATGGGAATAAAAGAATTCAGTGACTGGGTGCACTGATACTAACTCTTTACATCTTACCTTAAATAATTCTTTGAGGTCATAGAACTGACCATGGATATCTCCACACACTGTAACTGGAGCATCGACTCTCTGTACATTGCTTTCTTCTACTAAAATTTCCCTGTAGAAAAACAATAATAACATAATTTTAAAAATTACACTGAAGATAAAGCTGAGTTTTGGTCGTGATTACATTGTGAAACAAACTCTCTGGAGGTACATGTAATTGGGAAAGGTTGAAAACTAAAATATCAAAATAGGTCCCCCCCCCCCCCAAAAAAAAAAAAAAAAAAAAAATCACATTCAAAGAAATGTCATAGTTACAAATTGATGAAAAATCACTTTCAAAGCAATGTACTGCACAAAGATATGGGACTACATGTACACACCAAGATGGCATCAAAACAGTTTTCAGCTTTTCCTGGTCAATATTTAACAGAATATACAGGGACAAAGTTTTTCACAACACCTTCATGTTCCTAATGTATGTGAAAATAAAAATGGGAAGAATCACAGATCATTTTTCACCCTCACTACCTAGTTTTAGCTTGCAATTCTCTTCCATACACTACAATAAATCTTGATATTATCTAATCAAAAGTCATAAAATCTGTCTTGATGATCATGATATCAGTACAATTCTCTTTATTGCATGTAGATCAACATTTAGAAGTACTTGACCTTTGCAATAAAACATCAGTTTCTATTTTCATCAAAACTGTTTATAAACATTAGTGTTACAACAAGTAAGCACACTGCAGAAGTGATACAAGGAAGTGAAAGACTACATGTACCTTAGATGGGAACTTGTCACTGATTATTACGAATTGATATACTATCCGACTTCCCATCTCAGATCTAAAAGTCTAAAGTATATACATGTACATGTACATGTACTGTACATATCTTCCTTGTAAAAATCAGGCAATTTAAAACGCATTCTGAAATGCTGTTTTAAACGTACCAATCCTGAAGTCGATTACTAACATCTATTCTGAACAAGAACTCAATCATGTACATGCTATTCTGGCTCTAAGCAGAGAATATTAAAAAATGTTAAGAATCCTGTTCCTTAAAATATTATCCAGCTGATGGGCATGATCCACTGAACAGAACTGTTAAAAATATATCTAGGCAATCAGAAAATCACAAAAATGCCAGGTTACATGTATAAAAATAACTTTGCAAGTTTGCATGATACATAATACAGGGGCACTTAAAGTCAGGAGGCAGGCACATGTTGTGCTCTTGAGCTCGTGTGAGCTTCAGAGAAGCAAGATCGCCAGCCCCCTCCTCCCTTTTAATCTGAATATTTCACTTGATCAAGGTGACCTACGTGTATGATCCACTTGAAGGAATGCTATAGAAATGAGATCATTCATCATCCCCCTACACTACAAAAAGCAAATATTTTCCCAGAATTTGAATTTTACTGAGTATTGCGGTGATTTCTCTCTTCTACTAAACTCTCTGCCAGCTTCTGTCAACTATTGGCACAATCGTGAACAGTCGTAAAAATTAGTTTTCTCCTTCACCATTGTACCAGAAAAACTCAAACAAGGCTAGTGTGTTTAAGTGATAACTAAAGAATAATGATCAGCATTAAAAATCCTATTCAGTGTCATATTCCCCTTAAAAATCCTACTAAATAGGATAAAATCCTACTAATTGGCAGCTCTGCTAGGGTAAAAAAACCACTATTTTTCAATTACTCTCACACTCATTTTATCAGGACGGGAAGGCCGCAAATACCAAGAATGCTGCATAAGCAGCATATATAGATAGGCATGTATATATATATATAGAGAGACATACATAGCAATCATGACCGTGATTGAAGATTTCATTTTATCGTTTTAAGAATGTTGGGAATTTTCTTTTATTCTTGGGATTTTTTTTTATTTCAAAGTAAGAGCTTTCCAGTAGACATTGTAAAGGTACACCTGTACATTTCAATTTCACAGCCTCAACACCAGCTAGGGAGCTTTTTTCTTTTTCTTTTCTTTTTTTTTTTTTCTTTTTTTTTTTTCATTTCTTTGCGTGTACGTTTGTATTTGGCGTTTGTTTGTTCTTCTTGTTGTTGTTTTGGTGTCTTCTGTTAAGTTTATTTGTATTCTTTTGCTCTTTTCTGTTGCTTTACAATAACCAAGTCCTGCCAATGCACTGAATACTGACCTTGCTTTGGCACATAATGCTTTGACTTCACTTTCCTTGATGATTTCACAGTTTCTCAGCTGCTCTATTTGCCTAAAAGAAAAAGATAATGTTCAACAAAATTGCAGTTAAAAACAACATAAGGATAATTCATAGAATTCTTGCAACTGTACTGATCAATAAAATCCTGGGAGTAACTGACCAATACTGGAAGTCATGTGTGACCTTAAGTCCAAAACTCCATTAGGGTAGGATGTACAGATGCTCATGACGCAGAGAGTGAGCGAGGTTGATTTATACAGATATTTAACCAGTTATATATGAAGCAGGAAATCCCTGCAATATTGAAACCCCTACAGGGTTTTTTTTTTTTCCACGTATAAATGAGATATGATGCAGGGGAGAAAAAAAAACCAGAGGTAAGAGGCATATTTTTACCTCCTGGCGGCAAAAGGAAAAGGGTGTGGACAAATCAAAGTTAGCTCAAATGTGACATGACAATCAGTTTGTCTGCACAAATTTAGGCAAAACTAAAATTATTTGGAGATGACACGTTTATTTGGGTCTCATTATGATAAGTGGGGGTTTACTGGGCCATGTGAAAACTGAAGTAAAAAAAAGAAATGTGGGGGTTTACCGCTGGATATCTGAATGAGCCTTTACCCCCATCAATATTCATATTCATATTCATATTCATTCACTCAATATTCATAAATAAAACTTTAAGTCGGGGAAAATTCAATCAAACTCACCTATCTAAATCACTGCAGTCTGCCATCTTTAGACCTGTTGTGGAACCCCTTCCTGTTTTGCTCTGTTTTAGAAAGAGGGAAATATTAAAGGTGTAAGTGTAAACTATACTGATAGGTTCTCACTAGAAAAAAATCCACACACGGTTCCCAATCTGCACAAAGCGTGGAAGTTTTGGAAGCTTCGGAAGTTTTACGGAATAACACCTAAAGATAGGTGTGGCAGCAGTATATGCTATAGTAAAATGATGAAAAATACTTCTTTGCAAGCAGGAGTTGCCTACTAATGGCATAAAAGTAAAAATACATTTCCAAAAAGCAAAACAATCTGTGACATTTACCATTATTGTTAGGAATAAATACTCCAATATTTTTTTACCCTTGTTGCCATGCATGGTGCAGCAATTTCACACATGGTTCTTCCTTGTCTGAAACCCTTTACGCATGGTATTGGAACCATGGGTGTTATGTACTGGCGAGAACCATGCTGATATTGTAAAACATTTATGCAGCTCTAGGTAAACTGCGAAATGGTCATAAGCATTCGTATAAATAACGCTCAGTGCATCTGCAGGCAGTTTTTTACGAACTTACCCAGGCTTACGGCACCTAGTGTGAGGATTCTATGCATGCATATCATGTGCAATTGTGCACGCAAGTGAACGGACCACAGTATAGAGTTTGTGCGCTTGTAAAGAACTCTATGGACAAACGTAAGCAAGAGCTAGGGAATGGGCCGCAGGGAATGCGGAGAGAGACAAAGTCACTTTGTTCCATCTTGAAAAAGACAGTTTATGGAAATCCAAGTATCTTGAGAGTCAATCGAAAACCCACAAAACAGGTGGTCATTTTGGGGTATCCTGAGAACAGAAATCTGAAGCCAAAAAAGGGGACCGTCAAAGCCGCATATCCCTGTAGGGCAGTACTAGATCTAGCCTATATGTACATTATCATGATTATCAATACAAAAGTGCCCCCCCCCTCCCCCGGTATCGTAATAGCTTTAGTTATGACTTGTTCCGTGTAGACCAGGCTCGAGTCATGTCATCATACAGTCATATGGGGTGTTGCAAGAAAGTTGCAATCGATTGCAAGTTGCAACTGATTGTCAATGGCCATTCAAAATCATTGTTGCATGCATGTCTTCTTAAAAGGGCAGACCCTGAGCCAATCAGAATGGTTGTTTCAAAATTAGTAATTACTTGCAATTGATTGCAACTTTCTTGCAATACCCCAATAGTCATACACTGTATGATCAATGTACGTACATGTATGTTACCGACCAGTCATATTACCGACCTCTCCCTAAAAAGTTGTACATCTTCAACTTCCTCTCACTTTCAGTTAATGCCTGGCCCCCTCATGAAAACAAGATACGGCGATAGAGCTTTTTCTGTTGCTGCTCCCCAATCGTGGAATAGCCTTCCTGCCTTCATTCAAAATGCCCTATCGCTACACACCTTCAAAACAATGTTAAAGTACCACTTATTTAAATCTGTATGGGTCGAATTGATTTGCCTCTTTGTAATATAAATTCAATCGTGGTGCTGTTGTTCCAGCTTTCCATTTGGTGTACGGAACTAAGGATAGTGCTTTACTTAATGGCTGCGAGGACAACAACACAGCACCCAGAAACATAGTATTAGGTGCGTTATAAATATGCTGTATTATTATTATTATTATTATTATCTTTGGAATTATGAGGATGTGTATCGCAGGGTCATCGTATTCTGCCTGTGCAGTGTATGTGCGAATACTGTGACGTGCTCAATTTTAGGGTGCGACTGCAATCAGAATATTCAAGGTAACTCTCTTTGAAAATTTGATTTTTCAAAAATTATTTAATGATGAAGATAAGATAACATGGAATTCGGAATCGTATTCATGGGTCAACTATGGGCATCTAGATCTACATGTACTGTACATTGCTTCTTAAAGGAGAATGCAACCCAGACATCGGTGTGCTTCCAGTGAATGAAGAAGAACAAGAAGAGTAAACATTGAAAGTCTGAGTAAAATCGGACAATTTGTTCAAGAGTTATGAAGTTTGAAAGTTTAAGTAAATCCTTACTATCGGATCCTTGAATTGGCAACTTTGCCAGCATCTGTGATGTCATCATGGACAACTCTCCCTTCATTTTGTACACAGAATTGAACATTTTCTTTATTTTCAAGAAAAATAAAAATTCTATGATATATTGTTTGAGTATGACATGGCTATATCAATTCTGCAAGCATTTTTGGAAGAATTATGTGGATTCCTGACATGAAATTTCGTATAAATCAATTTTTTTGAAAAATTATGTACAAAATGAATTGAGAGTTGTCCACGATGACATCATTGATGCTGGCAAAGTTGCAAACTCAAGGATCCCCATAATAGGGATTTACTGAAACTTTCAAAAATTCATAACTCTTCCACAGATTGTCCGATTTTCCTCAAACTTTCACTGTTTACTCTTCTTGGTCATCTTTATTCATGAATAGCACACTGATGCCTGGGTTGCATTCTCCTTTAACTCCCAATCTCAAGAGGCGCATCCATGAATTGTGCAGTTTTTACAAGGAAAGCAGGAGATCACAAATGTCTACCATGGAAAATACCTTTATAACATTTTATAAGTTGTATTTTATCAGTATGGGTAATTAACATCTCCGCCTCCCGGCATCATTCAGAATTTTGTAATTGATTTCAAATATGAATTATTTTTATCTAAATTTTCAAATTAATTTTATTGACAAATCGCAAGTTCGGTAATAAGACACCATCTTTATTTGTTAGAATTAAATTTGCAAGGCTTTTGACAGCCAAGCAAATTGGCATAGATTCCAACTTCATCAAACTCAAACTTAACTTTAGTCAGTGGACTTTATTCAGCAGTAATTTCTCTAGACTCTAGTACTAGTAGTAGCCTACATGTAGATCTGACTATACTGTCACTGTCACTAGTGTCACTGTCAGTCATGTCACATGTGTCAGTATTCTATTACATTTCAAATTCATTTTAGTGAGAAGCTTTTCTGTAGTAGGATGGGAAACTGTTAAGTGGTCGGTAGTTAGTAATATAGGCACATTACTAGACTCAGGATTGCCTAACCGGCAACTAGAACACAGTCAAACAGTCACACTCACAACAGACTCAGAGTCACAATAACATTAACATTAACAATAACCGGCCTATACCGTAGTCGTAGACCATGTAGACCCACAGCCACAGGCACAGCACAGAATTTCAGACAGACACATCTAACAACATGTTTCATAATAATTTTCGAGAAGAATGTCACGAATGTGAGAGAAATTGGTCACCCAAGAACATTGCCACAATATTTTCTCTAACAGATATCTACTAGATGTATGGGTTTAGATTATGTAATGTCTAAAATCAATTAAAAACAGTATCTTACCTAGCCAATCCACGCAAGCCGGTATCACAGTACCATACCCATCTAGCTAGCTAAACCGCCGGCCATATGTACACTTTGGTATGCGCACGCTCAATTACGCTATGGAATCCAATCCAACGACTCACTCTATCTTCTTCTGCTATGTTGAAACGCGCTCGCATAGTAGAGATTTTACGTAGTCCTAGTAAACAAACCCTTTATCAATCAGATAATTATATTCACATATTTTGAAATGAGTATGGGAGAATTATGCACCTCTGTTAATCTTGAAATTATATTTCATGATATTTCATAATAACTAAATGCTAAAATATCACATTAATCAAAGAAACGAAGAAAATATACAAATACACATTATTCATATTACACTACGTACTATTAATTTAGACTAGTCAACGCTGCCTAATCGCGCGCCACTCATACACCTGCTATACTATCATTGTCAAGCTGCAGAGAACGATTGTTAACGAGGGAGATAACCCCAGTCAGATGTATTTCAGAACATGGGATGGTGTCATTGCCAACATAAAGCATCATCAGTCATACCTTTCAAATATTATAACATTAAAATAGTCAGAATGTTAGGTCTAAAGTGAACAATCAAAATATCAAGAAATGAAGAAGGGAATCTGGGACTGACATCTAAATCGACGGACCGTAATGAACGCGGACCCTTGGATTTGTTTGGGAATGGCATTCCGGCTTGCATACTTGGGATACCCAGCTGTCTGGCAAGTTACCAAGGACCGCGAACCTTCTATGATGCAACATATCTCGAACAGTCGATGATGGATACACCCCTCCCATCCTCTAAACATCTACTATACTAGTATGTCCTAGTCGCGATCTTCTGAGAAGCCTGAGGGGGCACGTACGTACGCGCGCCTCTGGCGGCACTTGAAGCAAAGTTTTAAGCAAGGCGGAGGCACACACACACACACACACGTGTATGCAAAGGAGAAAAGGAAAAAACGAGGGCCCGGGGTGGGGGAAAAAAGTCAAGGACATTCAAGTCTATGAGCCCCCACCAAAATTCAAGTGACCAAACAGGGGAGAAAAGGAGGAGGAGAAAAGAAGGGGGAAAAGTAGAAAGAATAAAGAAAAAGAGCTAATGACAGTATGGGAGAGGGTTGGATCATGTAACTATATAATACCCCTATTATATTTTTTCATTTAAAACGTAAATAAATTCACCTATGGGTCTTCTTGCCCCCCCCCCCCCCCCCCCCCCCCCCCCCCCCCCCCCCATCAAAATACCCTGGCGCCGTCCCCGCGCAGTCCTTGATGACCCGTCATATGCTCAGGCGACAATAAGTCAATATTGCATATTTTATTTTGTCCAACGCATATGGTTGCTGTATACTTTGGGGTTTTTGTCACCTCTTCATTTAATTTCATAAAGTTTCAGTGCAAATTCGTTTGGAGAAGCTAATATTACTGCGTTCATAGTTAGTTCAAGTTTCCTTAAATTGTCATTCATATCCATGTTTGTCAATCACTGAATTTGAAAAATAATAGCATTCAAATTCGCCAATTGTCACTCACGGTATAAGCGGGCCGCGAGATGATCATGCCGGGCATGCCGTCCGCAATTTTTTTAAAAAAAAAACAAGAAGAAATCTGGGCCTTATATGCTATAAATGCATCAGCTCTCTCGTAAATGACATAGGCCTATAAAAGATATACCTATTCAGGGGGGTGTAACATAAAAAATACAATCAATCTTATGATTGATATCAATCGTAAGTCTATGGCAAACCAGGTACTAAAGAGTTACAATTGATCGTAATATTGATTGCACCTCTTTACCCACCCCACTGATGTCCAACCAAGCATGACTTCAAAATCATCAAAACCAGGCTCAGGATTATGATAACCATGATAAACATTGTATTCAGCGGGAAGAAATTTGCGAAATAATGATCCACCTCCCCCATCCCCTATAAATTTTTAATGGCCATTACTGAGCCACTTGCCACTTCACCATGTTCATTTTTCCAGCAGTGAGGTGTCTATTCATACTTCGTTTTTCTATTATCTTGTCCGATGGCGACAGAATTGACGACGAAAATATAACTTGTCAAAATTTGTGCTCGCCAACGGCTTTGCTCTTTCGCAAAATAATTAGAAACCCAACGGTTCATTGGTTTTGGCTGATTTAGAATCCGCAAAGGAAGCGTTTGGTATAATTGAAGATTTTGCTTCTTTCTCAGGTCTTAAAATTAATAAAAGCAAAACAAATGCCATGTGGTTGGGATCAAGAAGAAACTGTCGGATTAAACCTCTTGATATTAATTTACCATCTGAACCTTTTCGGGTATTGGGCATATTGTTGTCTTCCGATATGGACCTAATGTTATCATTAAATTTTGAAAAATGCTTAGCAGATGTGAAAGTCATGCTTAACGTATGGAGAAAAAGGAATTTGAGTTTAATCGGAAAGATACAAATAGTTAAAACATTTGCCATATCAAAATTTGTTTATTACGGTTCAGTTTTACCAATTCCAAGTCATATTTTGAAACAATTAGAGAGTGTTATTAAGATTTTGTATGGAATGGGAAGAATAGATATGTTAAAAAATTAGCCTTGATAGGCTCATATGAAGAAGGTGGTTTAAATATGATTCATATCCCTTCCTTTTTTGATGCATTGAAGGTAAAGTGGATTTCAAGGTTTTTGAATGAAGGTAGCTCTCTGTGGTCAATTATATTTAGATACTTTATGAAGAAATTCGGAGGTGAGTTTATCCTCTATTGTAATATGTCAAAAAAGAGTTGTAAAACAATGGGACAGTGCCCAAGCTTTTACAGAGATATACTGAGTGCTTATTTTGATTTTCGATTATTAGAATCAAACTATAAGGATAAAAGGGAAACCATTGTATGGAATAATGAATGTGTTAGAGTAGATGGCAAAACTATATTTATTGCAGAATTCTTTAAGGCTGGTTTATGGTATATTTCAGACTTATATGACAGGGAAGGCAAATTGATGGATTTTAATACGTGGGTGAGGAGGGGAGTTGAAAAGCAGATGTATATGAAATGGTGCTCGATTGTTTCTGCTATCCCCAAAGAATTGAAGTTGAGATGCCTCTCTAATCAAGGAGTAATATCACCTCTCAAACTTAGCTGTGACTTTAAGGGTAAAGTTATAGAGTTTAAGATGTTAACAACACAGATTATTAACTGTATTTTGAAAGGAAATATTTTTGAGACTCCAACATCAGAAATTTATTGGAGCAATAAATATGCTGCAGACGAAATAACATGGAAGCTCATATACAAAATGCCATTTGTTTGTTTACCAGATACTAAGAGCAGAACATTTCAATATAAAATTAATACTAGAACACTTCTGTTAAACAAAAGATTACATAAAATGAAAATCGTTGAATCTGAATTATGTACCTTTTGTAAACAAGCAGAGGAAACACCAGAACATATATTTACTGAATGTCAACATGCACATAATTTTTGGGAAGAGTTTCTGAGATGGTGGCATACAAAATTTGATATCAATTTACAATTGAAGGAAGAAGAGATTCTGTTTGGTGTATTTGTTGGAAGCTCACATAGGCTTCTTTTGAATCATTGTATGATAATAGCTAAACAGATGATATATGCATGTAGACATCTGGGTATTTCTCCATCATTTGAACTGTTCTGGTCAAAGTTAAAAAAGTATATATGTGACTGAGAAGCAAATTGGTTTGCAAAATAGACAATATGTAAATTTGAGAGGAAATGGAAAAATTTGCATGCCTCCTTTACATGACATTCTGGCTGTTTTTATTTTATATACAATCTGGCTATCAGGATTCAAATTGTATGTCCGATTTTAGAGAAGATACATACTTGTGCACCTGCTAATGTTTTATTTTTGTATTTTTTTAAAAAAATCTGATTTCCTTGTTCATTTTCATAATTATGTACAATTTCTATTTGTTTCTATGTGAACTGATGGAAATGAAAAATAAATGAAAGATAAAAAAAAAGTTTCCCTAAATTGTCATTCATATCCATGTTTGTCAATCACTGAATTTGAAAAATAATAGCATTCAAATTCGCCAATTGTCACTCACGGTATAAGCGAGCCGCGAAATGATCATGCCGGGCATGCCGTCCGCAAATTTAAAAAAAAACCAAAACAAGAAATCCGGGCCTTCTATGCTATAAATGCATCAGCTCTCTCGTAAATGACATAGGCCTATAAAAGATACCTATTCTGATGTCCAACCAAGCATGACTTCAAAATCATCAAAACCAGGCACAGGATTATGATAACCATGATAAACATTGTATTCAGCGGGAAGAAATTTGCGAAATAATGATCCACCTCCCCCATCCCCTATAAATTTTCAATGGCCATTACTGAGCCACTTGCCACTTCACCATGTTCATTTTTCCAGCAGTGAGGTGTCTATTCATACTTCGTTTTTCTATTATCTTGTCCGATGGCGACAGATGACGACGAAAATATAACTTGTCAAAACTTGTGCTCGCCAACGGCTTTGTTCTTTCGCAAAATAATTAGAAACCCAACGGTTCATATTCAGCCAACTCATTACGGTAATGTGTTCAGTTATTTTGTACTCAGCCGGGTACTCAGGGGCCTGCGATTTAAAGTAATGCTGGCATGCGAGACAAATTACTTAGGAACCCATGCAGGCGGTATACAGGCCAAAATGAATGCTATATAAACGAAATTGATTTTGATGTATCGTGCTCAGCTGCTGTGACCGACGAATTTGAAGTGCAATAGACGAAACGGGTGACAAAGCACAAAAATGAATGATATTACTTTTTAGGGGCGGCGGAACGTTTTTTTTTTTTCTTTTTTGGTTGTTGTTGTTGTTGTTTTTTTGTTCTTTTTTTTTTTGTTTTGTTTGTTTAGTGGGGGCTGACACCCAAACAGGCGGAGTACTGGGGCTGTAGGGCCCCTGGCGGGGATTCGGGGAGGAGCCCCCTGAAGCCCTTGGGGTTTTATGGTTTTGCAAGCCTATGAAATGAGCAATTTACAATTAGAAACATTAAGTTTTTACAATTATCAAGAAGGTGTTTTAGCCAAACTTATGTGCCCCTCCCCCCCCCCCCCCGCACTTCCGCGGCCCCTGTTTTTTGTTTAACAATATTGATCTACCACAGATGCAATGGAACGAGAATTCGCACATTCCAGTGTCGGGGACGAAACTGAAAATATTTTTTCAATATTGAAAGTAATGGTGACCAAAATGGACGGGAAATTAATCTACGTTATAGGGCTATATGGGTTAGGGTTTGTTTGCGCTGGGTCCATGATAACTTGAGTTCATTATTCGGTTAGTGGACGCGGAGCCGGAGTAATGTAGCCAGAGCTACCTAGTACCGTACGTATCGTAGTCATGGTAGTGTACACAACAGATTAAAACCGTGGGCAGAAATTTGTCTTGAACTGTTAGGGGCGACGCATATCTGAATTTTCTATGTATAATATAAAAGATGTCATCGGGATTCTTCGCGCGTCCCAGGCCCACCCCAAAATTCACCGACAAGCAACAACAACAAAATATCCTCAGCAGGCGCGGTTCTAGAGCTAAAGCGGGGGGGGGGGGGGGGGGGGGCTACTGGTGGCTTGGAGGATGTATGAAATTACAATTGCATCTATATCGTCCATGGTGGGGAGGGGGCTTGAGCCCCAAAGCCGCCCCATCCCGTATAGAACCGCACCTGATCCTCAGCCCTCCCCCAAGATTTATATGATTTTTTTTTTTAATTTTATAGTAAGGGGAAGCGTTCCCCCCCCCCCCCATCCGCCCCACCCCTGCTACCACTGCAGGATTTCCGCTTATGATCTTTCCTGGAGGAAATCGTGGACAGGGTGATGCACGTATCACACACTCGTGGTACGTGCATCAGAACTGATACCACAATGGAATTAATGTCATAGAGTGGAATGACGCCATCTATTGCCAGTTTCCTTGTTGGAACTTGTGGAGGTGATGTGGCTCAGTGGATAAGTCTCCGGACTTTCAACCACAAGGTCCAGGGTTCAAATCCCTGCCGCGGCACTAATGTCCTTTGGCAGGATATGAATCTACATTAATTTTGCCACGTCTTTCGGATGGTGACGTTATAGGTCGGTCCCAGACTTAGATAATCATATTTGATTGATACACGTCTGTAAAAACCCATGCAATTCAACAACAACAACAAGAAGAACAACAATTGAAGGTATACTCAGATTTTTCAGCACAAAACTATATTCTCTGTTTTTCAGTTATCACGAAAAATGCATTCGCCTCTCATGGGATCATTACAGTTCTAAACTTCCTCGTCTATATAATTAATGCAGGCCTCACTTTAAAAATAAAATGCACCCTAAAATTTAATTTCGCTGTAATCCAAAGTCTTCCCCAAACAGAGTAAAAAGGACAAACAAACAAACAAAAACAAAACAAAACATAACAAGACAACAAAAAACAAAACAACTCCTCTCCCTCATAAATAAACAAATAGATAAATAAAAATTATATAGAAAATAAGATAATAATAACAATAATAACCTAAAAGTAATATTTTTTCCTAAATTATATTAATATGCTGCTTCCTCTTCATCCCGTTTCCTTCTATAATAATCCTTTCCGATAAGACCTTTCTTCTCAGATAACTTTTGTTCGCCTCATTCTCTCTCTCTCTCTCTCTCTCTCTCTCTCTCTTTCTCTCTCTCTCTCTCTCTCTCTCTCCTCTCTCTCTCTCTCTCTCTCTCTCTCTCTCTCTCTCTCCCATAAAAGGCCCATGCACTTCCGCTCATGCCAATGGCGAATAATGGTTTATAATAATTATATTGAGTGTTCATAGGCGGAGAAGGAGACGAGAGAGGCAGAAATAGGGGGCAAATTAACAGGAAGAAAGAATGGGGGAGGCCGGGGGTTAGCCCTGAAAAGGACTGCTAATATCTCATGCAAAAAAAGTTCTTGGAAAGAAGGGCTGCGTTTCACGAAACCGTCATAAGTCTAACTTCTTGGACATCCCACTGAAACGCGTGTTGTAGAATTAACACGCGTTTCAATGGGATGTCCATGAACTTAATATGACTTATGATGGTTTCGTGAAATGCAGCCCAGGTCTCGACGACTCCTGATCGACGAAGAACGGATCGAGCACGCCGTTCGAAACTTATGTTTGTTATTTTGTTCGTTTTTCCGAATGTATACTGTATAATTTCGAAATTTCGTTATTCACAAAGAATGAAGTTCATATCAAAACTAAGAAAATATATCCAGCCGACCATTCCGACCCATCCCGCTTTATACCACATGCACAGGGGCGTAGCTAGACCTTTTTCAGAGCGGGGGGGGGGGGGTGTCAATATAGAGGCCACTGATTACCGACAAAGTACATTGTCACCGATTACCGACGACCAATGCCTATTACTTAAACCGTATAAAGCCCATGGGGCACTTTCAATTGTGTGCCTCTATCACATTTTCCTTCGTCTCTCCTACACATTTTCATTCAATTTCAACCAGATTTGGTGATTTATGAGCGAGCGACGCGAGAAAGGAAATGATGTTCCTTTTCATTTTGGAAGTGATGATTCTTCATCAAAATCCGAGATGGGCCTGTACGATATTTAAATCATAAATTTGGTCTCTTCGCCTGCATTATTCATTCGCTTTCCCCCAACATTCTGTGTCTAAATATTATACGAGCGAGTGCAGCGAGCGAGAAAAAAAATATATACTCTTTGTTATGCTATTCACGAGACGACTTGGATAAATCTGACGTATTTGCTCATTAGCATACGGACTTGCGGACTGACTGTATTATTTTCGTCATCAAAATACATTTTGAACAATAAGATACCTAAATCATAGCCTATTCGGTCACCTCGCTTGCAAGCGAGGAAAAATATATATACTCTTTATCATGGTAAAAGTGATAATTCTTCATCAAAATATGCGATGGGCCTATATCTAGATTATTTTTGTCCCCTCGCTTGCCGAATTCATTCGTTTTCAAAACCATCCTGTATCTAAATATGATACGAGCGAGGAAAAATATATAAACACAACAAAAAAGTAACTCCCCCCTAATTCAAAATAGCATAACTTTTTAACGAAAAAGTTTTGAGCAAAATAATTTGGCAGGAGTGTTTCTTCACTGACTTACTTCTGTGTGAAAATGTGATTTATCCGTCAACTCATGCATGAGCGAGCAAACATTAAAGGCAAAAATGTCACTTTTCAAAAGTCACAAGAGTCTTTCTGGGGCTCTGTGAAACAAACCTGTGGCAAATTTGAATTCTTCCATTGTTTGATCCAGTCATGCCTATTCCTGACACTTTTCATGTTTATCACAGTTGGGTGAACACAGTTTTTTGAGAAAAATGATGTTCAGCCCTCCTAAATCTGCAAAATCCATTCAGTTTGTGGAAAAAAAACTGGCATCTACAAACATGAGTCAGCACATTATGTGAAAATACCAGGTATTCGTTTTTTTCCGGCATTAAACAGTAAATTTTCAGCATTTCTTGCTTCATCGTTCGCAATTTTGTCACTCAACCATGGCACAACCTCGAAAAACATCAACAACACTTAAAAAAACGCCAGAAAAATCTTGTTTCACAACCCCCCCCCCCCCCCATGACTCTTGTGACTTCTGAAAAGTGACATTTAATGTCTGCTCACTCATGTATGACTTGACAGATCAATCTCATTTTCAAACAGAAGTTAGTCAATAAGTGTAGGAACACTCCTACCAAATTATTTCCTAAAAACTTCTTTGTTAAAAAGTTATGCTATTTTGAATTAGGGGGGAGTTACTTTTTTGTTGTGTTTATACTCCTTTATCATGGTAAAAGTGATAATTCTTCATCAAAATATGCGATGGGCCTATTAGATATCTATATTATTTTTGTCCCCTCGCTTGCCGAATTCATTCGCTTTCAAAACCATCCTGTATCTAAATATGATACGAGCGAGGAAAAATATATATACTCCTTTTCATGGTTGAGGTGATTATTCTTCATTGATTATTCTTCATTCTACACGATGGGCCGAAAGGTATCTAAATCATAATTATATTTAGTCACCTCGCTTGCTGAATTCGTTCGCTTTCAAAAGCGAGCGAGGAAACATATACACCCTTTTCCATAGAATGAGCTTTATTTGTCATCAAAATACATTTATACATATATATAAGATATCCTAGTTATGTATTCGATTGTCTATTTGCCAAAAAGGCGAAACCATCCATCATCTATACGAGCGAGGCAAATAATATACACTCTTCTTAATGGTAGAATTCTTATTTCGTCATCAAAAATACAGTCCTATATATAAGATATCTAAATAATATTCGATCACCCATTTGCCAAATATTTGGGCACCTCGCTTGCCGTCTGAAACCATTCTGTTTCTACCAGAGCGAAGCGAGCGACCGACAAAATAATGCTGTATTTTTTTTATAAACAATGTAGATTCCGGCCCGGACTCGATGGAGGGCTGGGTAACCCGAGTACTGGACGACCCCATCATCACGGTACACTATTGTCGGTATACAGAGAGCGCGCCAATTGCGTAATATCAAAACTTGCCAAGGATGATGCAGGATCAAGCAAGAATACCCGACAAAGTACAGCCGGGATAGCCCTTCCTGACCCGACATGGTCCATCATTCCCCCCGACTCAACGTCTGCACCGTACCCGCAAGCACAACCTCGGAACCTCTCTTTCTTTCTCCGAGACTTTTTCTTCTCTTTACCTTGTCATCATCGTTTTTCTTATCCATTTTCTTCCTTTTTTCCTCTTTTCCATTTCCCCTCTCTTTTTTCTCTTTTCTTTTTCTTTTTCTTCCTTCTCTTTTTCTTTTCTTTTTCCCTTTTTCTTCTACCCTTTTCCTTTTCTCTTTTCTCTTTTTCTTCTTCTCCTTTTTTTTTTCTTTCTTTTTTCTTTCCCCTTCTCATTTTTTTCTCTTCCCTTTTTCATTTTTCCCGGCGGCAGCGCAGATTTACCGACGATATTCTGAGCAGTGGGGGGGGGGGGGGGTCACACCCCACATACCCCCCCCCCCCCCCCCCCGCTAGCTACGGCCCTGCACATGCATCAAAACTAATATTCATTCAGGGGCGGCGCCCCCCTGTCCCCTGTAGCGTCGCCCCTGTATTCATCTCACTTTCATATTGAATTGGTAAAGACAGAAACATTACCATGATTGTCTTAGTAATAGTAACTTGGTAAAATATTCTCTTTTACTTCTGCGATGGTTTATTATCATGCATAGTCATTATAATTTTGAGCGGCTTTAGACGTTTAATTTGATTTGATTTGATTTGATTTATTTTCTTCTGCATAACATTAACATTTTGGTAACATAATATACAAGAAAGCTACTTTTGACAATAAGTCACAAATATACAAATATTTACATAAAATCATTTTTCTAAAAAAAATATAAATGAAAAATTGTCAAATTCTTCTAATTCATCTAACATAATTCATTGAACATAAAATCATTTGCGGAAGAAGGATTGCCATTATAAGCAATATGTTTGAAAATATGGCAACCCCAAATAAATATAGATAAACATATCAAATCAGCAGAATGGATAAAAAAATATTTGAAATCCATTTGAAAATTATAGATAGGCTAAAGCTTAGGCCTATCCTCTGAGCCAATAACCACGGAGCCCCAGTGGAGACAATAGGGGACAATACATTGAAAAAAAAGCTGATTTCAATGTATTGTCCCCTTATTCTGACTTATGCATGTATCCAGCTGCAGGCTTCTAGCTGAGATCCAACTGCGGCATGCGGCTTCTCATTGTTCATTAACTCATCTGCACCAAAATAAAGGATCAAGAAGGGTTGGAAATCTGTCTGTCGGTCAGTTGGATTCGGTCACGCCTAACTGCTGGCCCGCCTCTGTGGTCTAGTGGTAAGGCATTGGCGTTCTAAGCCAGTGACCCGGGTTCGATTCCCGGCGGAGGCATTTTTTCAACCCTTGATTCAAAATGGATGACAGCTCTGGGGAACATTGAGGGAGCTACGCAATTATTATTCTCCCACTTTCATTTCTTTCAGTGTTTATTATTTACAAGGGAGTTGCCAAAGTTGTTTGCATTTGTCAAATTTCTTTCAATATATATATATATATATATATATACACACACATTTTTTTTTTGCTTGTCAAAAAATTGCACTCTCTTTATTTTGTCCATGTAGCAAATGGCGATAGAGAAATTTATAAAAATCATGCATCTTTACCACAGTGTAACCATGCACATGCGTATATAATTATCTTGTCGGCAAGAAGGTGGGGAGGCGAAAAACATCCGAACCCTATTGTTTCAGCGAGAAAATCAGTTTTAGGTAGGTTTCAATTTACCCCTCCTGAGGCCAAGGTCGGGACCAGGGGGGGGGGGGGGGGCTGGCGTATGTCAGAATGTGTTACGGTAAGGGTGACCACATGTTTTCTAAAAGTTATTTTTTGTGTGTTTTCTCTCGAAAAAGTAACCCATAACAAGTTAAAACCAGGCGAACCTATCCCCCAAACAAATGCGTTTATCCAAACTCAACAACACTGGCGTAGCTAGGGGCACAAGAGGGGGCACAAGGGGCCCCCTGTTGATCGACGAGCAAAAAAGATAAAAAATAAACAAAAACAAACAAAAAAAAAACTTTCATCGAGTCCACATCACATAACTTACCCTACCCCTTTACCCTGCGAAATGAAAGTAAAATGTAAATATGCCACTTCTCATTATAAGTTACCCCTGATATTGAATTTGAGTGTGCAGAAAATGCACGATTTTTCAAAGTCTCCCAACAATGGGAGGGGGATACCCCCCTCCACACCCTCCCCCCCCCCCCCTTATATGTACTTCTCATATAAGTTACCCCTAATACTGAATTTTAGTGTGCAGAAAATGCCATTTTCATGCATGAATTTTCAAAAATCTCCCTACCGTGGAAGGGGGATGCCCCTCTCCCACACCCTTCCTCCGCTTGGTCCCTTCGCTCCCTCGCCCTGCCCCCTCCCCATATGCCACTTCTCATATAAGTAACTCCTAATACTGAATTTTAGTGTGCAAAAAACGCCATTTGCATGCACGCATTTTCAAAAATCCCCCTACCGTGGGAGGGGGGATACCCCCTTCCCACACCCTCCCCTTCTCCCTGCTCGGTTGCTTCGCTTCCTCGCCTTGGCCCCCTTGTTGAAAAATCCTTGCTATACGTCAGTGCTCAACAAATCCCTTTCCCTTACTTTTGGCCTATTAGACACCCTGTAAATGCGTGACGCATACGTTACACTCGACAACTGCAGGTTCCCCTATATAACACGTGTTATATCGAAGCCCATCAAAAAAATCCTAACCATAACTTTTCGATGGAAAATCAGTTTTAAGGGAACCAAAACCCTGGGGAAACGAAAAGAAAGGATAGAGAGAAGGAATTAAAAAAAAAGTACCATCAAAATCGGTTACAAAAAGAGAAAATTATGAAAGTTTGAAAAGTCTTGATTTACTGCGGCGATCCTCAAATTGGCAATGTTACTTCAAAATGGCTGTTGGCAATTTAATGTTTTGTACCAAAAAATATCATATTTTCTACGTTATCTCTTAAGATGTTGCCTGTCTCTTTTTGTAAACTCAACTGTTGTGTCAAATTCATTTTCCCACGATATAACTTGAGCTAAGAAGTAGACAAGATACACCTTGAGAGATAATGACATTTTGTGTACAAAACATTCAGAGTTGTCCAAAAAACCTGCCAAAAAGTTGAAGCAACATTGACAATTTGAGGATAGCCATAGAAAGTAATTCGAGACTTTTCAAACTTACATAACTTTCTCCTTTTTTTTTTTTTTTTTTTTTTTTTTTGCTAAATTTCTTCAAATCTCTCTATCCTCGCTCTCTTTTCATGAAAACTTACATTTCCCAGCGTTTTGTTACCCTTTAATGCACACTTCCAAGTGAAATCTATGGAACTACAAAATTTATTTATCTAAGCACCTTTTTCGGCTCAAACAAAAACTGTGTTCAAGATTGAAACGAGGCTAACAGCGAATCACAGTTCTTACAAGCTAAAAACTGGAAATGTCAACCGCAAGTCACATAATTCCCATGACGAACCGAAGTGCGAGTTTTATAGCGGTAAAATATAGGAAAGAAACACTTCCAAAAGCCATTCCTCCTGTATACAATACAATAAATATTTTCGGGTCATCTACCATATAGTTTTCTCTTCTTCTCTGTCCGCTATAATCTATGCACCACGAGCTGATTTACTCATGTGTGCCCATAACCATTAAATCTTCTCTTTTCACGCCACTTTAATATTTCTAATTTGTTATTTTGGTCGTGCATGTACCTGTATTATTATGCAGCAACATACTGGCTGCCCCGGGGTTGCCCCTTCCCCCCCCCCCCCCCCCCCCCCACCTTATCTGCCGGCCCTATGTATGCACGCTAATTAGATATTCATGTTTTGGGCCGTTCTAACACTTTCACTTGAAAAAAATACCATGTACTAGTACTTCTGAGAATGCAACAGACCCGGTAACAGATCCACTTAAAGGCCTATCTTCTTGGGAACTCCGTCTTCTTGTCGGTCCGGGGGCCTTTTCTCGAAACCGTCCATGGTCGTACGCACATAGGGGTACAGGGGGACAGTTGCCCTTCCCCCGAAATTAATTTTCACCCCTTTTTTCCCTTTTCCCTTACTTTTTTTACTGAAAATTTCCAAAAAATTCTACAAAAGTATGCACCAGATCGTTCACTTTCAATTCTAAATTGCTTTGCTCCCTCTTCCGCGTTCTCTCAATATTAATTGTCCATAATTATTCTTGCCACCGTAGGAAAAAAAATTCCTGCCTACATGCCTTGAAACCGTCTTCCAAACCGAAACCAACTTCTAATTGGACATCAGTGGGATGTCCATGAACTTAATAGACTTCTGATGGTTTTTCAAAGGAAATAATCACCCTTGGCTGACAGGCATTCAGCCAAATTTTGACGTCATTCATTCATTCATCTTTCAAGTGTCACTTAATTTGTGGGGGAAACACCAGTGGCGTTCAGAAACTTGAAACCTCTTTCCTGCAGGGGCTGCGGAACGTTTTTTGGAGTGGGGCCGGGGGGGGGGGGGGGCTGACACCCAAACAGGCGGGGTTCCCTAGGGGACTCCGTCCCCTGAAGCCCTTGGTTTTTATGATTTTGCGATCCTATGAGCAATTTAAGTATTAAGTTTTACAATTTGTTTTCTCTTTTTCTCTGTCTTTCCCCTTTTCTTTTTCTTTTTCTATTAATTTTTTTTTTTTTTATGCTTATCGAAATGGGGGGGGGGGGGTTGCGGCGGCCCTGGGCGGGGCGGCGGATGGGGGCCCCGCGGCCCTTGGGGTTGTTGGTCCTCTTCACTCACTGCCACCCTAATGGAAGTGCCTGGGAATAATAAAAATAAGCACATCATATCATGCATATTCTTGCATTGAACCTACCAAGTATACCAACCAACAAGTTCAACAACTAACAACAGTTCCGATGGAAAGCGAAGTTACAAGGGCAACAAAGATTGCGTAACTTCCTATCTAATGCTAAATCGGGAGCGTATGTAATAATGATCACGTGACCATCCTATTATTTATCGTAACTCGGCCATCTTAGCTTGGTAGCTGGTGGAAGGTGTGTGGAAAATCGGAATCAGACCTGAAATACTGAAATAGGACTGTTGTATTTGCTTCCCTAGATATTCCTGAATATTTTTTCATCATGGGAAACTGCCATACGGTTGGTCCGAACGAAGCTCTTGTTGTTTCAGGTGAGAAAGCTCAATTTTTTTTTAAAAAATCGTTATTTGTAATGGGATTGTCATGATTTTTTGTTGATGTTTGTGAGTGAGATGATCCGGGACTGCAGTCGCATTGTACGCACGGCTACCAGCCCATGCAGCGCAGCTCAGTAAACGGGGCAGCGCCCACTTCTTAAGTTAATGTGCCTGGCCTTGGGCTAATGGCAATGGCAATTACATGTATACGATGTTCAGTTTTGTAGGCTTTAGACATTTGCTCCTGTACTTTGCCTGAATGCTCCTCAATGTAGTTAGTGTAGCTAGCCTTGTTGTGACATGATATTGGTATTTTGTTGTTGTTTCTGTAGATTACTGGACATGCTGGAATTTGGAAATGAAATTTAATTTCGGTGCGATATAGTCATAGACCTAACAGTAAAAGTTAGACCTCTAGTCTAGATCTATGTGAGATGTTTTTTGTCTAAGTTGCTGTTTGTAGTAGTTTAGTACATGTAACGTTAGCATTAACTGTTAACTTTGAACTAACACTGCTAAGGTAATTTGAAATGAAAGTAACGACAATAAACATTTGAATGGTGGGGTAGTCATGGTAGTATGGATTTAACAATGTACATGTAACAAATAATCATATCTGTTTATTGTCAGGGTAGAAACCGCGGATTTTTTTTTCTTCTGATTTTTGGATGAACTCGCTGTACATGTACGCAAATGCGTAAGAAAAGCTTGAAGTTCAGAGCGTCCATTTTTCCACACAAAAATATAAAAGTTAGACCTACATGTATTTCAAAGTAATCTGAAAGTCAAAAGCTACAAAATCATATACCATCCACCTTTTTAATATATGTAACTTGAAAGATAAAGCGAAAAGAAGCGCTTGGTGCATGGTGTATATTATAAAACCCATTCAAGCACTGCCAATTTGTACACAGCAATTTGCCATTGTGACTCAGCATGTCCAGGACCATTTGTCTTGTCTTTGTTGATGCCCACAGTCAGTGAGTTGATTACTATGGCACGATTGATGTAGATCAAGCCTGACCTATCCTGCATTGCCACATAGTAATGCTACATGAATAACATGAACTCTTTATAATTTATTTATTTTTTATTTATTGAAAACGTGGTTGTGGTTGGCATTTTCTAGCTGACCCTTGACACAAATTGTAGCATCCACCACCTTCACTGGTAAGACATTCCAATCCCTCACAGTCTGTTGCGGGAATGCCATTGGCGAGGTGGTGGATGGACTACATGTACATGTAGTCTTGAGTTGATTATTGGGCAGTGAGCTAGGTTGTTGTTGATTTTTAAGAGCATGGAGAAGCGTGAGATCTACCTGTACCTCCGCTGCTCCAGAAGCTGGGGCATTACTAAGCAGACCTGGCTCATCATATTTCACCTACACATACTGTACATGTATGTTAAAGAAAATAGCTGATGTATTGCCACCTGAACTGTGGTTTGCAAAAAGAATGATTTCTTTTGTAAAGAATGCCCTAAACTCATTTTTGGTATGAGTCAGTTTGGTTCTCACTCAGTAATGGGGTGTAATATATGTTTGTTACAGAGTCAGTTTGATATGAGCTGCAAAGAGGTGATGCATACCTGGAATCACACATGTTTGGAAGATGTAGAGAACAAAAGGGTTGCCAAGCAAATCAAAGAACTTGTATTTGTTAGGGATAGGTGCCACTATGGGGTTGGGGCTCTAAGCAAGGAAGAATTCAAAACAATAATTAACTTCCTTTGCTTGCATTAAGGGCAGGCTCCATCTCTGAAGTTACACTGTTTCGGTGGAGGGAGTTGGATTTGGGTACCTTTTTTGGAGGAAGAGTGGGCGGGGTCGATCGACGAATGGGCGGTTGCGCTCATTTGCATTTTTTCTGGCAATTTGCTCTTGGCTCGGCAGGTCGGCAGCACTGATGGCATCATGTGCGGGCATTTTCTTGTTTGCTGATTGAATTTTGCTTGTTTCTTTTATTTGGAACGCATTTCGAGTTTGTCTCCTTCTGTTGCGACAGTGGGGTTTCTGGGAGGGACTTTACTTTTTCAATAATTATAATCATTAATAGGTATGCACCATCAACGGATCAACCATGTCTTTATTTTTTTCTTCTTTTTTTTTTGCATTACTTTGCTTCACCGAGATTTTATTGTACATGTATTCATTTGTTGTTCATATGATTTTATGTATGTTGCCTTGTATAGTTTTAAATTAGTATATGGTACCTTTTTGAAGAGGTGAATAAAGACAAAATGAAATGAAATGAAATAAAGGTTACTGACTTTAACAGCATGAGATTAAAAGGGCAGTTTTGGTTGGGGGATTGCATAAAATAACAAACTTGAGTAATTTGACAAGGATCTTGGAATCATTGATAGTTCACATTTTGTACTGTACCTTTCGTAATATGGCTATCCGCTTTTGACCATTTTTCATTCATTGTAGACTTGCAAGAGTTTTACCTCTTGGCTCTTGCAGGTTGACAAAAATTCTGTTCATTTTAGATCTACAGAGTACACAGTTCTACAACATCAGATATTTACAGTGAGATCTGAAACTACAAAATCACTTTCACTGTTATCGACTTGGACTGAAAGTTGTTTCATATGATTTAGGAAATCACAGTTTTGACTTCGTGATTTGTTATGATCGCAAAATAATTTACAAGCAACCTGTACATGAGAATTATGAAAACTTCAGTGAATGGAAGTTGCCATTCCAGTAATTTAAGAGAATTACGTGTAAATGTACCTCCCTAAGTCATAAAGATCTACATGTATGTTCCGTAAATCCTGCCCCCTTATGCAACCATATGTATTTTTAAAGGCTCTGTTCATTTCTGCCACAGTTGACCTCTGAGTAAAACTTGTGCAGAGGTACATGTACATGTAATTTTTTATATGTTCAGAAAAAGTAAGGGGAGAAAGCTTACCCTTTACAATTTACATACATGTAGCTGCCAACTTATTATGGCAGAATGATTTTGGATTTAAGCCTTAAAACTAATACAAACCGTACTTTCCACTCAGTGTCCTCAATCTTGTGTATGAAAAGCATACAAAATACCTGTACTCCTAATTTTGTCTTGGGCAATTCCTAATTTTTTGTTGTTGAAAGGTTGGCAGTTATGAATCAGTGATAGTCAAAGAGTGCAGTTCCTGAGATATGATCTCTATCACTGCAATGACATGTCAGTGGTCACCATAATTTGCTCAGTGCAACATTTTACCGAACCTTAACTTCTTGTACCGAACCTTAACTTCATGTACATCATATCTGTTGCTCTTTCCTTAGGTGGATGTTGTGGAGCTGCAGAGAAGAAATATGTGATGGGAGGCTGGGCCTGGGCTTGGTGCCTTGTTACTGATGTACAGAGGTAAGCAAATCTAAAGTACTTATTGACAGATTCTGTTCAGTAACCACATCTTGTTTTCAAATACTTTTGCAGAAATAAAATGTATTGTAATTGTTATAATGGAATATGCTGAGATTGGTGGCAGTTAGATGTATATGTAACACGTATTTTATGTCCTATGGTGACAGACGGTGTAATTGTGGAGCCTTTTGTGTATTCACTGAGGCGTCTTATCTTTATGTCGTTGTGCCAAAGAACACCTCCAGAACGCAAAATGAAAAATTATTGAAAATCAAATATTTCAAACAATGATTAATAATTTCACGGGTAGCATGTAGAGCTTGTAAATTGATATACGATCTTGTGGCATTGATCTTTGATAAAATTCTATTCCAATATGTCAAAATAGATAATTTCAATATTTGAAGTTTTGTATTTTGCGTTCAAGACGCATTCTTTGGCACAACGACATAAAAATAAAACGCCTAACTGTTAGTTCTAAATGAGCGACAGGTGTCTTCATGTTCACATGCCTTATCTTTCACCTTGCACAAAGTAATCACGAAGCTCCTATCCTGAGAGTGGAGACTTGTTTTCGTTGTTGAATGTAGAATATATTATGATTCTATATTAGTACTGAAATATGCAATCTTTTAATTGTTCTTCACTCTGCACACAGATTGTCATTAGAAGTCATGACACTGAATCCTCGATGTGAGAGCGTGGAGACTTCTAAGGGTGTACCCCTGACGGTGACTGGTGTAGCTCAGGTCAAAGTCATGACAGAAGAAGGCCTTCTAGCCCAGGCATGTGAACAGTTCATTGGAAGGTCCATCAACGAGATCGAGAGCGTGGTGCTGCAGACGTTAGAAGGTCATCTTCGTGCAATTCTTGGTAAGTGGTCACAGAACATTTGTTTTGTCTTAAAGTTGCCTGGACGTGATATATAGATGGCGCTTCACGCAGTGCTTGCGAAAATCCCACAGTGCAGTGCCATGACAGTTTCTGAGCCTCGGCAGAGATTTATGGTGTGATCTGTTATACACACCATAGAGATGTGTGTAAGACAGTATACATCTCTCTGACAAAAACACACACGCCAAAGGAAAAGTTGCTGTCATAGCATAGTGTCAGATCAAATATAGTGAGGCTAGTGTTCGGCCAGTGCATGCAGTGATTTTTCGCGTTGTCGGCATAATATGATCCTGTTTGGCAACTTGACTGGTTCGCACATGATGCTCGATCTCGATCGCACGCACAGAAGTGGCAGGGTACTGACCACTAGGATTTTTGCAAGCATTGCATGAAGCGCCATCTACATGTATACACCACGTCCGGGTAACTTTAGAATCCTTTTGGTGTGAAGTTTGCATGATCCTCTTTCATTTTTTACTGTAGATATCTAATTAATTTTTGCCAACATAAAACTTAATTCTGAACAGAAAGTCATAAAGGACTAGAATTGAGGAGCTTTTCTTGTCTGAACTTTAAAAAAAAATAATTAAAAAAAAACACATCAGAATTTGGACTATTTGCCAATTGAATTGAAGCTATTGCAGAAACTACAGATTCTTGGTCGTTGTCATCATTGTCTGTTTTTACTTTTATACACATTTCCCTCAGCTAAACATTGCACTACAAGATTATATTGTGCTTTGTACTTGATTAGTGTTGGAAAGCATGTAATAAGCTCTAAAAGAATGACTGAATGAAACTGAATGAAAGGCTTGTTCCAATAAAAGAATAAAGCCTGTCCTTGAAGAAATTACAGTTGATGTAAAAACATTTCTTAAAAGCTGTCATGATTCATTTTAAATCTGCTTTTCTTCAGGTACTCTGACAGTAGAAGAGATCTACCGAGACAGGGACCAGTTTGCTCAGCTGGTCAGAGAGGTGGCTTCACCGGACGTTGGTCGTATGGGTTTAGAGATCGTCAGCTTCACCATCAAGGATGTGTACGATAACGTGGACTACCTAGACTCGTTGGGCAAGACGCAGACTGCTGCTGTCAAGAGGGATGCAGATATTGGTGTGGCAGAGGCAGAGAGGGACGCAGGGATCAGGGTAAGCAGAGGACTTGATGGGGTTGTGTGACAAATGCTGTTAAACTGCTAAAGCGTAACACGCTGTGACTGCGTACAGCCGCGCGTTTAAGCCAGTTAACCCATCAAAGAATCACATGTGCACGCGAACAGCGTTTTACATGCGAAGTAATTAACTTGAATTTTTCATGAAATATCAAATTTTAAGCTCTAGCATCTATTCAAATTCACACCCATGTCATCCACAGACCAGAAGTAGGCCAAGAAGACTCCTGAAAAAAAATCCATGATGACTGGATTTCATAGACAATTCCATTAAATTACTTTGCCACATAAAACGCTGTTCGCGTGTGCACGTACAAATTTTTGATGGTTTAGGCGCTCTAAAATGCGTGGCGCAACGCATGTTACAGTTCAGCAGCATGTTATACTTAAGCAGCTTAACAAATGCTCTGGCGATGATTATTCTGCAGACAGTTTCCTGCTCTAACAGTTGGCCACATTCGACCCTGGATTAAACTCTATACCTAACCCTAAACTTCACTTAAAACCCTGCCGCTACCCTAACCCTAACCCTGTACTTTTCACAAACTGAAATCTGTATCAGTTGTTGCTGGGACACAGGGTTCTCACTAGAAAAAAATCCACACATGGTTCCCCCTCAGCGCAAAGCCTGGAATTTTCGGGAGTTTTACGGAATAACACCTAAGGTTAGGAGTGGCAACAGTATATGCCATAGCAAAAGGATGAAAAATACTTCTTGGTAAGCAGGAGTTGTCTACTAATGGCATTATAGTAAAAATACACTGCCAGAAAGCAAAACAGTCTGTTGCATTTATCATTATTGTTAGGAATATATACTCCAATATTTTTTTACCCTTGTTGCCAGGCATGGTGCACCAATTTCACACATGGTTCTTCCTTGTCTGAAATCCTTTACGCATGGTATTGGAACCATGGGTGTTATGTACTGGCGAGAACCATGCTGGGACAAATGTTGGATCAAGGATGGTGCACATAGCTTTAACTTTAATAAGAGGCATGAAAAGTCATGTTTTAAGAAGATGAGGGTGAATGGTTTCTTGTGGTTGTGATTACTTTATATGTTAGGAAACTTCAAAATTATCTGTGTATCATTCAGAAAGAAATGCATGAATACTACAACCATTACCAAAGTTGAAATGTATGCTTCATCTAGGGAGAAATCCACTCTGCTTTCTCACATGAGTTTTCCAGGCTTTGTTAGTTTTTTTAAATACATGATACATGTACATGTATATTTCCTAAATGACTGTACTTATCTGCTGACTATTTTTGGTTAAGATGTAAGCATCATCATATTAACTATTACAGTATGCAGCAGGAAACATATATCCTTGGACCTCTGTGAGTGGTTCTGCACAAAGAGAAAATTGCAGATTAAGGGGGGGATCTAGTCACTTGACTCATTGTCAATGTTCGTGATATCAGGTAATCAGGAAATCCTACTTCCCTTGGAGTAGATGCAGACATCAAGGACAGTTGCAGTTGGGATTAACCCATTCGTGACAGAGGGTCCACATTTTGTGGTTAGGTTTAGTAACTTTTGATGCAAAGCCCTAGAAATCATATCAAATACATGAGCAGAAGAGCAAAAAATTCTACACTTACTGTGCCCATTTTTTGTTACACCAATATTTGTTGTTTGATGCTGAAATTTTCTTAAAGGAAAATAAGCATTATCCTTAAATTGGCAATGCAATGAAAATGTTAAAATTACTGTTTTTCCCTAAAATTTGGCAACTTTATGACTTCTCATCATACATTCTGTCAATTTATATTTATTTCAGATACATGATGTTTTATAAGAAAAATGTAGCAATAAAAGAAAGATGTTGGTGTTGCCAATTTGAAGAATAAAAGCTGATCAAATTAGGCTTTAAATAATTCCTGTCACAAATGGATTAACATGTAGCTGTTCATCCTCACTTTCCTTCACCATGCACACTATATACATTGTTCATGTGCATGTGCAGGGTGGATATGTAACCACTTTGATAAAAGGACTTGTAGACTTACGAACAGTCTGAATGAGGAAGAATGGAGATTATGATTACACGCTTTGACATCAATGACATGTGCTTCATTATTTTCCCTTTAGTTTGGCAGCCCTTCATTCTTCCCCTCGTAAACCTCTCCCCCTGTTTCTCATCCCATCTCCCTTTCTATCTCTATATTCCTATCTTTTTTTCGCTCTTTTTACTGCACCTACTCTCTCTCTGTCTCTTTCTCTCTCTCTCTCTGTCTCTCTTCTCTCAGTCCATTGTATCCTTGAATTTCTGTCTACCTGGTTTTACATCTACATTTTCTTTTCTTTCTTTTTGTTTTGTTCCCTCTCTCCCTTTCTCTCTCATACACACATACTTCCTGTCTGCCTCTTCTCTCTGTGTATTTCTCCTTTACCCCTCTTGTAATTGTATTGCCTCAACTGTCAGTCTTGTATGGAAAATCAGCAAGACTGATGTTCCATACTTCCCTCCCTTTTCTTTCTTTCTTACTATGTTAATGCTTTAAAATGTGCCTATATTTTGATGAAGAAAGTCTTTTTGATGAAGAAAGCATATCATTAGTAATTAAGTGTAGTGTATAATTATTTTGTAGTGTACATGTATTTTATACTGTAGTAGTTAATTCATGCTGTCATTGTTTATGCCCTGTGATTGTATTTACAGGTCATTTATGATTATTGTGAGCACAGGGTCCCTCTTCAGGCAGATTTTAGCACTTTATAAATATGGAATTATTATTATGATGATGATCATATTTTCTAATCTTTTTAACTGCCACTGTAGGAAGCAGAATGTGAGAAGGCCATGATGGATATCAAGTTTGATGCAGACACCAAAGTTGCCGATTCACAACGTCAGTATGAAATGCTCAAGGCTGGTTATGAAGCAGAGGTCAACACAAAGGTCAGTTCAGATATAACAACATTCCTATCCTTTCGAGCAGTCTGCTAGTTCACAAAGATAATTCTTCTCTGGAAGCTATGATTTTATCCAACGTTGATATTTCATAATGACAGTGTTCAAACATGTCTGAAGATTGGTTAGTTTGTGTTGCTCTATTGCTCCCTCATATGAATGTAGTTTATAAACTTGCTTTATATCTGTTGTTAAGGAAATTGTTTGACTATGTATCAGGTTTCTCACAGTCGTGGAAAAAAAACCTGGAAAGTCGTGGAAAAAATAAATAATTCTTCTGTAAATTCATGGAAAGTCATGGAAATTTTTAAAACGGAGTATCTCCTAAAAAGTCACGGTAAGTCACAAAAATGGGTGTGATCTGTGTGTAGCCGTGTTTGTGAGGGCAGGTGAAGGCCGTCACACACATGAAATAATAACTGCATAGTATTCCTAAGCCCCTTAGATGCTGCAACTGATACCAAAATTGTATTTACCTGATCATAGAAAAAGGCAAAATGGGCCATGGAAGTCATTGGATTTAGTTCTCAAAACTCTGTGGGGACCCTGTGCATGCGCTTGCTGAATGTTACATGAAACTCACATACATATTCATTTACATTGAAAATTTCCACTTATATATAATGGAATTAAGCTGAGACCAGTTCAAATGAGTCAAATGCCCTGGACAAGCATGTTCCTGTCTTGTTAGGAAAAAAATGCATTACTTGTCAGTATTATTGGTACAATATTTATAATTATTGTGCATTGAAGATGAATGGAGTGATTTGAAGTAGTTTTCGCCTAAATCCTTCAGTTCAGTTTTCAGTTTGATTTACAGTTTATTCAACTTAATCATGCATTGAATTCAGACACGTTTCCATTGAAAAATCACAACTTAATGTCTTTCCCCTTTCCTCTTCTCTTCTTTTGTTACTACAGAAAGCAGAATCCGAGTTGGCCTACTCCCTGCAAGGTGCCAAGGAGAAACAGAAGATCAGAAGTGAGGAGGTCCAGATCGAGATCGTGGAACGTCGCAAGCAGATCGATGTTGAGGCCAAGGAAATCGAGAGGAAAGAGAGGGAACTGATCGCCACCATCAAAAGGCCGGCTGAGGCCGAGTCATTCAAGGTGGAGACTCTTGCAGATGGTCAGAGGTATGAACTTTAAAGATCCGAATTTCCGCATATATATGATGATCTCCAGGAATCGTAAGCAGTGTGTTGACAAACATACGTGGTGACAATTGCTTAGGGTTTATTTCATCAGAAAATTGAGTAAGGGTTCAGGTGAGGGTAAAAATAAATACAGTGTTTATTCCCAGACCGATGTTTCAAATGGTTAGAGTAAGAAATTATTGCAGGGCATGTGTTGTACAAATATGCAAGCATCATAGATTACTGTATAAGCTAATATTTTGGCGTACAGATATTTTAGCGGTTTGAGACAAGTTTGACATATTAGCGAGTTATTATTTTCACGTTTTAAAAGATATTTCTACACAAGTATATAGGCATTTTACGGAGTGGAAATTTTGGCTAGGACATCATCGCGAAATTAGCAAAAATTAAACCACCGCGAAAATTTCAGCGTATACAGTATACAGTTATATTGAAGCCAATGCTGAATTTGACCATTGGCATGAAATTTCATTTCATCTGGAAACTTTGTTGTTCGTGTGAATTATTATTAAATCATTATGACTTTTCCTTAGGGAATTTTCAAAAAATATATGAAATTCATGTAAAACTTTCTAAATGGCAAAGGACACTTGTATACTAGGACATGGGAATGAATAATCCTTTGTATTGATATTAGAATTGGTTGCAGTGAATATATCACCTACTTTGAATCTTATTTGTAATAAGGCATCTTTTTCAAGGTCAGTCCTTTTCATGTGATATTGCTACTATAATAATCTTCCACTTAGGATTAGACAGAACAGGAAAGCTCTCGGAGCGTGTCATAAATTAACCAGAATTCATCCTTTTCCTTGAACTTTGACAGAATGAAGACGGTGCTTGCTGCCAAGGGTGAAGCTGAGAAGATCAGGAATGTTGGGTCGGCTGAAGCCTCGGCCATCGAAGCCATTGGTAAGGCTGAAGCCGAGATGATGAGGATGAAGGCTGCAGCTTACAAGCAGTACGGAGATGCTGCCATGATGAGCTTGGTGCTGGAGGCCCTACCCAAGGTAAACTGTCCTGTGCTAGTAGTCCCATGTGTGCATTTATGTGCTGTGAATTACCTATGGCTTTGTCATGTGATTGAGTATCTTTTAATGGTTTGATGTACATGAAATTGCTTGTGGGCATGGTTTAGGAAAGGGGTTTATATTTTAAGCAATGGCCAGAAATTCAATACATTCAGGAATTGCAAGCTCCTTCAAGGAGCAGAAACAGAGAGATGGAATCACTCTTGTGCTAGAAATCATACATGTAGATCTGTCTTTGGAGCTACTCTCCATTTTTTTAATGAAATTGCTATTCTTGTAATTGCTTTGACAGTTGACAAAATGTTACAAACTTTGAAACTCACTACTAAAGCACTTTCATAGTTGGAATAGTTGGAAAGTGTAATCTGCTCCATCTAGTAGTTCTTACTGATTCTGGATGTATTTTGTTCTCTCTTTTCATAACAACAGCTTGCAGCTGAGGTTGCTGCACCGCTCTCCAAGACCAATGATATTGTTCTGCTGGGTGATGACCGTACAACTGGGGAGTTGACCAGACTCCTCGGTTCCCTTCCCCCTGCAGTTCAGGCTCTCACTGGCACAGATATCTCAAAGGTAAGACATTCACTGCTGCAACCGCCAATTTCTTGTGTTTTCTTTTCTTTATGATACCACATATGCAATATGTATTGCTCTCATCTGTACATATAACAAATATAACAAAACATATTAATGTATATGATACCAGCAGTAGATTTAACAAAGAAATAATACCTTTACTGGACACGGTCGCAATACGAATTTACAACAAAATAATATTTTCTCATCTGTTATCAAATAATTTATAAAGTTTTTAACATTAGATGCAGAGTTCAGCAGAACTGTAATACCTGAACTTACATTTGAAAGAAGTGATTGATGATACACCGTGTTAGCTTTTTCTGGAAAATACATAGTATTTAGCATTTAGATTTGCTCTGAGCATGATTTTTATTTTATAGTTTTCACTGGAAATATTGAAAATCTCTACAAGCACTTGGTAGAACTACATGTACCTCTGGAGAAATACTATGTGGCAGAGGGGTATCATTTAAGTAGCATATGAAGAGTTAACCACAGTAGTCCTAGAGGCAAAAAGCAGTATGATAGGACCCTTGTGTCTCTGTGTATTGTATTTTGCAGATTCGCAACTTAGACAGTTAACAGTATTGAAGAAGATGTTTATTTTTTCACTTGAAATGAATTTTTAGTTGGTCTTATCATGAATTACATTTCAGTCTTCAGTGAAATTTGATTGGGGTAAATTCTATGTTTTAAATTTTTTGTTTTTCATCATTCTGTAAAGTGAAAATTTGTCTTTTTCCCTTATCATCATCAGCCATTAACCCTTTTAAATGTTTTTTTTTAAATTTTATTTTTTATATTTTTTTGTTGTTGGTGCTTTGGGGAAGATTTTCTCTTCTGATGAGATTCTGATGAGAAGCTACCGTAATTAGTTTGTGTGGTGATTGATCCCCTCAATGGTAATATATGCCAAAAGGATGCTTTGGTCTACCACTCTAATTCTTCCTTCTTCTTCTTCTTTCCAGGCTCTCTCCCAAATTCCAGGTGCACGGTAAAAAACAGCAATGAATATCGTGTGTTGGAGCCGCAACAACATTAAGTGGGACCGTGGAAGTAGTTAGAGAAATCACGGCAGTGACAGCTGTGTGTCTAGCAATCGTCTACTCCACTCTCATCCTGTAATACTTCAGGTGGTTTCTAATCATGTAAATATAACATATTTTATCCAATTCACATGTATGTGTAATCGTCTTATCCCGTCTTACATGTTGACAAGCAATCTACTGTGACGGGACATGGTTTTTGATGTTCTGCTGCTGTAATATTTTGTACATTTTTAGTAGAGTTCAATGTACTTTGAGGTGTAATATTTTCTGTGTCTAATTAATGAACTGGTAGAGCAGCTTTGCTGAACTTGCATGTGTTCAGTATGCATTTTTGTGAAGTCAAAGAGAACAAATTTGATATTGTCAGCATTATGGAATGATGTAGTGTATAACTTTTTATATTTGATATCCTGAGTTAGGCACTTTTCATTACCGACTGCCTTCTTATTATGATCAAGGTGTCCAACATGATGTTTGCAATGAAATTCCATGCTGTAGTCTTTCCCCTTATGCACTTGGACATATGTGGCATTTTGGCATACATTTAGTTTCACGTCGCATTGCCGACCTTGGTCTAGTGGTGTGAGAACATTCACACTTAAAAAAATATTTTTGTACGGTAATCCAATTTGTAGGAAAAGTGAAATATGCAAATGAAGTAGAATTCAAATGTTTGTATTCAGGTAGAAAAGTTCTTTTTAAACATAATTCTCTGCAGGTCTTGGAGAACAGATAGTTACATGTATGCAGTAGTGATAGTGCACAAAATTCAAATTTCTTGCATACCAAATTAAGCACAAACATCAATTTGACATGTTCAGAAATGGGCTTTGCACCACTTTTGTGGATAAGGCATAAACTTCAAATTTGTGTGTCTCCCAAAGCAAGCACAGACATGCATGTGATACATATATCAGAGAAGGGGTTTGTTACAAACAATTCAGAGTGGACCAAGTTATAGATTTGTTTGTATTTTTTGTTGCATTGTTGTCCAGTAGAATTGTCCTCCTTTTTTTTTTTTTTGGTGACCTGTTGAGTAGCTTGCCAAAGATATCAAAATACTCTATATATATGTTGTTTATTTCATCAACTGCAAATGTATGCAGTTATCCTAAATATCTGAGGTGATTTTATTTCAGTAATGAGCATTTTGTCCAGAAGCATGAAATTAACTTTGTTCTTCTTTATCAAAGTTAAAACTTTTTGATAATGATTTTATCTGTTCCTACTGGGAAAAATAGTTTATATACCAAGCATAATTGACTTTTGTCTTTAAGTATTGACAGGGTATCATATCAGTGTAGTTCATTTAGTAACATGTAGATTGTCGTATTATTAAAGAATTGGGTCTTGTTTTATTCATTCTGTAGCCCATGTAGACACATTTACGAACATATTGATAGAGGCTTACGGGAAGCAAGTGAAGACTTTTTGCCTAGATCTATTTTTATGCCTCCGCCCACCGTAGGTGGTTGCCGGAGGCATTATGTTTTCGGGTCGTCCGTCCGTACGTCCCGTTTTCGTTCTCGCGATAACTTAAGAACCGTTTGACGGATCAACTTCAAACTCGGCTCATGTATGCATATGGGAGGGACAATGATCTGATTAGATTTTGGAGTCTCAAGGTCAAAGGTGAAGGTCATAGAGGTAATAACACACATAAAAATGGCTCGTTCTCGCGATAACTTAAGACCCATTTGACAGATTGGCTTCAGACTTGGCTCATGTATGCACATGGAAGGGACGATGATCTGATTAGATTTTGGGGTCACAAGGTCAAAGGTCACAGGTCATAGAGGTCATTATGTACATAGAAATGGTTCGTTTTCACCATAACTCAACAACCATTTGACCGATCAACCTCAAACTTGGCACAGGTATGCATATGGGAGGGACAATGATCTTATTAGATTTTGGAGTCTCAAGGTTAAAGGTCAAGGTCATAGAGGTAATAATACTCATAAAAATGGCTCGTTCTCGCGATAACTTAAGAACCATTTGACAGATTGGCTTCAAACTTGGCTCATGTATGCACATGGAAGGGACGATGATCTGATTAGATTTTGGGGTCACAAGATCAAAGGTCAAAGGTCATAGAGGTCATTATGTACATAGAAATGGTTCGTTCTTGTGATAACTCAGTAACCATTTGACGGTTCAACAAACTTGGCTCATGTATGCATATGGAAAGGGCAATGCTCTCATTAGATTTGGGGGGTCACAAGGTCAAAGGTCAAGGTCAAAGATGTCATTGTATAAATGAAAATAAAGCAACATGAAGTGCCATTTATCTCTGATCTGGTAATGGCGGAGGCATAAAGTTCGACCACGTGTGGTCGAAGATTCATCTAGTTCTCATGGAAAATCTGTCAATTTAATGAATGGAAGAACTTCTCAACGTCTGCCAAAAATATTACTCAACTATAGTAACATGTAGCTTGTTGTATTATTAAAGAATTCTATCTTGTAATTCATTCATTCTGTAGCCCATATAGATACATCTAAGAATATATTGATAGAGGCTTATGGCAAGGAAGTGGAAGACTTTTTGCCTAGATTTATTTTTCTCATGGAAAATCTGTCAAACTAACAAAGGGAAGAACTAATGAACATCTGCCGAAAATAATACTTAATTGTCAACAGCACAAAAGAAAAATGAGCTGAAGAATGATCGAAGCATTTCAGTTGACCCTAAACAAGTACTCTAGACCCTTATCAGTGTTACAAAGTACCGATGTTTTCCCTTATTTTGCCCAGCTGGATTTTTATCCTTAACTCGATTGTGTGTACACTCAGCTTATGTTTGTTCATCAATTTTATTGGAAATATGATAACTACATGTATGTGAATCATTTCTTGAATTATGTGGCATAAACGTGACTCTCATTTTGCATTTCTTGTATCCAGACTAATTTGTGAAAGGCGGGTATCATATCATAACTCTTAAATGTGTAAAAAGATGTCTGCTGATCATCATGATTTGAATTGAAAAATAACCCAGCATTTTATGCTGGTTTTAGAAATACAAATGAACTTTCATTGATTCAAGAGATATCATTTTTTGTTGATTTGACAAACACCAGTCAACTTGCATTTGTTTCCCCTTTGAGGTTTTGTTGAACTTTGTATTGTCTAATCATGCTAGAATTTAGACAAATATTGATTTCTTATTTATTTTGATATTTTGATGGTGATGTACATTACAGAGTGGATTTAATTGTAGATTTGTTGTATTGAATAGTTCTCATCATGTGGTCTTACTTTGCTTCTCAGACATACCTCTCATTTAAGTTGTTTTGTTTTGTTGTTGTTGTTTTTTCTCATTTCATTTTACCTATGCATATTTAGTCCAAATTTGTTAATACTTATGGAAGGCTGTTGCTCTGTGTACACGTAGACTTTGTGCCGGTCTTAGTTAACCCGATGTACATGTAACTATTTAAAAATAGAATCTATATCAAAATATATTTACTCCTTTTATCAATGTCGATTACTAGAAATTGTATCGACATAAATGTTCAGACTATGTTTAATGGGTAAAAACTGGATGATTTGGCCTCATTTTTTTTCCTTTGCCTTATTTTCTTAACCCTCCTGAGACCGAAAGATCTTAAAGCCATTGACTTTTGTATGTAGTGCTTGTGGCTTTGGTCATCGATGAGCTCACCTGGAATACC